>JAUKNK010000077.1:1752500-1940000 GCA_030765055.1 Mantis religiosa | reverse complement strand
AACATAATGCACATTTATCTCCTGAATTTTATAAAGATTCTTCATAATTGATAATTGCTTGGCTACTATTTCATAACACGTCTACAAACACAGAAGATATTTGTTAGACTGGATAAAGTTACCTATGCTGCCATCTGTGGAATAAACTCAAACTCCAAGAGATACCTCCGCTCTCTGTCCTTTCATCCCGATGGTACAATTACTGTAACCTCACGAATTTCTTCAAATCTTGAAACCTACACCATTTCCATCCTAAAAAATCCCGTAAAGTTATAATTTAATACTATTTATGAAACAGTTAATTCCATTTGAAATAAGGTAAACTTGGAGTCCAAGACATTTGCGTTTCTGAAACATCTGTCTATGAATGTGTATCCTACTCGATCTCTCACTCGAAACATGAAATCAAAACCGCTTTAAGAAGTTCGTAGACCTGATGTAAATTGCATTGCTATTACGCTATTATTCACCTCATTTTCTCCCTCTTACTCACACGTAAATGTTATTGTATTACAATTATTCAACTATTCTTCATCATGTTCTCTCTGTCTCGACACATATTATTGTGACATAGTAGGGACATGAGCGTAAGTCCTTACTATTTCTCTACCATCAAAGCTTCAATATAAACATTTACCAAGTTGACACATTAATATCTTACCAAAGAGCTCAAAATTAAGAAAAAAGACTGAAGTTCTTACCCTAGTTAATATGAAGGTTAGTCTAGAATAGTGAACTCGGTTGTGGCACTTATTGCTGAAAGAGGCAAGGAATATTTATCAGACATGTAATAAATGATCTTGATAATTTCATAGCAAAGGTTATATTTATGGGACACTGTCTGTTTTGCCATGCGCTAAGTAGTTACAGAAACTGTTGGAAGCGATTACATGGAAACAAACTATTACAACAGTAAAATTCTTATTATATACCTACGTCATACATCATGACAAGCTGCGTATGGACGATATGACTAAATTTAAGAGAGAATGTCTGTTGTATCGACCATTAGGTAGATACATAAACTGTTTGAAACCATTGAATGGAAGTGAAATATTACATTAGTAAGCTTCTTAATATGAAGCTATTTTATATTTCACGTTCTAGGTCGTTTGGAGCATGTGGCTAAATTTATGAGACTCTGAATTTTACCGTGATTTGGTAGTAACAGAAACTGTCGGACGCCATTAGATGGAAACAAAATATTACATCAGTAAGTGTCTCATTATCTAGATACGTTATATTTCACTATCCGGTGCGTATCGAGCATGTGGCTAAGCTTATGAGAGACTCTCTGTTGTACCAGAAATTAGGTAGTTATAGAAACTGTCGGAAGCAAAACATTACATCAGTAAGTGTCTTTCATGTACAAACGTTATATTTCACGATTCGGTGCGTATGGTGGATGTGGCTCCACCTATGAGAGACTCTCTGTTGTGCCAGAAGTGAGGTACTTACAGAAACTGTTGGAGGACATTAGATTTATACAAAATATGACATCAGTAAGTGCCTCATTATGTAGCTACGTTATATTTCTCAATCCGGTGCGTATGCTGGATGTGGCTACGCTTATGAGAGACTCTCTGTTGTGCCAGAAATGAGGTACTTACAGAAACTGTTGGAGGACATTAGATGGAAACAAAATATTACATCATCAAGTGTCTCACTATGTACCTACGTTATATTTAACGATCTGGCGTGTATGGAGGATGTGCCTAAGCTTATGAGAGACTCTCTGTTTGCCAGAAATGAGGTACTTACAGAAACTCTTGGAGGACATTGGATGGATACAAAATATTACATAAGTAAGTGTCTCATTATGTAGCCACGTTATATTTCTCGATCCGGTGCGTATGGTGGGTGTGGCTACACTTATGAGAGACTCTCTGTTTGCCAGAAATGAGGTACTTACAGAAACTGTTGGAGGACATTAGATGGATACAAAGTATTACATCAGTAAGTGCCTCATTGTGTAGCTACATTATAATTCTCAATCCGGTGCGCATGGTGGATGTGGCTACGCTTATGAGAGACTCTGTTTGCCGGAAATGAGGTACTTACAGAAACTGTTGGAGGACATTAGATAAAAACAAAAAATTACATCACAGAGTGTCTCATTATGAAGCCACGTTATTCTTCTCGATCCGGTGCGTATGGTGGTTGTAGCTAAGCTTATGAGAGACTCTCTGTTTGCCAGAAATGAGGTACCTACAGAAACTGTTAGAAGACATTAGATGGATAAAAATATTACATCAGTAAATGTCTCATTATGTACCTACGTTATATTTCTCGATCCGGTGCGTATGGTGGATGTGGCCACGCTTATGAGAGACTCTCTGTTTGCCAGAAATGAGGTACTTACAGAAACTGTTGGGGGTCATTAGATGGACACAAAATATTACATCAGTAGGTGTCTCATTATGTAGCTACGTTATATTTCTCGATCTGATGCGTATGGTGGTTGTAGCTAAGCTTATGAGAGACCCTCTGTTTTCCAGAAATGAGGTACTTAGAGAAACTGTTGGAGGACATTAGATGGAAACAAAATATTACAACAGTAAGTGTCTCATTATCTAGCTACCTTATATTTCTCGATCCGATGCGTATGGTGGATGTGGCTAAGCTTATGAGAGAGTCTCTGTTTGCCAGAAATGAGGTACTTACAGAGATTGTTGGAGGACATTAGATGGAAACAAAATATTACATCAGTAGGTGTCTGATTATGTAGCTGCGTTATATTTCACGATCCGGTGCGTATGGTGGTTGTAGCTAAGCTTATGAGAGACCCTCTGTTTGCCAGAAATGAGGTACTTACAGAAACTGTTGGAGGACATTAGATGGAAACAAAATATTACATCAGTAAGTGTCTATTATGTACCTGCGTTATATTTCACGATCCGGTGCGTATGGTGGATGTGGCCACGCTTACGAGAGGCTGTCTGTTTGCCAGAAATGAGGTACTTACAGAAACTGTTGGAGGATATAAGAGGGATACAAGTAGTAAAGTGTTGGATTAGCCAATTTGACCTTGAAGTTCATCCAATTTGACCTTGAATGACCTTTGAGGTCATGCAATTTGACCTTGAAAATTTTGACCTTGAAGGTCATACAATTTGACCTTGAAGGTCATGCTACACCCTCTGGAGCCACCCTCGACGCACTCCCCCCCGCGTACCCTCTTGAATTTCTGCATCCCCTAGGCGCAACCTGGACTTTCTGCATCCTTCGACGCACTCCCTCTTGACTCTCTACGCACCCCCGGGGCACCGCGGTGCACCCTCTTGAGTTTCTGCATCCCCCAGGCACTTTTGCGCATTCTTTGACGTACTCCCGCGCACGCTACCACCCACCCCAGGCGCAACCACGTGTACCCCTTTGACGCATTCCTGGACGTACCCCCTTGACCACCAGCATTCCCCGATGCACTTCTCTTTCCCGAGCACCCTCCGGACCCTCTGAACTGATCTACGCGTGCGCGCACGCGTTCGCGTACACGGCGTGGCGCCCCGGGAGATTGACCTTGGGTCTGCAGACCGTTTGATCTTGAAGGTCATGGTGCAGCCTCTGGACTGGGAGGCACCCCCGACGCACTTCCAGGCACCCCCATGCACCCTCTTGAATTTCTGCATTCGCCAGGCACCACGCGCAACCTGGACTTCCTGCATCCTTAGACGCACTTTGGCGCACCCTGTTGACTCTCAGCATCTGCCACACACCCCCGTGGCACCCCCGCGCACCCTCTTGAATTTCTGCATCGCCCAGGCACCACGCGCAACCTGGACCTTCTGCATCCTTCGACGCACTCCCTCTTGACTCTCTACATCTACCACCAACCCCCGGGGCACCCCAGCGCACCCCGGTGCACCCTCTTGAATGTCTGCATCCCCCAGGCACTTTTGCGCACCACCACCCTACTCGCGCATTCTTTGACGTACTCCCGCGCACGTTCTTGACTCTTTGCATGTACCACCCACCCTAGGCGCAACCCCGCGTACCCTCTTGACCACCAGCATTCCACGACGCACCCTCGACGCACTTCCTTCCCCCGAGCACCTTCCGGACCCTCCGTTGACGAACTGATCTACGCGTGCGTGCACGCGTTCGCGTACATAGCGCGGCGCCCCGGGAGATTGACCTTGGGTCTGCAGACCGTTTGATCTTGAAGGTTATGGTGATCTTTTTTTATTTTTATTAAGAATACATTGGAATAAAGGTCACGTGACTTTAGGAGAGGGAATGGAGACTGACAAGTGTCTAATTGGGCGGCCAAGGATCAAAAGGAAGAAATTCAGGTGAGCTTATTATTGAAACGGAGGCAGGAAGTGACGTGTAAGGCTTTGATTGGTTAAAATAAGAATGTTTTTGATTGGCCCATGCAGAGCCGGATTTCGACCAATGGGGAAAAGGGGTTATCTTTTTTTATTTTTATTAAGAACTGGAACGTCCGGTATTGTAGAAGAAAGCAAATTGCTTGTGTGTGCATTCTATTCCTTTAAAAAAGAGTCAGACTTCCGGGTTACAGAAAAAATGCATCATTGCACAAATGTCCTGCTGCAGGTACGTGGATAGCGCGCGCACGCGTGCAAGAAACAGCTGATTAACAATAGAAGTTTATCAGAATGAATATTTTTGAAACAATGTGTTGCGCACCTTTAATGCGCGCTGACTTCGTCCCCACCTCTTTTTATACCGGAAGTTACGTAACTAAAACACCCACGTCTATTTTCCTGTTACCGTGAGAACTGCTTTTTAGGCAGTTTTTTCAGTAATTTTCTCAGAAAACACGATGCTCCGCATTTCACTTCCGGAAGTGACGTGTAAAGTTTCGATTGGTTAAAATAAGAATGTCTTTGATTGGTCGAGAGGGGTTAAGGCAGATTTGTGAGAAAGCAAATTGCTTGTGTGTGCATTGCATCCTTTTAAAAAGAGTATTTAGCGGAAATATATAATAACATTTAGCTGCATTAACATGAATTAGACCAATAATAAGTTTAAAGTACGTGGTGCGTAATTGATGAGAGTGTGAAAAGTAGACATTTCCCTATATCGTATTTGAATACATTCCAGCAATGTTTGTTGTCTTGGCTTTTACCTTGCACGTCCGCTGCTCTAGAGAAAACTAAAATGCTTGTGTGTGTGTGCCATTTAAAGGAGTAACACTTACGGGTTACAGAAAAATGCAAGCTTGCAAAAGTGTGACCTGTTGCAGGTGCGTGGATATCTGAGCGTGCAGTTGAACTTTGGTCTGTTTTGAACGGCTAGGAAGGGTTAACTGGAGGGAAAAGTTATATAAATTACTGTCACATGAATTTCTCAACTCAGTGTTCTAATGAACTAATTGACATTAATTTCGCAATTCTAAATACTTCACATAGTTTTAAAATTTCGAAATACTTTTGAGCATTCCAAAATTTCCTAAAATTTCTTAAACCCTCTAAAAAAGTGCCTAATTTTTGCAAAAATGCCTAAACTTTTCAAAACTGCCTAAAATTTCATAAAATCCCAAACAAATTTAAAAAATCTATAGTTTCAAAAATTGCTAATGTTTCAAAAAATAAAAAATTTTGAACTTTCAAAAATTGTTAATTTTTCAAAAAAAAATCTGACAAAACGCGCCACGTGCGCGCAGATGCACGCGTGCAAGAAACAGCTGATTAACAGTAGAACTTCAACAGAATGAACATTTTGAAACAATAATTTCGCCGAAACAACCAGCCCGTCATTTGTAATGATTTTTCCTTTAAGAGAAGTATTGGAAAATTGAGGTAAATAACAAGGAGTATCTCGGAAGGGTTAACTGGAGGGAAAAGCTATATAAATTACTCTTACATGAATTTTTCAGCTGAATGTTCTAATGCAAAAATTTACATGAATTTTCTTCTTGAGAATCTAATTTTACACTTACAAGCAAAATGGAAGGAGTTCTGCATAGGTAAACTGAATAAATGAAATACAGAAAAAACATTTTTGTTTAAATATATATTGCAATTATTAGGCAATATGAACATAACAATAAAACAATAAAATTACAAGGAAAAAATTACATGTCTTATATGCACAAAGAAGAAAAGTTTAAAAGAGCCTTCATGATGGACACTAAAGAAAAAATTCACCGTTATATTTTACTGTGTATAACTTGAGTTATATTGCAAAACAGCCACATGAAATGACACAAAGTAAAAAGTGTTAAGGGATGAAACCACTACACTGATGACATGTGGATGTATTACTGAATAAATGTTTATAGACAATTGGTATTTCTGCTTATAAAGAAAATACGCCAAGATTAACACTAGGCAATTAGGCATGTAGTTACTACGCTTTAAAAAGAGAAGAATGCCAACACGGCTGTTGAGCAGTTCTAGAAATACTAAAATACGCATGTGAAATATTCCCTTAAGAATTACAAAGTTAAGTTTAATATTTATATGTTTAGGAAAAAAGAAATACCGCTACTACATAATAAATACGACATTCTGCTCTATAGAAAATATTTAAAAACGCTTTTAAAAAACAGCTGTTGAACAGTTCTAGGAACACTGCAAAAACAAAATGCAACAAAAATTTATGCAAAAGAACACTGTTATTATAGAGTGGACACTGTAGAGCACACAAAAAGCGTCACTTGAATTTTCTTACGCGCCACTCCGGTGATAACGGCTGGTACGGAGCCATGTGTCGGGCTCTTTGCTGGCGAACAATACGCCTTTTGGCGCTTTGAGAAACGGGCACCAGATGAGGAATGGCAAGGTCTGTTATTTGATCACCTAGGACATCCTGGTCCTGTAGAAATGCTGAGTTGTCGACACTGTTCGTGTTATTAGTGCACAGGCTGTTCTCCTCCCGATGAAAGGCCTCTTGAAATTGATTTAAGAGATTCCTTCGGACCTTGGGCACGGCGAACTGTGATGGTTGGCAGGAGAGCAGTGGCAGCAAATTATGCACTGGAGGAGACACAGGGCTGTAATTAGGAGCTATATGCACGTTGGGAGGTGAATGTTGAGGTGAAATAGGAGTGAAAACAAAGTGACGAGGAGACGGTGAAGGAGACGGTGAAAGAGGTTGAATGTCAGTTTGGGAATTTGGAGTTGATGTTTCAATGTTAGAGAACGACAGGGAAGAAGGTGGAGATGGAGATGAAGAAACGATTATTGTGGATGGAAGTTCTGATGAGAAGTTTGCTGCTGTATGTGCGCTTAGCTCCCGGGAGGAATCATCAAGGCTTGAATTTCCTGGAGGGGCCGAAACGGAAAATTCGGCTACGTGGCTGGGCTGAAGCAGTGTTTTCAGGGGCAAAAACGAAGAAGACTGGTCCAGGTGTACACTTGATTGTTGATGCAACTCGCAAGCAAAGCTGGTGACGGCGTAAATGTTGTCATCAGGATGGCTGTATTGTGTTAATGTTGCGGAGATTTCTGTAGATATTTGCTCTTGACGAGTTAGTAATTCTCTATATACACGTCCAGAAGGCGAAATATAAAGAACTTCGCAGGTGACGGTCACTTGAGTAACTTTCATGATGGTGGCAAACCAACAGCAATACTGAGAATGAAGCTAGCAATGTAAAGTTCCGTGTTTAAAAGGACAAGTAGTTTAAAATATAACTGAAACTGCAGTTTTTTGTGTGCCATCAAGATGTATAAACGGTTGAGAACTATTTTGATTACATGGGCTGTAACACGCACAACTTTTTGTTTGTGCAGCGCGTTTTTCTCGAAAGAACAGAATTGCATCTTCTTAGGGGACAAAATGTCATATACTTGATTTATAAGGAAGCGTTTCGGTTGCGGAGAAAATATACACGTGTAGCAGTTTTTCTGCTGACCGCTTACGATGTATTGTTATGCTTTAACCTAAATCGTGCCGAAGCAGAAAGTCGCCGTTAGTTTTGAAATATGATTGAAATTGCGGTTTTAGTGTCATCAAGGTGTTTAAACGGATGTGAGCAATTTTGATTACATGCACTGTTAAAGGCACAACTTTTGTGTGTGCAGCGCGTTTTTCTGAAAAGAACAGAATCGCATCTTCTTAGGGGATTAAATCTCACATACTTTATTCACAAGGAAGCGTTTCGGTTGAGGAGAAAATAAACACGTGTAGCGGTTTTTCTGCTGACCGCTTACGATGCATTTTTATGCTTGTACTGAATTGTGTCGGTAGCGTTCGGTTTGAAATATAACTGAAATTGCAGTTTTCGTCATTAAGGTGTTTTAAACGGCAGTGAACAATTATGATTACATGGACCTTATATACACATCATCATCATCATTCTTATCATCATTAATCATGATGATGATCATCATCATCATCATTCCGGCATTCCCTCTGAAAACATGTAGAAATATGTTAGACGCAAGTAAAAACTTAAATTTGATTCATAACCGCATCTTACAAAGGAAAAGCGTTGGAATAAATAGGTTTGAAATATGATTCCCCGACTCACTCGATACAGCGTGCGTTTCACCAATAAGATACGGTAATACATTTTAGAAATAGGTTATATAAAACCTGACGTAGTTTCTTGCTGTTGAAGTATTAAGGGCTTCTTGGGGGTGTACTTAGACCCTTTTTGCTGTATTTGGACGCTTCTTGGAGTGTATTTGGGATAGGTTTGGTGGGGCTTCTTGGGGGGGTGTACTTAGGCCCTTTTTGCTGTATTTGGAGGCTTCTTGGAGTGTATTTGGGATAGGTTTAGGCAAAGAACAATGGAAAAATGTATTCTGGATACCCGGAAACCGATATAGTGGTGCGCTCGATACCTGACGGTGTAGATCCAAGGAACTGTTTTAATGGCATGTTTCGGCAATTTTTACAATTTGTTAACGAGAACCTGCTACAAAAATCGCCAGGGTGGTTGGGAATATCCATAACGGATTGGCAAAATCACGATAGACCATTTAACATTAGCGTTCGAAAATTTGACCTGGTAGACCGGATGTCATTTTGCGCTCTATTAAGCGAGTTATGCAAAATAACAAGGACTTTTTAATGAAGGGACCTCTTAAAGTAAACTGTGTGGGGACGAAGGAAGTCCGGGGTTCGTGCTTTAAAATGTGTGATGAATGCAAAACGAATAAAGGAATAATAGAAATACGAAACGCAGACAGAATGTGTATGACTAGAGCAACAGCCGTTTGCAAAGCTAAGATAGACCACGAAAAAGCTTACCTCAGTATTCAGAGGAGCGAGTATATGCAACTGGATATAGCAAAAGCCACGTACCTGCAGCAGGACATTTGTGCAATGATGCATTTTTTCTGTAACCCGGAAGTCTGACTCTTTTTTTAAAGGAATAGAATGCACACACAAGCAATTTGCTTTCTTCTACAATACCGGACGTTCCAGTTCTTAATAAAAATAAAAAAAGATAACCCCTTTTCCCCATTGGTCGAAATCCGGCTCTGCATGGGCCAATCAAAAACATTCTTATTTTAAACAATCAAAGCCTTACACGTCACTTCCTGCCTCCGTTTCAATAATAAGCTCACCTGAATTTCTTCCTTTTGACCCTTGGCCGCCCAATTAGACACTTGTCAGCCTCCATTCCCTCTCCTAAAGTCACGTGACCTTTATTCCAATGTATTCTTAATAAAAATAAAAAAAGATCACCATAACCTTCAAGATCAAACGGTCTGCAGACCCAAGGTCAATCTCCCGGGGCGCCGCGCTATGTACGCGAACGCGTGCACGCACGCGTAGATCAGTTCGTCAACGGAGGGTCCGGAAGGTGCTCGGGGGAAGGAAGTGCGTCGAGGGTGCGTCGTGGAATGCTGGTGGTCAAGAGGGTACGCGGGGTTGCGCCTAGGGTGGGTGGTACATGCAAAGAGTCAAGAACGTGCGCGGGAGTACGTCAAAGAATGCGCGAGTAGGGTGGTGGTGCGCAAAAGTGCCTGGGGGATGCAGACATTCAAGAGGGTGCACCGGGGTGCGCTGGGGTGCCCCGGGGGTTGGTGGTAGATGTAGAGAGTCAAGAGGGAGTGCGTCGAAGGATGCAGAAGGTCCAGGTTGCGCGTGGTGCCTGGGCGATGCAGAAATTCAAGAGGGTGCGCGGGGGTGCCACGGGGGTGTGTGGCAGATGCTGAGAGTCAAGAGGGTGCGCCAAAGTGCGTCTAAGGATGCAGGAAGTCCAGGTTGCGCGTGGTGCCTGGCGAATGCAGAAATTCAAGAGGGTGCACGGGGGTGCCTGGAAGTGCGTCGGGGGTGCCTCCCAGTCCAGAGGCTGCACCATGACCTTCAAGATCAAACGGTCTGCAGACCCAAGGTCAATCTCCCGGGGCGCCACGCCGTGTACGCGAACGCGTGCGCGCACGCGTAGATCAGTTCAGAGGGTCCGGAGGGTGCTCGGGAAAGAGAAGTGCATCGGGGAATGCTGGTGGTCAAGGGGGTGCGTCCAGGAATGCGTCAAAGGGGTACACGTGGTTGCGCCTGGGGTGGGTGGTAGCGTGCGCGGGAGTACGTCAAAGAATGCGCAAAAGTGCCTGGGGGATGCAGAAATTCAAGAGGGTGCACCGCGGTGCCCCGGGGGTGCGTAGAGAGTCAAGAGGGAGTGCGTCGAAGGATGCAGAAGGTCCAGGTTGCGCCTGGGGGATGCAGAAATTCAAGAGGGTACGCGGGGGGGGAGTGCGTCGGGGGTGGCTCCAGAGGGTGTAGCATGACCTTCAAGGTCAAATTGCATGACATTCAAGGTCAAATTGTGTGACCTTCAAGGTCAAAATTTTCAAGGTCAAATTGCATGACCTCAAAGGTCATTCAAGGTCAAATTGGATGAACTTCAAGGTCAAATTGGCTAATCCAACACTTTACTACTGATACAAAATATTACATCAGTAAGTGTCTCATTACGTACCCACGTTATATATCTAAATCCGGTGCGTATGGTGGATGTGGCTAAGCTTATGAGAGACTCCCTGTTTGCCAGAAATAAGATACTTACATAAACTGTTGGAGGACATTAGGTGGATACAAAATATTACATCAGTAAGTTCCTCATTATGTAGCTACATTTCTCGATCCGTTGCGTATAGTGGTTGTAGCTAAGCTTATGTGAGCCTCTGTTTGCCAGAAATGAGGTACTTAGAGAAACTGTTGGAGGACATTAGATGGATACAAAATATTACATCAGTAAGTGTCTCATTATGCACCTAAGTTATATTTCTCGACTCGGTGCATATGGAGGTTGTAGCGAATGTTATGAGAGACCCTCTGTTTGCCAGAAATGAGGTACTTACAGAAACTGTTGGAAGACATTAGATGGATGCAAAATATTACATCAGTAAGTGTCTGATTTTGTACCTACGTTATATTTTTTGATCCGGTGCGTATGGTGGTTGTCGCTAAGCTTATGAGAGACACTCTGTTTGCCAGAAATGAGGCAGTTACAGAAACTGCTGGAAGACATTTGATGGAAACAAAATATTACATCAGCAAGTGTCTCGTTATGTACCTACGTTATATTTCTCGATCCGGTGTGTATGTAGGATGTGCCTAAGCTTATGAGAACCTCTCTGTTTGCCAAAAATGAGGTACCTACAGAAACTCTTGGAGGACATTAGATGGATAAAAAATATTACATCAGTAAATGCCTCATTATGTACCTACGTTATATTTCTCGATCCGGTGCATATGGAGGATGTGGCTACGCTTATGAGAGACTCTCTGTTGTGCCAGAAATGAGGTACTTACAGAAACTGTTGGAGGACATTAGATGGAAACAAAATATTACATCATCAAGTGTCTCACTATGTACCTACGTTATATTTAACGATCCGGCGTGTATGGAGGATGTGCCTAAGCTTATGAGGGACTCTCTGTTTGCCAGAAGTAAGGTACTTACAGAAACTGTTGGAGTACATTGGATGGATACAAAATATTACATCAGTAAGTGTCTCATTATGGAACTACGTTATATTTCTCGATCCGGTGCGTATGGTGGATGTGGCTACGCTTATGAGAGACCCTCTGTTTGCCGGAAATAAGGTACTTACAGAAACTGTTGGAGCACATTGGATGGATAGAAAATATTCCATCAGTATGTTTCTCATTATGTAGCCACCATGTATTTCACGATCCGGTGTGTATGGAGGATGTGGCTACGCTAATGAGAGACCCTCTGTTTGCCAGAAATGAGGTACTTACAGAAACTGTTGGAGGACATTAGATGGATACAAAATATTACATCACAAAGTGCCTCATTATGTAGCTACGTTATATTTCTCGATCCGGTGCGCATGGTGGTTTGGCTACGCTTATGAGAGACTCTCTGTTTGCCGGAAATGAGTTACTTACAGAAACTGTTGGTGGACATTAGATGAAAACAAAATATTACATCACAAAGTGTCTCATTATGAAGCTACGTTAAATTTCTCGATCCGGTGCGTATTGTGGTTGTAGCTAAGCTTATGAGAGACTCTCCGTTTGCCAGAAATGAGGTACCTACAGAAACTGTTAGAAGACATTAGATGGATAAAAATATTACATCAGTAAGTGTCTCATTATGTACCTACGTTATTTTCTCGATCCGGGGCGTATGGTGGATGTGGCCAAGCTTATGAGAGACTCTGTGTTTGCCAGAAATGAGGTACTTACAGAAACTGTTGGAGGTCATTAGATGGACACAAAATATTACATCAGTAAGTGTCTGATTATGTACCTACGTTGTATTTCTCGATCCGGTGCGTATGGTGGATGTGGCCACGCTTAGGAGAGACCCTCTTTTTGCCAGAAATGAGGTACTTACAGAAACTGTTGGGGGTCATTAGATGGACAAAAAATATTATATCAGTAAGTGCCTGATTGTGAACCTACATTGTATTGCTCGATCCGGTGCGTATGGTGGATGCGGCTACGCTTATGGGAGACTGTCTGTTTGGCAGAAATGAGGTACTTACAGAAACTGTTGGAGGACATTAGATGAATACAAAAAATTACATCAGTAAGTGTCTGATTATGTACCTACGTTATATTTCTCGATCCGGTGGTATGGTGGAGGTAGCTAAGCTTATGTGCGCCTCTGTTTGCCAGAAATGAGGGACTTAGAGAAACTGTTGGAGTACATTAGATGGATACAAAATATTACATCAGTAAGTGTCTCATTATGTACCTAAGTCATATTTCTCGATCCGGTGCATATGGTGGTTGTAGCGAATCTTATGAGAGACCCTCTGTTTGCCAGAAATGAGGTACTTAAAGAAACTGTTGGAAGACATTAGATGGATACAAAATATTACATCAGCAAGTGTCTCGTTATGTACCTACGTTATATTTCTCGATCCGGTGTGTATGTAGGATGTGCCTAAGCTTATGAGAATCTCTCTGTTTGCCAGAAATGAGGTACCTACAGAAACTCTTGGAGGACATTAGATGGATAAAAAATATTACATCAGTAAATGCCTCATTATGTACCTACGTAATATTTTTAGATCCGGTGCGTATGGAGGATGTGGCTACGCTTATGAGAGACTCTCTGTTGTGCCAGAAATGAGGTACTTCCAGAAACTGTTGGAGGACATTAGATGGAAACAAAATATTGCATCATCAAGTGTCTCACTATGTACCTACGTTATATTTAACGATCCGGCGTGTATGGAGGATGTGCCTAAGCTTATGAGAGACTCTCTGTTTGCCAGAAATGAGGTACTTACAGAAACTCTTGGAGGACATTGGATGGATACAAAATATTACATAAGTAAGTGTCTCATTATGTAGCCACGTTATATTTCTCGATCCGGTGCGTATGGTGCGTGTGGCTACGCTTATGAGAGACTCTCTGTTTGCCAGAAATGAGGTACTTACAGAAACTCTTGGAGGACATTGGATGGATACAAAATATTACATAAGTAAGTGTCTCATTATGTAGCCACGTTAAATTTCTCGATCCGGTGCGTATGGTGGGTGTGGCTACGCTTATGAGAGACTCTGTTTGCCGGAAATGAGGTACTTACAGAAACTGTTGGAGGACATTAGATAAAAACAAAAAAATTACATCACAAAGTGTCTCATTATGAAGCTACGTAATACTCTTCGATCCGGTGCGTATGGTGGTTGTAGCTAAGCTTATGAGAGACTCTCTGTTTGCCAGAAATGAGGTACCTACAGAAACTGTTAGAAGACATTAAATGGATAATAATATTACATCAGTAAGTGTCTCATTATGTACCTACGTTATATTTCTCGATCCGGTGCGTATGGTGGATGTGGCCACGCTTATGAGAGACTCTCTGTTTGCCAGAAATGAGGTACTTACAGAACCTGTTGGAGGTCATTAGATGGACACAAAATATTACATCAGTAAGTGTCTCATTATGTACCTACGTTGTATTTCTCGATCCGGTGCGTATGGTGGATGTGGCCTCGCTTATGAGAGACCCTCTTTTTGCCAGAAATGAGGTACTTACAGAAACTGTTGGGGGTCATTAGATGGACACAAAATATTACATCAGTAGGTGTCTCATTATGTAGCTACGTTATATTTCTCGATCTGATGCGTATGGTGGTTGTAGCTAAGCTTATGAGAGACCCTCTGTTTGCCAGAAATGAGGTACTTAGAGAAACTATTGGAGGACATTAGATGGAAACAAAATATTACTACAGTAAGTGTCTCATTATCTAGCTACCTTATATTTCTCGATCCGATGCGTATGGTGGATGTGGCTAAGCTTATGAGAGAGTCTCTGTTTGCCAGAAATGAGGTACTTACAGAAATTGTTGGAGGACATTAGATGGAAACAAAATATTACATCAGTAGGTGTCTGATTATGTAGCTGCGTTATATTTCACGATCCGGTGCGTATGGTGGTTGTAGCTAAGCTTATGAGAGCCCCTCTGTTTGCCAGAAATGAGGTACTTACAGAAACTGTTGGAGGACATTAGATGGAAACAAAATATTACAACAGTAAGTGTCTATTATGTACCTGTGTTATATTTCACGATCCGGTGCGTATGGTGGAATTGGCCACGCTTACGAGAGGCTGTCTGTTTGCCAGAAATGAGGTACTTACAGAAACTGTTTGAGGATATAAGGGGGATACAAAATATTACATCAGTAAGTGTCTCATTACGTACCTACGTTATATTTCTAAATCCGGTGCGTATGGTAGATGTGGCTAAGCTTATGAGAGACTCCCTGTTTGCCAGAAATAAGATACTTACATAAACTGTTGGAGGACATTAGATGGATACAAAATATTACATCAGTACGTGCCTCATTATGTACCTTCGTTATATTTCTCTATCCGGTGCGTATTGTGGATGTGGCTACGCTTATGAGAGACTCTCTCTCTGCCAGAAATGAGGTACTTACAGAAACTTGTTGGAGGACATTGGATGGAAACAAAATATTACATCAGTAAGTTCCTCATTATGTAGCTACGTTATATTTCACGATCCGGTGCGTACGGAGGATGTGGCTACGATTATGAGAGACTCTCTGTCTGCCAGAAATGAGGTACTTACAGAAACCTGTTGGAGGACATTAGCTGGATACAAGATATTACATCAGGAAGTTCCTCATTATGTAGCTACGTTATATTTTTCGATCCGTTGCGTATAGTGGTTGTAGCTAAGCTTATGAGAGACTCTCTGTTGCCAGAAATGAGGTACTTACAGAAACTGTTGGAAGACATTAGATGGAACCAAAATATTACATCAGTAAGTGCCTCATTATGTACCTACGTTATATTTCTCAATCCGGTACGTTTGGTGGTTGTGGCTACGCTTATGAGAGACTCTCTGTTTGCCAGAAATGAGGTACTTACAGAAACTGTTGGAAGACATTAGATGGTAACAAAATATTACATCAGTATGTGTCTCATTATCTAGCTACGTTATATTTCTCGATCCGTTGCGTATAGTGGTTGTAGCTAAGCTTATGAGAGACTCTCTGTTTGCCAGAAATGAGGTACTTACAGAAACTGTTGGAGGACATTAGATGGAAACAAAATATTACATCAGTAAGTGTCTTATGCGCCTTCGTTATATTTCACGAACCAATGCGTACGTAGGATGTGGCTAAACTTATGAGACACCCTCTGTTTGTCAGAAATGAGATACTTACAGAAACTGCTGGAGGACATTAGATGGAAACAAATTATTACAACAGTAAGTGTCTCATTATCTAGCTACCTTATATTTCTCGATCCGGTGCGTATGGTGGATGTAGCTAAGGTTATGAGAGACTCTCTGTTTGTCAGAAATGAGGTACTTACAGAAACTGATGGAGGAAATTTGATGGATACAAAATGTTACCACAGTAAGTGTCTCATTATCTAGCTACGTTATATTTCTCGATCCGGTGCGTATGGTTGTTGTAGCTAGGCTTATGAGAGTCTCTCTGTTTGCCAGAGATGAGGTACTTAGAGAAACTGTTGGAGGACATTAGATGGAAACAAAATATTACATCAGTAAGTGTCTCAGTGTCTAGCTACGTTATATTTCTCGATCCGGTGCGTATGGTGGTTAAAGCTAAGCTTATGAGAGACTCTCTGTTTGCCAGAGATTAGGTACTTACAGAAATTGTTGGAGGACATTATATGGAAACAAAATATTGCATCAGTAAGTGTCTTATGCACCTTCGTTATATTTCACGAACCAATGCGTACGGAGGATGTGGCTAAACTTATGAGAGACCCTCTGTTTGTCAGAAATGAGGTACTTTCAGAAACTCTTGTAGGACATTGGATGGATACAAAATATTTCATCAGTAAGTGTCTCATTAGGTAGCTACGTTATATTTCTGCATCCGGGGCGTATGGTGGATGGTGCTAAGCTTATGAGAGACTCTCTGTTGCCAGAAATGTGGTACTTACAGAAACTGTTGTAATACATTGGATGGATACAAAATATTACATCATCAAGTGTCTCACTATGTACCTACGTTATATTTCACAATCCGGTGCGTATGGAGGATGTGCCTAAGCTTATGAGAGACTCTCTGTTTGTCAGAAATGATTTACTTACAGAAACTGTTGGAGGACATTAGATGGATACAAAATATTACAGCAGTAAGTATCTCGTTATTTAGCTACGTTGTATTTCACGATCCGGTGTGTATGGAGGATGTGGCTAAGCTTATGAGAGACTCTCTGTTGTGCCAGAAATGAGGTGCTTACAGAAACTGTTGGAGAACATTAGATGGATACATAATAATCCATCTGTCAGTGCCTCATTATGTGGCTACGTTTTATTTCTCGATCCAGTGCGTATGGTGGTTTTAGCTAATCTTATGAGAGACTCTCTGTTTGCCAGAAATGAGGTACTTACAGAAACTGTTAGAAGACATTAGATGGAAACAAGATATTACGTCAGTAAGTGTATTATGTACCTACGTTATATTTCTCGATCCGGTGTGTATGGAAGATGTGCCTAAGCTTATGAGAGACTCTCTGTTTGCCAGAAGTGATTTACTTTCAGAAACTGTTGGAGGACATTAGATGGATACAAAATATTACAGCAGTAAGTATCTCATTATTTAGCTACGTTGTATTTCACGATCCGGTGTGTATGGAGAATGTGGCTAAGCTTATGAGAGACTCTCTGTTGTGCCAGAAATGAGGTGCTTACAGAATCTGTTGGAGAACATTAGATGGATACAAACATTACATCAGTAAGTGTCTTATTATATACCTACCTTATATTTAACACCACTATCGCAGACAAACTTTGGGAACAGTAAATGTGATGTACTAAATTTCCAAGATGGGCTTAAGAACTTTGTTCTAGCGTGAAATATACGAATGGAATTCCTTTGCGGGTGATATCTGTCAATAATTTACATGTTCTAATTTAGCATCTTTTATACTGGTCGCCAAATTAGAATGTTATTGACAGTAAGCACGTGGAAAAGCGCTGTAAATAAGCACAAGGGGATGCTTACGTCATATCGGTTGCCATAGTAACCATTAGAACGTCCAATTAGATTCGAGACGTTTCCATGACAACGTTAGACGCTATACCTTGGTTGCCGATATTCTAACACTTGGGTAGCATGACCTGCGGGCGGGCGAGCTAGGCCAACGGTGCAGTAAACACAATATCTTGGCTTTTGTTTCTCTTCTGATAACGCTGCGTAAACAGAATTCCCTCACATATGCAACAGTTAGAGATCCTGTACTGGCAAGTTACTTTGCATTTTATTTGTGGCAATTTCCTTGGTTTACGTGTGCCTGAGTCCGTGTAACTGTGCGCGTGTTGTGGTCATTTGCAATTGCGTTTAATGAATGTTTAGTTATATCTAAATATAGTGACAAGAGAAAACCTGAACGTGCTCGGGAACCAAATAAAACTATATTTGGTAAAGATATTGCAGTTAAAGGACATTCACGGGAAATAATATTCTCTGTGGGAGAATACTTCGGTGAGGAGAAATTGAAAGAGTAGTCTAGGTGCTTGATAAGACTTCGCGTGCTGTAGGTATCAGTAAGGGCATTAAGGCTAAGATTGGCAAAGAAAAGCGTTTTAAAGAAGAAAGTTAGACATTGGGTTATAAATTAGAAACTCCCGGAAAAAAATATGTAAATACCATTTTCCCACTTCAATAAGCATCAGAATGTCGCAGGTATGCCTCTTTTGTTACGATGACCTTTACATTGATGTGTTCTTGCATGTTCTAGCGTTTGCCTGTAGATCCATGACTGTACTATTGTCTTTGTGTGCAGTATAGTAAATAATAATAACAATAATAATAAATAATAATAAAATACACATTGCAATCTCAACTGAATCACCTTCGAACGCGTAATCCTATCGTTCTCTCCACGTGGCAGCAACAAGCGGCAACGCTGCCTCTCTCTCCGTACGAAATGTCAATCACTTTCTAGATTGACGACCAGTATAGTTTAACCTAATTATTTTTATATAGTCAGAAGAAAAGGAAAATGCAAGTGGGTAACATATTATAATCATATTTTTATATAAAGAAGATTGCACTGAATAATGTAAGGTTCTTTAAATGCATATTGTTACTATCCAATATTAGGCACCCTATATACCATTTACACGCGATACTGCGCTACTAAATAAATGGAAACATTTTTATCAAAATTAACTCTAATATCATAATTGTTGTAGCATATGATTGTTATATGTTTGTGCCAAATGAAATATACTAAATTTGCAGGAAATGTCCTCAGAAGTCGTTTTCATTATGAATCACTTTACATAACTGTAAATAGTAAGAGATAAACAAAGACTAACCACACCTATGACCTAGATCTTGTTATAAAACACAATTTATGTCTGATACAATTTATTTTGTAGAGTCAACAATTTCGGATTTACACTTTGTTAGATTTCACAATTTCCCAATAGTTATATTTTTTTAAAAGTGACAAGTCGCTATTACTTTCTATTATGGACTTACTCGAGTTATAAAGTATTGTAGTGAGTGAGTGTGTGGTGTTTTATGGCCCGTCGACAACCAGGACATTTGGGCCCGTAAAGTATGGTATTATCGTCCAATAATTCAATATCGATGTTTCAGTATCAACACACGTTTTGAAGTCCCCAGAACTAGAACGTATTTACAAATTCATCCCATCCTTGCAGGAAATGTAGAGGAGCAATTTCGATTTAAGAAAGCTATGAGAAAACCATATGAATGTAAGAATGAGATTGTTTATTTTCTGTTGGAGATACAAAGAGAAGGAAATTTCAAACCATCCCCTAGTTAATCACTTTTAAAACATTTGACGGTCACTTAAAATCTATTGTTTTCTGTCTCTTCACGACATTATAGACAGAAATGTTACTGTAATATATCTAAAGTTTGTATATTGATATAAAGTATCCATTAATTATCTAAGTTGAATCTAAAAACAATAAATAATCAATTCTTATTGTGAAGTATGTTTAATGTGACGACTAATGCTAGGTAAATCCTGAAGAGGCGCTGCTGTCAGCTATATTAAACCTATTTATAAATGTTGCTCTTCCGCTTCTCCTTCCTTGTGTAACATTATAGGAAATGCTAGAACAATCAAAAACAGTTACTAAAAATAAAAACATTGCACCATTTTTAAACTTCAATTAATTTTTTGTACGAATAATTGTGAATGAGAACAGAGATATGCAACATAACTCTAACAAAATTGATGAACTTGTCAAATACATGTGAGTGTTGGTACTACTGCAGTCGGAAGTAGACACTCAGCCATAATCTGAACATTGTTCTACCGTGAAGAAGTGCTCAGGTTTATTTAAATCCTCTTTCTTTGACCAACATTCAGATGTACTGTCATTTGTTTTTGAAAATACTTCACAGAGAGACTACTTGAGACTTGCTGTTGTAAATTGCTTTGAGAAGTTGTTTCTTCTGATTATTACCATTTCTCTGTATATATCTGTCATTACCTGTATATAGTGTTCCTTTACTTGAAGTCTTGTCTTTTTGTCTGGCTACATTTTATTCATAGATTCTAATTTTGAGGATTTGAACACCAGGTAACTAATCCCTTCATTCAAAGGCAATTCTAAAATTTTCTAATTAAGATGTTATGGAATACAACATAATTATGAATAATCAGACTTCGTTTATGACGACGTCCGTCTCCTTTAGTTTGTCAACAATGTACTAGAGATGGTCATTTATATTATCTGTGCTGTGCATTTTCTGTACAATTAACTACTAGAGAGGCGTAGCATTGCGGGCAGTGTCCGAAACTTTGAGACCTTTGAAGTTAGCAATGTTTTATTTGTTTTAATTCTCGAGGTGAAGTCATAAAAATGAGTTCTCTCTATGTATTTGAATCACTTTCTTTTCAGGTTTGACGTCATTTGCCGTCTTTGTTTATTCTCCGGTCACAAAGACAGAAAGCTCAATGTGAGTGAGCACGGCTTGTACTTGTATTTGTCACGTATCGCAGTTGTCTTTCATTAGAGGTTTGACATGACAAACACCGGTATTTGTAGCCATGTTTTCCCTCACAATATTTTATACTGCTTTTGTTACACGTATTGTACACTTTTTACAAACTGGGGACGTTCTGGACCACTAAGCTGTTGTATTTATTTAGTAATTAATTGTATACTGCTCTGAATTAAATGTATAAAAGAGATACAAATTCCAAGTTGAGGTGAAGCCAAGATTTTTAGAATGTACAACCTGATAACATAAAACGCCTGTCAATTGTTCACTACAAAACAGGTTACACAACATCAAAAAACTGAGTCCTTGAGAGTGTACAATGTCTTTAGTAGACAACAAGTTCTCTCCGTAGCGCAATAAACAATAGATAACTGACCTAACGTTCTTGTTCGATATAATTCATTTTAAATATTTTTGCTGTCGAGAAACCTCTGATATAATACAGCTTTAACAATTTTATTTGTTATTTGATTCTTAACCGAGACATGGAGGTATTTATAATTTTCCTTCATTAAAAGCATAAAATTGTGTACTTGCAGAATACCCTCTGATACATTGTTTTAATCTCGGTATTCAGTGTCAGAAATTACACCAAAACTTAAAAATATTGATTATATTTTCATCGCGTTCTTTAAAAGTTAAATCAAATTTTCAATTAGGGCTGATGAGACTAATGTGAGATGCAGACTCAAGACACGTATTGTCTGTATACCTATGATTTAATTAAATTTTACAGGTATACCCAAATATAATATACCCTCCTTCAAATTTCGCAATATCCGCTGGAGTGGTTGCCAGGCGTCGAACATGGCCAAAAGATCCTGAACGAGGCGCGTGGAGAGTAAAGGTGATAGTGAAGGAAGGTAGCTAAGGGGAAGTAGTAATATTTATTGAGTTTTAATAGTGTAATTTCGTGGGAGGGCATAATTTCCGGTGCTTACTGCCGGGATGGTAGTATGCGGTTGTGATCCTGGTGGTCTCCAGATGTCAAATGAAGTCACAAATGTATACAACTTTTGTGTTTAGCTCATTAGGAAATTAGTGGAATCTTGCACAATGTTAGCTGTTTAATTATGGAAATGCTAAATGAAATGAATATACAAAAGATGTCCTTATTTTGTTGCTGATGTATAACTTTCTGTAGGCTTTCGTTCTGAAGCACAATAAATCCTGTCACTGTATATTGATTTATATATTAAATATAACTCGAAATTACTCTCATTCACATTAGGCAGGTCTTCTACTTGAAAACAGAACTTCATTTGTCCTTATGTTCTGGAAGGTATTTGTAATAACTATGATATTTTTACAAATACATAGCGATTATAGCTTGCGCGCCATCTACTGACGTCGACCTGCACTTAGTGTTTCACAACACCGCCACCGTGTGCCGCTGTGATCCCAGTCACTCTTTAAGCAGACAGAACGTTTGTCTGTTTCTCGTAGTTTCGTCCCTTTTCTCTTCTTTGGCGTTAAATTAATACTTTTTGTAACACGAATATGCGTACAAGGAGGATAGTGTTATATTCGGAAACTAAATGCCGAGGTTGCTATGTAAAATATATTCTGGTATCATCTGCAACTAAAATGAACAAAAAGGTCGGTTAAATATCAAACTGCGCATATTTTCAGCTTTTTAAGGTAGCACTCGAAACTTTTCAAGAAAAGCTCATAATAAATCACCATTAAGTAAACGCAACTTTGAAGTTCTAAAAATCACTTTGAGTGAAGTTAGTTGAGATATGTTATTATAATTGTTGTTATGATTAATGAAGTGCACATTGAAATAATATCCTCAGAAGATCTCTTCATCCTCAATGATTCTGTATAACTGGTAAAATGTAAGAGAAGGTCTATTAATACTGCTAAACATTTAAATACTAAGAAATAAGATAAATGATGAAGGAAGAATAAAACCCAAATTTAGTTTAAAACGTGAATTAGTAAAAGTCTTACTAAATCAAATGAATAAATACAGTCTAAAGTGTAACAATGAACTGAGGTCGGAGTTACTATAGCCGCAGGTAATCTCTGCTAATACAACTAATAATGAAATTAAACATTTATTATACAATCTAAATAATAAATATAATTTTATCTCCTACTTGAGTTAATTTTTCGACATTGTAAGATTTCGATAATAAATAACTAAACAATTAAGTGTAACATCTCCTTATATATAACATAAAGACAAATAATAACATAAAGACAAATATAAAATTACCTAACGCTACAAATGAATACAAACCTAACAAATATAAAGGTAATCAATGTAATATTAATAACAAATACTTAGGACAATAAACTACAGATAAATAAACAGTTGAAGTGTTACTTGACGTAAACATACTAATGTTAACCCCTGACAGAGTAATAGACAATTCGTATCTTACAAATTTCAATTTTACAACAAACTTATATGAAACAATACAAAACAATTTAGCCCTAAGTTTTATGATTATAATATAATTACATCTCATCTATTTTAATCTTAAAATTATAAATATTTAAACAAATAAACTAATATGTAAACCCTTAAGTATACCTCATCCTTTAACTAAAATCTCAGCCAATATCTTACATTTTAAGTCCGTCAATCATAAAACATTAAGCTGGCTGGCATCATCCTAGTTGTGTCGTGTGTTGACGAGCGGTAGGCCAGCAAAAACAGTGGCACCTTGACGTCCCTGACTCGCTGGTGGCTGGCCACGACCTTCCTCAGGTGTTCCTCTTAGGTCTTGATGTATCTTTCGACCATGCCATCCGACTGGGGATGTAGAGGCGTCGTGCGAGTCTTGTTCACCCCAAGCCTTTGTAGTGCCTCCTTCATAACTTCCTTGGACTCAAAGTTGGTACCCTCGTCACTGTGTAGCTTTAACGACACCCCAAATCGACAGAACATTTGCTCCACGAGGCAGTCAGTGATTGTCTTTGCCTCTTGGTTTGGGATGGCATGGTGAAGTAGTCCACGACCACCATTAGGTACTTGTTGCCTCGGTCGGAAACTGGGAACGGTCCAGCAATGTCAACGGTGATCCGTTCGAATGGCGCTCCGATGCTCTACCGCTGCATGTGACCACGGCTCCTAGTCTGGGGGACACGACTCGCCGCGCACACGTGACACTGAGGGCACCATTTCTCAGCATCTGCTCGGAGTCTCAGCCAGCAGTAGCGCTGCCGTAGTTTGTGAATCGTTGGGTTCGCTCCCAGGTGTCCTCCCAAAGTACCGGCGTACACTTCCTCCAAGACTTACGGGACCTTACTCCGGGGAAGTACCAACGGTTCTCTCTGCGTCTTCCCATCGGGTGACTCCCATACCTGGAACAGCACGCCATCTCTGGTCTTCAGCGGGTCCCATTGGGCCCAGTACGATTTGTAGGTGGCACTCCTCGGTGCGATGTCCTCCCAGGTTGGTCTCGTCCGTTCCTCCACTTCCCTCAAGGGTGGCCCCAAGTCTGCGTCCACCAGCTGCCCCCTCCTCAGGCCTGCGCTATCGCAGCCGTCCGCAGGCACTGCCACAACTACTCGTACTGCTGCTGCAAGCTCCTTCTCTTCCACTCTTGTGCACTGGCCGCACTCTCCAGGACAGGGTCTTTAGGATATGGCGTCAGCGGTACCGTGGCTCTTCCCTCTACGATGTTCCGAGGTGAAGTCGTACTCCTGCAGCCTCTGGACCCCACCTGCTGTCTGGCCTTCTGGTCACCGTCACCTCGCTCCTCGCGGGGACAACCACGTCTTCGTTGAAGACGACCCTGTAGATTCCAAGGCGCTCTTCGGGTTGACGGAGTATAACCTCTTCTCCGTTGAGCCGCAGGTCCTTCCTGCCGAGGTCGACCGTCGCCTCGTGGCTCATGAGGGCATCCAGTCCCAGAATCACCTCCTCAGCCACCTTCGCGACGAACACCTACAGACGCACGGCACTCCGCCCCAAGGTCAGCTCCAGCAGGGCCTCCTTCTCCACAGGCAAGGTGTCGTCCGATGCCGCAACAAGCTCGTATGGTCGGCTCGGCTTGCTCGTCAGCAAACCCTTCGCCACGTCAGGTCTGATGATGGTCACGGCTGCCCCAGTGTCCACCAGTACGCGGCACGGCTTCCCTGTCACCCAACCGTCCGCGATGAGGCTGTCATGCATACGCCGGCTGACGGCGCGCAGTGTCACTCGTGGGGATGTTGGTAATGGCGCCGACGTGCCCCTCTCCACGGCGGGGCTTACTCGTTTTTCCAGCTGCCCTTCCTGGTGTGGGCAGTCTCTCTGCAGGTGCCCGGGCCGTCCACACCCCCAGCACAGGCCACTAGGTGTTCGCCGGCGTCCCTCGGCTGGTATTTTGTATCCGTTGTAGCGTACACTCCTCGTTCTCGACGGCGGGATAGCTGTTACCTTGGCCGCCTCCATCCTTAATGCTGCTGTCGGCGCCCCGTGGATGGTTTTGTAATTGCCGAGCATTATGCGCTGCCGAATCTCCGTATCTCGTACCACGTCCACGAATGTGTAGGCAGCTTCCCGTGATACGTACTCTGGTGGGAGGTCGACCAGGGCCTTCTTTGCCAGCTGTTCGACTGCCAGGTCGAACTCCTGCAGCGTCTCCCCCGGCAGCTGTGACCTTGCCTTTAGCTAGCTGCGGTACGCTGCGGGTAAGCGGTGGTTTCCGAAACGATTCTCCAGGGCCTCCCAGATTTTCTTGGGCGCCGCCGTTACTGCATCGCGTTTAGGACTTCCGCGGCCCGTCCCTGGAGGCTGGCTATTAACTGTGTGGCCTCCTACTCTGGCGACCATTTGTTGTGCTTGGCCACTGTGTCGAACTGGCGGCGGAAGACTTCGAACTTTGACGCGCCGTCATTCTTGGGAGGTTTGACGCGCGCAGATGTTTTGTCGCCTCCCGGCGCGTCGGCCTTCAAATCCTTCAGCCTCCTGCCGACGACGTCCTCCACCATAGCGTTCAGGGACTTGACGCTGCTGTCGGCATTTCCTTCCAAGTCGTTAACGCGGCTCGCCAGGTCCTGGACGCGCTCGTCCACTTGGCCCATCTCCTTGTCCAGCTCCGTCACGTCATCCCTCACAACGGCCAACTGTTCTTCAACTTTGGCGGCGAGAAACTCGTTCGCGACCTGTTTTTTTCGTGGTCAGTTCGGCCATCTTTACGGTCATTGTCGTGACCAAGTTGTTGTTTGCCGCTTCTATTTTTTGTTGTTAACTCGTTCCTCTTCGCCGCCAAGTTGTTATTTGCCGACTGCACTTGTTTCAACTCTGCGGCCAGGTTGTTATTTGACGCCTCCAATTTCTTTTCCGCCTTATCGGTTATGTTTTCATTTGCCGTCTTCATTTCTGAGTCAGTTCGGCCTTCATTTCCATCATCTTCTGCAAAATCTTTTCCTATGCCGCGTCCATGGTTGTAATGTTCAGTGGTGTTGTCGTCCCGCTTCCTGACACCAGTATGACTTTGTGGGCTCGTGAAATGAAAAGTCCAATTACACAAACTCAACAATGTTCTTTATTTCCACCGACTAACAGTTGAACACTTGCCAATTACACAGAATTACGTAATGCACACAATTACAATTCACCAGTTCGTCCGTTACCGTTCCGATGCACGTACATAGTCTTCTCGTCCGTTCACTAGCTCGTCAAGCACTGACTGACTCAATTCACTCACTGCACCCCTTTTTATGGGAATATCGCCGTTTTCTCGAAGCCTCTAGTTTCTGTGAATCACCGCGAAGGTTCCAGATGGCAGTGGAAGGGGGGAGGAGACGGCCAGCGACAAGTGACACTTCCTTAATCATCCCCTCAGCTAGTGACAGAGACTAATGGGTGGGTGTGTCTTGGCTGCCTCTTTCCCCTTACTAAGCTGTCGTTAGGTTGTGCTTTCCGCTAATTGGGTGACAATATGTAACATCTCTTTCAGTACAGCGCTGTACTAACACTTCGTGTTTAAGACAGGACTACAAAAAATGATCAGTTGCCGTCAGTATGTATTTTTTGATATTCCAAAATAAAAATAAAAATTATGGGATTGTGAATAAATATACAGAAAATTTTTCGCTCGCTCCCTCGCTCGTCCTGGCTGGCTGTATACAGCCAGAACCTTTTGCATCTTAACGTGTCCCATTTTTGTATTTAAAAGACTTTCTAGTAATGAATTTGGTGGAAAAAACGTTTTTGAGCTGATACGAAAATATCTACAGCTGCTCCAGTTTGACATCTAATTTTAGTACAGAATGTGACTCTTCCTCTACATATTATATTTGAGGCTATATTTATTTTTCTGTATAAAAAATAGTTGAATTTGTTGTAGTTATATAGGATCTTGCATACGTTTGTTCCGAAACACATTACCTGTAGTCCGTCTATATTCATATTTGTGTAAAATATAGCTCTAAAGTATTATGATTCACATCGCGGTTATGTTCTGCACCGAAACAAAGCTTAATTATCCTAAAGCTTTATAAAATATGTTTAATAACTAAGACACATTGATATATACATAACAGTTACAACCTCCGAGACATCTGTAAGCTCCTACGTGTACTTCGTGTTGCGAAGGACTACCACTGCGTGTCGCTGTTGTCGGAGGGAACACTTGGGACATTTGAACTGCATGTTTATAACGGTTTCTTTGTTGGACTTTATTTTAGCGTTAAATAATGCCTTCTGTACCGCATCAAATATAATATGTAGAAGAGGAGTCACATTCTGTACAAAAATTAGATGTCAAACTGGAGCTGCTCTAGATATTTTCGTATCAGCTCAAAAACGCTTTTTCCACCAAATTCATTACCAGAAAGTCTTTTAAATACAAAAATTAGACACGTTAAGATTTTTACAAAATTGTCACAATAACACATTACTGAATCAACAGAAACATTTAGAACTATATGGTTTTCTCAAGAAACAGCTCTCAAAATGTCAATAAAAATAATTTCTTTAGATCATGTTCATAACAAATAAAATGCTTAAGCTACATTTGCTGAGAAAGCCTTCAGAAGTGTTCTTTATTATGGATGACATTTGTATAATTGATAAACTCTAAGAGATACTAAAAAATGTACATCTTTTTAAAACATACAATTTATGTCAAATAGATTTTTCGTGGAGTGAACAAATTCGTAGATATTCCTAGTTATTTGTCTGAATTCATCAATACTTTCACTTTTATCAAACTACAAATAGTCGTCGTTTGTTTTTGTTATCTACAGACCATTCAAAGGTAGTAGGTCATCACATTACGACCAGCTTTGAAGTATTTTACTATAGCTTAAGGTTTATCTCTTCGAATTCTTTACTTGTTTATAGACGATCTTGGAAGTTTAAAGAACATTAATTTAACGTGTGGTATCTGTGAAGCTTTTACTCAGTTCTAGATAACAATTTATATACTTGATTTTATCAATGTTTGATGACCAGAGTTAATACAGATTTTTTGAAACTACAGTTTGACCTGACTTGTTATACGTCACATCGTACCTAGAAGTATGTGTCCTATAACGAAGATAGTTTGACTTGGTATAAATTTAACTACGTCATTTTACCTTACTTTTATTGAGATCCTATATAAGTGACATTAAGTTAATATAAGTTCAACGTGATCAAGGATGGTACAAGAACATTTTCAAGAAATCTCATAACAAAAGGAAAATTTTCCAGCAATGTTAACTTTCATAAAACAGTTCCAAGGATTTTTTTTAAATATTATATATAAGAATAAAAAGTAAATGTGAAGTCTTTAGTTTATTATACAAAGAAGTCTTACATTGTCAATTAAAGTTGTAAATTACAACGATATACTAATTATAGGCAAATTATTAAAATACAAAATTAAAATATAATACATAATGAAAAATTTCAAAATACGATGTAAGTAATGAAAAGTAGTATTCATTGAAATAAAATATTTACAGACAGTAGACGCTAAAACTTCAAGAACGTCTATAAACCGATAAAGAAGTCGAAGAGGAAGACCTTTGACTATAGTCAAATACTTTAAAACTGGTCACTGTACGATGACTTGGAAGTTCTGATTTATGTGCTTGGTCTACAGATAACAAAAACAAACGACGACTACTCGGAATTTGATAATCATTTATGGTTATTTACGCCCTCTAACGTTAAGTCATATCGGACGGTAAATGAATTGCTGAATTGAGGCTCAAATGTGTCCAGGGTCCATAGAGCATAGAGTTACCCGTCATTCGTCCTTCAGAATACGGAGAAAAAACTTTTCCAGGTAACTCATCGTGACCGAGATTTGACCTCGGGACCTCTTGAACGTGAGGCAGACACGCTACCATCCACGCGACCGAGACGGGCTGTAATTTGATAAAATTAAAGGAATTGATCAATTAAGACAAATAACAAGGAATATCTACAAAGTGGTTCACTCCACGAAATAAAATATATCACACAAATAATAATAGGTAATGGGGATTCAGGTGATCACAAAATATTTATTTGTAGTTGAATCTTGACTCTGAATTTTTGAATGAAGTACAATTCCTCCTCTACCTACTACGTATGATTGTAGTACAGAAAGTATTATTTTAACACATGATGAACTCAAAAGGGAAAGGGAGAGCTGGTACAATACTGCAGTACAGATGTCACGAGTGTTCGCTGAAACCACAGCGGCACACAGTGGTAATGTCATGAAACACTAAGTAAACGTTGTGTGGTACAGATGACGCACGTGGTATAACTGTTAGTTATTTAACAATATGTCTCACTTATTAAGAATATATTACAAAATATTTGAATGGTGATGCATTGGTTTGGTGCAGAACATGTGCGTCATGTGGAATATAGCAAGCTAGAGCTATATTATATACAAAGTCAATATATATCCCGATAAGAAATATTGTGTTTCGGAACAAAAGCCTGCAGTTGCCTGTATAGAAGTAACAAAATTAACCCACATTTTGTAATTATCTTCCAATGTATTGTTGAGTTCTAGTACGATGTATATAGTGTGACTGGTTGTGATATAAAACCAATGAAACATTTCTTATAAAGTAGCAAAATTCTCTCCAAATGAGATTCTGAACTGGGTTCAAAGAGCTCTGTGCATTTAGATAGATTTTTGATATCGTATTTTCAACCGGCTTTAAGTCTATTACTAAAACATCTATTCATATATAACACTAAATATTCTTCCGACAAACATCTGACATCTGGGAAATTCCCATTGATTTACAGACAGTACCATTCCTTAACATTATGTATCGCTTTACTTTTACCAGTGATGTAAGCCGCTGAAGCGCGATGGAATTTATAAGCTAATGTTTTGTTTTCTGTAATTTACGTCCTCCAACGTTGTCATATCGTACGATGAATGGCATGGGTGAAGAGATGCTCAAATGTGTCCAGGGTCAGTAGAGCTTAGTTACCCGACAAGTTATTAGACAGCTAAAAATGAATATTAAGAAAAAAAATCTCAAGCTACATTGTCAATCTTATATGAAACAGAGAAATTACATTACATACAACATTCCATTTTGATGATATTACAATAAAAAATCTAAGTCTACCTCAAGGATTTTCATTAAGCCCTATCTAGCACCAAATATAAAAGTTTTTAGTTTTACTTACGATTTATTATTATATTGTTGTAGAATACAAAATTAATGACTTCAACGAACACGCCGTGGCTCAGTGGTTAGACCGCTTGGCTCTCACCAAGGCGGCCCGGGTTCGTTCCCAGGTGACCGCAAAGTGAGATTTATGGTGGACGACACGGCGTTGGGGCGGGTTTTCTCCGGGATCTCCAGTTTTCCCCGCCGTCTCGTTCCACCGGTGCTTCATCTTCATCTCATGTATCATCAGTGTCTCGCCTGTGGTGCCGTATATAGTAAAAGTGGGCGTTAAGCACTGCACACACATTAATGAATTCCAAACTTGTATTGGTAATTTCTGTTTATCAGGTTAAATAGCTAATTTCCTGATTTGTTTTTAAAAAGTTTTTGGTTTGGCAAACTTAAGTTTTGATAACGATAATATTATCTTTGTGGTTTTTGATTTGAGCTGTTGTTGGTCTTTAAAATAATACCTTACTTAGATATGCATGTGCAACAATAGTAATAGATTTTGTCTAACTCTTACGGTTTATGAGTTCTACGTAATAATCTACAATGAAATGAACTTCTGAGGACACTTCCTTAAAATCTATCTTGTGCTTCTTATTTGTTATGAAAGTATTTTGAACATAGAGTACCTTAATTTAAAATTATTAGGCTTATTTTTGACAATATAAAAAGTTTCAAAAAAGTTTAATATTACATTAAATTTTATGAACATCTTCGTGTATCATTCATGAAGATGCTGATCATAGAAATACACAAGTTTTGTGTTCAACATACTTTCGAGGTTGGAGTTTTAATGATTTGTTTTACTTCAGTTACTCTTAAAACAAGTGTGTGTAGTACAATCTATACAACGAATTTCCTTAACTACTCCTCTACCTACATTATACCTTTGTGGTAATGAACCTATTATTTTAGCGCTAAAATATTCCTTAAAGACGATAGCTCAAATGTCCCGTGTGTACGTTAGGTAGCTGCAACCACAGCGACAATCACTGGAAGTTTCATGCAACACCAATTACATGTAGGGCGCACAGATGACGCGCATGTAAGGTTCTACTTCTTTAGAAGTATATTCCTCAATTTATTTGATTATATCGAGTTAAACATTGACAGAAATTGATTGTAGCTGTAAAGAAAATACGATTCTAAAATAGAATTGAAGGTAAAGCAATTGTTCTAAGGTGCTGTTCGCTCTGGACGTTTAACATATTGTTGCCATTGAACATCTGAGAGGTGAAAGGAAAGGAATATCAATTTAATATTCGTCAAAATTATGGATATTTGTAAATTCAGTCATGAAACCAGGAATATGTCCGAAAGAGTCAGATTTTGTTTATCTCTTCTAATGATTAGTAATCTTCTGATGATATTCCAAGCAAAGTGAAGATATGTATTTCATTTATCATAAATATACCTTATGCAATTGATATTTCAAACAAATGCTTGCAGCTATATCTAATAAAGTTAAAACTTGCGGAAAAATTTCCCTTTGAGGGGAAGTCTGTTATTATGGGATTTACTGGAATTCTTTGTATAACATTCTTGAACATAGTGATGTTGCATACAGTTTTGGTATTTAGCCGACTTTTCCGTTTAGAATATGGCACAAAAACAACCTTTTTTTCTAAATTCAGCAGATACCCAAATACATATTTTCTATGCAGGCTCGACATTTATTATGTGAAACAATAAATAAATGCAAAACTTGTGAAAGAATCCTCTACCTGCTATGTTTAGGTGCGGCATTGGAAGTAATATTTTAACATTAAGGAAAAGCCTGACCAAGAAAATCGGTACAAACGTACAGTTTTAAGTTCCCGAGCGCTTCTTGAGTACACAGCGACATACAGTGGAAGTCTCATGCATTACGAGGTACAATAAGCCTGACATAGATGACGCAATAGTTATAATTGTCATGTATATAGTAGTGTGTCTTAAATTGTTAAGAATGTTTTAAATCATTTAGAATAAAGATGGTCAGCATTGTGTGCAAGGCAGATAGAAAATTTGTCAGATAGTAAGTTATAGCTATATTACTGTAAAACACGCTCATAGACTGACAGGAAATATTGTGTTTAGCAACGAAAGTCTACAGAAAGCTATATGAGTTGATCAAATCGAGATTCATTCCAATTTGACATCAATTATCTTGTATTTTGAATATTTATAGATGCTTGTGATATAAATACAATTAAACAGCTAACATTGGAAAGATTCCACTAATTTCCTAATGAGCTAAACACAAAAGTTGTATACATTTGTGACTTCATTTGACATTTTCTAAACATTTCTATTTAGTAGCGGATATTGACAGATTTGAAGGTCCGAACAGCAGCTAAAGCTGAGCTCCACATAATCCTTCCAAGCTGCTTGGCATCAAAATTATAAACCCAAAATTTAAATAAATAAAACACCAGGGTGCAAGGTGTTGCATCCTGTCCTTCAACCCCCAGGTACATACTAGTAACCTCAGAAAAATTCATCATCCTAAAAATCAACATTTCACCCTACAACATCCCGATATTTACCTTACCTGCGGTAAAACCCTTAAAAACGGGTGGGCACGCAGCAAAAACCTTCTGGCTTTATACAGCCAGCCAGCACCACATGGCATGGCATGACATGGTACTTCTCTTCGCTTTAAAGCCCAACTCATCAGAACAAAAACCAATCATCAAGCCACCGTCCGTTGACTTAACACCCATAGAATGCCAGTAAGGGACAGTGTCCCGGGATAGCAGTAAGTCGAAGGCCCCTGTTCCATGGAGCAGGGTTCACCTTCAACGACACCTCAGTGCTGTGCTAGAATTTTTATATATTCTTTCAAATATGCTCCTATTCCTTCATTGTTTATTGGAGTGTGATAAAAATTTTACACTCACTTAAATCTTAATGTAAACTTTACTTGACTGCTGTCCAATTGATTTCCTACCCGGCAGTCATTTGTCATTGATGATATTTCAGTACAAATCTGTCAGAGACACATGTGTTGGTCAGGGTATGACTGTTACCACAAACAGCCACACGAACTCCTTTATTATCATTTAGTGAACATAGGAGTTTCAAAACGTGGGTTGCCGTTACTGCAATGCAGAATCAAAAGCGAATTTCCTGATTATTCTCCCCAAATATATTGTATAATATAGTTTAGGATACATGAGCTAGAGTTGTGAGAGGCAGTCTTATAAGACTATATCCTGGACCAGCATGTAACTCTACGAACGCAGAACGTCACAATTGGTGTGAGGAAGTGGAACATAGACAATGGCCGCTACATTGGCAAATATTCTACTAGAGCTGAAAGAGATGAACACGGCTACAGACAACCTCTACGCGACAATGACTGCAATGAAAGCCGACTAAGGCTTTGCTGGCCATATGCTCGATTGCCAGGACTAACTTCTGTAGCGTCTCCCCTGACTGCTGTGACCTTTATTTTAGCTGGCTGCGGTACGGTGCAGCTAAGTGGTGATTTCCAAAGCGGTTCTCCAGGGCCTCCCAGATGTCCATGGGCGCCGTCGACTTCTGGACCGCGTTCAGGACTTCTACGACCCGTCCTTGGAGGCTGGCTATTAACTGTGCGGCCTCTTCCTCTGGTGACCAATTGTTGTGCTTAGTCACCGTGTCGAATTGATGGCGAAAGACTTCGAAATTTGTCGAGCCGTCGTCTTTAGGTTTTTTAAATCCTTTAACGGCCTGCCGACGATGTCGTGTACCATGGCGTGTGCGTATCGCGGATGTGGCTAAGCTTATGAGAGACTCTCTGTTGTGCCAGAAATTAGGTAGTTATAGAAACTGTCGGAAGATACTAGAGAGAAACAAAATATTACATCAGTAAGTGTCTCATTATGTAGCTACCTTATATTTCACGATCCGGTGCGTATGGTGGATGTGGCTACGCTTATGAAAGACTCCCTGTTGTGCCAGAAATTAGGTACTTACAGAAACTGTTGGAGGACATTAGATGGATACAAATATTACATCATCAAGTGTCTCATTATGTACCTACGTTATATTTCACGATCCAGTGCGTATGGAGGATGTGGATACGCTTATGAGAGACTGACAGTTTTTTCAGAAATTAGGTAGTTACAGAAACTGTCGAAAGCAAAACATTACATCTGTAAGAGCCTATTATGTAGCTACGTTATATTTCACTATCCGGGGCGTATGGAGGATGTGGCTACGCTTAGCTCTCTGTTGTACCAGAAATTAGGTAGTTATAGAAATTGTCGGAAGCAAAACATTACATCAGTAAGTGTCTTTTATGTACAGATGTTATATTTCCCGATCCGGTGCGTATCGAGGATGTGGCTAAGCTTATTAGAGACTCTCTGTTGTGCCAGAAATTAGGTAGTTATAGAAACTGTCGGAAGCAAAACATTACATCAGTAAGTGTCTATTATGTAGCTACATTATATTTCACGTTCCGGTGCGTATGGTGGATGTGGCTAAGCTTATCAGAGACTCTCTGTTGTGCCAGAAATTAGGTAGTTATAGAAACTGTTGGAAGCAAAACATTACATCAGTAAGTGTCTATTATGTAGCTACATTATATTTCACGATCCGGTGCGTTTGGAGGATGTGGCAACGCTTATGAGAGACTCTCTGTTGTGCCAGAGGTGAGGTACTTACAGAAACTGTTGGAGGACATTAGATGGAAACAAAATATTATATCAGAAAGTGTCTATTATGTACCTGCGTTATATTTCACGATCCGGTGCGTATAGAGGATGTGGCTACGCTTATGGGAGACTCTCTGTTGTGCCAGAAATTAGTTAGTTATAGAAACTGTCGAAAGAGACTACAGGGAAAGAAACTATTACATCAGTAAGTGTCTCATTATGTAGCTAGGTTATATTTCACGATCCGCTGCGTATGGAGGATGTGGCCAAGCTTATGCGAGACCGTCTGTTGTTTCAGAAATTAGGTAGTTATAGAAACTGTCGGAAGCAAAACATAACATCAGTAAGTGTCTATTATGTACAAATGTTCTGTTTCATTATACGGTGCGTATGGAGGATGTGGCTAAGCTTATGAGAGACTCTCTGTTTGCCAGAAATGAGGAACCTAGAGAAACTGTTAGAAGACATTAGATGGAAGAAATATTACATCAGAAAGTGTCTCATTATGTACCTACGTTATATTTCTCGATCCGGTGCGTATGGTGGATGTGGCTACGCTTATGAGAGACTCTCTGTTTGCCAGAAATGAGGTATTTACAGAAACTGTGGGAGGAGATTAGATGGATACAAAATATTACTACTATGTCTGATTATGTACCTACGTTATATTTCTCGATCCGGTGCGTATGGTGGATGAGGCTACGCTCATGAGAGATTCTCTGTTTGCCAGAAATGAGGTACTTAAAGAAGCTGTTCGAAGACATTAGATGGAAACAAAACAATACATCAGTAAGTGTCTGATTATGTACCTACGTTATATTTCTCGATCCGATGCGTGTGGTGGAAGTAGCTGAGCTTATGAGAGACTCTCTCTTTGCCAGAAATCGAGGTACTTACAGAAACTCTTGGAGGACATTTGGTGGATAAAAAATATTACATCGGTAAGTGCCTCATTATGCAGCTACGTTATATTTCTCGATCCGGTGCGTGTGGTGGTTGTAGCTAATTTTATGAGAGACTCTCTGTTTGCCAGAAATGAGGTACTTACAGAAACTTTTGGAGGACATTGGATGGATACAAAATATTTCATCAGTAAGTCTCTTATGCACCTACATTATATTTCACAATCCGGTGTGTATGGTGGATGTGGCTAAGCTTATGAGAGACCCTCAGTTTGTCAGAGATGTGGTACTTAGAGAAACTGTTGGAGGACGTTAGATGGATACAAAATATTACATCAGTAACTGCCTCATTATGTAGCTACGCTATATTTCTCAGTCCGGTGAGTATGGCGGATGTGGCTACGCTTATGATAGACTCTCTCATTGAAAGAAATGAGTTACTTACAGAAACTCTTGGAGGACATTGGATGGATACAAAATATTACATCAGTAAGTATCTGATTATGTACCTACGATATATTTCTCTATTCGGCGCGTATAGTGGTTGTAGCTAAGCTTATGAGAGACTCTCTGTTTGCCAGAAATGAGGTACTTACAGAAAATTTTGGAGGACATTGGAGGGATACAAAATGTTACATCAGTAAGTGTCTATTATGTACCTGCGTTATATTTCTTGATCCGGTGCGTATGGTGGTTTTGGCTACGCTTAGGAGAGACTCTCTGTTGTGCCAGAAGTGAGGTACTTACAGAAACTCTTGGAGGACATTAGATGGAGACAAAGTATTACATCAGTAAGTGTCTCATTATGTAGCCAAGTTATATTTCCCGAACCGGTGCGTATGGTGGATGTGGCTAGGCTTACGAGAGACTCTCTGTTTGCCAGAAATGAGGTACTTACAGAAACTGTTGGAGGACATTGGATGGATACAAAATATTAAATCAGTAAATGTCTTATGTAACTACGTTATATTTCACGATCGGGTGCGTATGGAGGATGTGGCTAAGCTTAAGAGAGAGCCTCTGTTTGCCAGAAATGAGTTACTTACAGAAACTGTTGGAGGATATAAGAGGGATACAAAATATTACATCAGTAAGTGCCTCATTATGTACCTAAGTTATATTTCTCAATCCGGTGTGTATCGTGTATGTGGCTACGCTTATGAGAGACTCCCTGTTTGCCAGAAATGAGGTACTTACATAAACTGTTGGAGGACATTAGATGGATACAAAATATTACATCATTAATTGCTCATTATGTACCTTCGTTATATTTCTCAATCCGGTGCGTATGGTGGATGTGGCTACGCTTATCAGAGGCTCTCTGTCTGTCAGAAATAAGGGACTTACAGAAAGTTGTTGGAGGACATTAGATGGATACAAAATATTACATCAGTAAGTTCCTCATTATGTAGCTACGTTATATTTCTCGATCGGGTGCGTATGGTGGATGTGGCTACGCTTATGAGAGGCTCGCTGTTTGACGGAAATAAGGTACTTACAGAAACTGTTGGAGGACATTAAATGGAAACAAAATATTACATCAGTGTCTCATTATGTAGCCACGTTATATTTCTCGATCCGGTGCGTTTGGTGGTTGTGGCTAAGCTTATGAGAGACTCTCTGTTTGCCAGAAGTGAGGTACTTACAGAAACTCTTGGAGGACATTAGATGGAAACAAAATATTACATCAGTAATTTCCTCATTATGTACCTACGTTATATTTCTCGATCCGGTGCGTATGGTGGATGTGGATACGCTTATGAGAGGCTCTCTGTTTGACGGAAATAAGGTACTTACAGAAACTGTTGGAGGACATTAAATGGAAACAAAATATTACATCAGTGTCTCATTATGTAGCCACGTTATATTTCTCGATCCGTTGCGTTTGGTGGCTGTGGCTTAGCTTATGAGAGACTCTCTGTTTGCCAGAAGTGAGGTACTTACAAAAACTCTTGGAGGACATTAGATGGAAACAAAATATTACATCAGTAATTTCCTCATTATGTACCGACGTTATATTTCTCAATCCGGTGCGTATGGTGGATGTGGCTACGTTTATCAGAGGCTCTCTGTCTGCCAGAGATGAGGTACTTACAGAAACTTGTTGGAGGACATTAGATGGATACAAAATATTACATCAGTAAGTTCCTCATTATGTAGCTACGTTATATCTCTCGATCCGGTGCGTATGGTGGATGTGGCTACGCTTATGAGAGGCTCTCAGTTTGACGGAAATGAGGTACTTACAGAAACTGTTGGAGGACATTAAATGGAAACAAAATATTACAACAGTGTCTCATTATGTAGCCACTTTATATTTCTCGATCCGGTGCGTTTGGTGGTTGTGGCTAAGCTTATGAGAGACTCTCTGTTTGCCAGGAGTGAGGTACTTACAGAAACTCTTGGAGGACATTAGAAGGAAACAAAGTATTACATGTTGTCTCATTATATAGCTACGTTATATTTCTCGATCCGGTGCGTATGGTGGATGTGGCTAAGCTTATGAGAGATTCTCTGTTTGCCAGAAATGAGGTACCTACAGAAAATGTTGGAAGACATTAGATAGAAACAAAATATTACATCAGTAAGTGTCTCATTATGTACCTTCGTTATATTTCACGATCCGGTGCGTATGGTGGATGTGCCTAAGTTTATGAGAGACTCTCTGTTTGCCAGAAATGAGGTACTTACAGAAACTGTTGGAGGACATTAGATATATACAAAATATTACATCAGTAAGTGCCTCATTATGTAGCTACGTTTTATTTCTCGATCTGATGCGTATGGTGGTTATAGCTAAGCTTATGAAAGACTCTCTGTTTGCCAGAAATGAGGTACTTAGGGAAAATGTTGGAAGACATTAGATAGAAACAAAATATTACATCAATAAGTGTCTCATGATGTAGCTACGTTATATTTCTCGATCCGGTGCGTATGGTGGATGTGCCTAAGCTTATGAGAGACCCTCTGTTTGCCAGAAATGAGGTACTTACAGAAAATGTTAGAAGACATTAGATAGAAACAAATTATTACATCAGTAAGTGTCTCATTATGTAGCTACGTTATATTTCTCGATACGGTGTGTATGGCGGATGTGGCTAAGCTTATGAGAGACTCTCTGTTTGCCAGAAATGAGGTACTTACAGAAACTCTTGGAGGACATTGGATGGATACAAAATATTACATCAGTAAGTATCAGATTATGTACCTACGCTATATTTCTCGATTCGGCGCGTATAGTGGTTGTAGCTAAGCTTATGAGAGACCCTCTGTTTGTCAGAAATGAGGTACTTAGAGAAGCTGCTGGAGGACATTAGATGGATACAAAATATTACATCAGTAAGTGCCTTATTATGTAGCTAGGCTATATTTCTCAATCCGATGAGTATGGCGGATGTGGCTACGCTTATGAGAGACTGTCTGTTTTTCAGAAATGAAGTACTTACAGAAACTATTGGAGGACTTTAGATGGATCCAAAATATTACATCAGTAAGTGCCTCATTATGTAGCCACGCTATATTACTCAATCCGGTGAGTATGGCGTATGTGGCTAAGCTTATGAGAGACCCTCAGTTTGTCAGAGATGTGGTACTTACAGAAACTGTTGGAGGACATTAGATGGATACAAAATATTACATCAGTAACTGCCTCATTATGTAGCTACGCTATATTTCTCAATCCGGTGAGTATGGTGGATGTGGCTAAGCTTATGAGAGACCCTCAGTTTGTCAGAGATGTGGTACTTACAGAAACTGTTGGAGGACATTAGATGGATACAAAATATTACATCAGTAACTGCCTCATTATGTAGCTACGCTATATTTCTCAATCCGGTGAGTATGGCGGATGTGGCTACGCTTATGAGAGTCTCTCTGATTGTCAGAGATGTGGTACTTACAGAAACTGTTGGAGGACTTTAGATGGGTACAAAATATTACATCAGTATGTGTCTATTATGTACCTGCGTTATATTTCACGATCCGGTGCGTATGGTGGTTGTAGCCAAGCTTATGATAGACTCTCTCATTGCCAGAAATGAGGTACTTACAGAAACTCTTGGAGGACATTGGATGGATACAAAATATTACATCAGTAAGTATTTGATTATGTACCTACGTTATATTTCTCGATTCGGCGCGTATTGTGGTTGTAGCTAAGCTTATGAGAGACTCTCTGTTTGCCAGAAATGAGGTACTTACAGAAACTTTTGGAGGACATTGGATGGATACAAAATGTTACATCAGTAAGTGTCTATTATGTACCTGCGTTATATTTCACGATCCGGTGCGTATGGTGGTTGTGGCTACGCTTAGGAGAGACTCTCTGTTGTGCCAGAAGTGAGGTACTTATAGAAACTGTTGGAGGACATTAGATGGAGACAAAGTATTACATCACTAAGTGTCTCATTATGTAGCCACGTTATATTTCCCGAACCGGTGCGTATGGTGGATGTGGCTACGCTTACGAGAGACTCTCTGTTTGCCAGAAATGAGGTACTTACAGAAACTGTTGGAGGACATTGGATGGATACAAAATATTACATCAGTAAATGTCTTATGTAACTACGTTATATTTCACGATCCGGTGCGTATGGAGGATGTGGCTAAGCTTAACAGAGAGCCTCTGTTTGCCAGAAATGAGGTACTTACAGAAACTGTTGGAGGATATAAGAGGGATACAAAATATTACATCAGTAAGTGTCGCATTATGTACCTAAGTTATATTTCTCAATCCGGTGCGTATGGTGTATGTGTCTACACTTATGAGAGACTACCTGTTTGCCAGAAATGAGGTACTTACAGAAACTTGTTGGAGGACATTAGATGGATACAAAATATTACATCAGTAAATTCCTCATTATGTAGCTACGGTATATTTCTCGATCGGGTGCGTATGGTGGATGTGGCTACGCTTATGAGAGGCTCTCTGTTTGACGGAAATGTGGTACTTACAGAAACTGTTGGAGTACATTAAATGGAAACAAAATATTACATCAGTGTCTCATTATGTAGCCACGTTATATTTCTCGATCTGGTGCGTTTGGTGGTTGTGGCTAAGCTTATGAGAGACTCTCTGTTTGCCAGAAGTGAGGTACTTACAGAAAGTCTTGGAGGACATTAGATGGAAACAAAATCTTACATCAGTAATTTCCTCATTATGTACCTACGTTATATTTCTCGATCCGGTGCGTATGGGGGATGTGGATACGCTTATGAGAGGCTCTCTGTTTGACGGAAATAAGGTACTTACAGAAACTGTTGGAGGACATTAAATGGAAACAAAATATTACATCAGTGTCTCATTATGTAGCCACGTTATATTTCTCGATCCGGTGCGTTTGGTGGTTGTGGCTAAGCTTATGAGAGACTCTCTGTTTGCCAGAAGTGAGGTACTTACAGAAACTCTTGGAGGACATTAGATGGAAACAAAATATTACATCAGTAATTTCCTCATTATGTACCTACGTTATATTTCTCAATCCGGTGCGTATGGTGGATGTGGCTACGCTTATCAGAGGCTCTCTGTCTGCCAGAAATGAGGTACTTACAGAAACTTGTTGGAGGACATTAGATGGATACAAAATATTACATCAGTAAGTTCCTCATTATGTAGCTACGTTATATTTCTCGATCCGGTGCGTATGGTGGATGTGGCTACGCTTATGAGAGGCTCTCAGTTTGACGGAAATGAGGTACTTACAGAAACTGTTGGAGGACATTAAATGGAAACAAAATATTACATCAGTGTCTCATTATGTAGCCACGTTATATTTCTCGATCCGGTGCGTTTGGTGGTTGTGGCTAAGCTTATGAGAGCCTCTGTTTGCCAGAAGTGAGGTACTTACAGAAACCCTTGGAGGACATTAGAAGGAAACAAAGTATTACATGTTGTCTCATTATATAGCTACGTTATATTTCTCGATCCGGTGCGTATGGTGGATGTGGCTAAGCTTATGAGAGACTCTCTGTTTGCCAGAAATGAGGTACCTACAGAAAATGTTGGAAGACATTAGATAGAAACAAAATATTACATCAGTAAGTGTCTCATTACGTACCTTCGTTATATTTCTCGATCCGGTGCGTATGGTGGATTTGGATACGCTTATGAGAGGCTCTCAGTTTGACGGAAATGAGGTACTTACAGAAACTGTTGGAGCACATTAAATGGAAACAAAATATAACATCAGTGTCTCATTATGTAGCCACGCTATATTTCTCGATCCGGTGCGTTTGGTGGTTGTGGCTAAGCTTATGAGAGACTCTCTGTTTGCCAGAAGTGAGGTACTTACAGAAACCCTTGGAGGACATTAGAAGGAAACAAAGTATTACATGTTGTCTCATTATAGAGCTACGTTATATTTCTCGATCCGGTGCGTATGGTGAATGTGGCTAAGCTTATAAGAGACTCTCTGTTTGCCAGAAATGAGGTACCTACAGAAAATGTTGGAAGACATAAGATAGAAACAAAATATTACTCAGTAAGTGTCTCATTATGTACCTTCGTTATATTTCACGATCCGGTGCGTATGGTGGATGTGCCTAAGTTTATGAGAGACTCTCTGTTTGCCAGAAATTAGGTACTTGCAGAAACTGTTGGAGGACCTTAGATATATACAAAATATTTCATCAGTAAGTGCCTCATTATGAAGCTACGTTATATTTCTCGATCTGATGCGTATGGTGGTTATAGCTACGCTTATGAAAGACTCTCTGTTTGCCAGAAATGAGGTACTTAGAGAAAATGTTGGAATACATTAGATAGAAACAAAATATTACATCAAAAAGTGTCTCATTATGTAGCTACGTTATATGTCTCGATCCGGTGCGTATGGTGGATGTGCCTAAGCTTATGATAGACCCTCTGTTTGCCAGAAATGAGGTACTTACAGAGGCTTATGGAGGACATTGGATGGATACAAAATGTTACATCAGTAAGTGTCTTATGCACCTACGTTATATTTCACAATCCGGTGTGTATGGTGGATGTGGCTAAGCTTATGAGAGACTGTCTGATTGTCAGAAATGAGGTACTTACAGAAACTGTTGTAGGACTTTAGATGGATACAAAATATTACATCTGTAAGTGCCTCATTATGTAGCCACGCTATATTTCTCAATCCGGTGAGTATGGCGTATGTGGCTAAGCTTATGAGAGACCCTCAGTTTGTCAGAGATGTGGTACTTACAGAAACTGTTGGGGGACATTAGATGGATACAAAATATTCCATCAGTAACTGCCTCATTATGTAGCTACGCTATATTTCTCAATCCGGTGAGTATGGCGGATGTGGCTACGCTTATGAGAGACTCTCTGATTGTCAGAGATGTGGTACTTACAGAAACTGTTGGAGGACTTTAGATGGATACAAAATATTACATCAGTATGTGTCTATTATGTACCTGCGTTATATTTCACGATCCGGTGCGTATGGTGGTTGTAGCCAAGCTTATGATAGACTCTCTCTTTGCCAGAAATGAGGTACCTACAGAAACTCTTGGAGGACATTGGATGAATACAAAATTTTACATCAGTAAGTATCTGATTATGTACCTACGTTATATTTCTCGATTCGGCGCGTATTGTGGTTCTAGCTAAGCTTATGAGAGACTCTCTGTTTGCCAGAAATGAGGTACTTACAGAAACTTTTGGAGGATATTGGATGGATACAAAATGTTACATCAGTAAGTGTCTATTATGTACCTGCGTTATATTTCACGATCCGGTGCGTATGGTGGTTGTGGCTACGCTTAGGTGAGATTCTCTGTTGTGCCAGAAGTGAGGTACTTACAGAAACTCTTGGAGGACATTAGATGGAGACAAAGTATTACATCAGTAAGTGTCTCATTATGTAGCCACGTTATATTTCCCGAACCGGTGCGTATGGTGGATGTGGCTACGCTTACGAGAGACTCTCTGTTTGCCAGAAATGAGGTACTTACAGAAACTGTTGGAGGATATAAGAGGGATACAAAATATTACATCAGTAAGTGCCTCATTATGTACCTAAGTTATATTTCTCAATCCGGTGCGTATGGTGTATGTGGCTACGCTTATGAGAGACTCCCTGTTTGCCAGAAATGAGGTACTTACATAAACTGTTGGAGGAAATTAGATGGATACAAAATATTACATAATTAATTGCTCATTATGTACCTTCGTTATATTTCTCAATCCGGTGCGTATGGTGGATGTGGCTACGCTTATCAGAGGCTCTCTGTCTACCAGAAATGAGGTACTTACAGAAACTTGTTGGAGGACATTAGATGGATACAAAATATTACATCAGTAAGTTCCTCATTATGTAGCTACCTTATATTTCTCGATCGGGTGCGTATGGTGGATGTGGCTACGCTTATGAGAGGCTCTCTGTTTGACGGAAATGAGGTACTTACAGAAACTGTTGGAGGACATTAAATGGAAACAAAATATTACATCAGTGTCTCATTATGTAGCCACGTTATATTTCTCGATCCGGTGCGTTTGGTGGTTGTGGCTAAGCTTATGAGAGACTCTCTGTTTGACGGAAATGAGGTACTTACAGAAACTGTTGGAGGACATTAAATGGAAACAAAATATTACATCAGTGTCTCATTATGTAGCCACGTTATATTTCTCGATCTGGTGCGTTTGGTGGTTGTGGCTAAGCTTATGAGAGACTCTCTGTTTGCCAGAAGTGAGGTACTTACAGAAACTCTTGGAGGACATTAGATGGAAACAAAATTTTACATCAGTAATTTCCTCATTATGTACCTACGTTATATTTCTCGATCCGGTGCGTATGGTGGATGTGGATGCGCTTATGAGAGGCTCTCTGTTTGACGAAAATAAGGTACTTACAGAAACTGTTGGAGGACATTAAATGGAAACAAAATATTACATCAGTGTCTCATTATGTAGCCACGTTATATTTCTCGATCCGGTGCGTTTGGTGGTTGTGGCTAAGCTTATGAGAGACTCTCTGTTTGCCAGAAGTGAGGTACTTACAGAAACTCTTGGAGGACATTAGATGGAAACAAAATATTACATCAGTAATTTCCTCATTATGTACCTACGTTATATTTCTCAATCCGGTGCGTATGGTGGATGTGGCTACGCTTATCAGAGGCTCTCTGTCTGCCAGAAATGAGGTACTTACAGAAACTTGTTGGAGGACTTTAGATGGATACAAAATATTACATCAGTAAGTTCCTCATTATGTAGCTACGTTATATTTCTCGATCCGGTGCGTATGGTGGATGTGGCTACGCTTATGAGAAGCTCTCAGTTTGACGGAAATGAGGTACTTACAGAAACTGTTGGAGCACATTAAATGGAAACAAAATATTACATCAGTGTCTCATTATGTAGCCACGTTATATTTCTCGATCCGGTGCGTTTGGTGGTTGTGGCTAAGCTTATGAGAGACTCTCTGTTTGCCAGAAGTGAGGTACTTACAGAAACCCTTGGAGAACATTAGAAGGAAACAAAGTATTACATGTTGTCTCATTATATAGCTACGCTATATTTCTCGATCCGGTGCGTATGGTGGATGTGGCTAAGCTTATGAGAGACTCTCTGTTTGCCAAAAATGAGGTACCTACAGAAAATGTTGGAAGACATTAGATAGAAACAAACTGTTACATCAGTAAGTGTCTCATTATGTACCTTCGTTATATTTCACGATCCGGTGCGTATGGTGGATGTGCCTAAGTTTATGAGAGACTCTCTGTTTGCCAGAAATTAGGTACTTGCAGAAACTGTTGGAGGACCTTAGTTATATACAAAATATTTCATCAGTAAGTGCCTCATTATGAAGCTACGTTATATTTCTCGATCTGATGCGTATGGTGGTTATAGCTACGCTTATGAAAGACTCTCTGTTTGCCAGAAATGAGGTACTTAGAGAAAATGTTGGAATACATTAGATAGAAACAAAATATTACATCAAAAAGTGTCTCATTATGTAGCTACGTTATATGTCTCGATCCGGTGCGTATGGTGGATGTGCCTAAGCTTATGATAGACCCTCTGTTTGCCAGAAATGAGGTACTTACAGAAAATGTTAGAAGACATTAGATAGAAACAAAATATTACATCAGTAAGTATCTGATTATGTACCTACGTTATATTTCTCGATCCGGCGCGTATAGTGGTTGTAGCTAAGCTTAGGAGAGACTCTCTGTTTGCCAGAAATGAGGTACTTACAGAGGCTTATGGAGGACATTGGATGGATACAAAATGTTACATCAGTAAGTGTCTTATGCACCTACGTTATATTTCACAATCCGGTGTGTATGGTGGATGTGGCTAAGCTTATGAGAGACTGTCTGTTTGTCAGAAATGTGGTACTTACAGAAACTGTTGTAGGACTTTAGATGGATACAAAATATTACATCTGTAAGTGCCTCATTATGTAGCCACGCTATATTTCTCAATCCGGTGAGTATGGCGTATGTGGCTAAGCTTATGAGAGACCCTCAGTTTGTCAGAGATGTGGTACTTACAGAAACTGTTGGGGGACATTAGATGGATACAAAATATTCCATCAGTAACTGCCTCATTATGTAGCTACGCTATATTTCTCAATCCGGTGAGTATGGCGGAGGTGGCTACGCTTATGAGAGACTCTCTGATTGTCAGAGATGTGGCACTTACAGAAACTGTTGGAGGACTTTAGATGGATACAAAATATTACATCAGTATGTGTCTATTATGTACCTGCGTTATATTTCACGATCCGGTGCGTATGGTGGTTGTAGCCAAGCTTATGATAGACTCTCTCTTTGCCAGAAATGAGGTACTTACAGAAACTCTTGGAGGACATTGGATGGATACAATATATTACATCAGTAAGTATCTGATTATGTACCTACGTTATATTTCTCGATTCGGCGCGTATTGTGGTTGTAGCTAAGCTTATGAGAGACTCTCTGTTTGCCAGAAATGAGGTACTTACAGAAACTTTTGGAGGATATTGGATGGATACAAAATGTTACATCAGTAAGTGTCTATTATGTACCTGCGTTATATTTCACGATCCGGTGCGTATGGTGGTTGTGGCTACGCTTAGGAGAGACTCTCTGTTGTGCCAGAAGTGAGGTACTTACAGAAACTCTTGGAGGACATTAGATGGAGACAAAGAATTACATCAGTAAGTGTCTCATTATGTAACTACGTTATATTTCACGATCCGGTGCGTATGGAGGATGTGGCTAAGCTTAAGAGAGAGCCTCTGTTTGCCAGAAATGAGGTACTTACAGAAACTGTTGGAGGATATAAGAGGGATACAAAATATTACATCAGTAAGTGCCTCATTATGTACCTAAGTTATATTTCTCAATCCGGTGCGTATGGTGTATGTGGCTACGCTTATGAGAGACTCCCTGTTTGCCAGAAATGAGGTACTTACATAAACTGTTGGAGGAAATTAGATGGATACAAAATATTACATCATTAATTGCTCATTATGTACCTTCGTTATATTTCTCAATCCGGTGCGTATGGTGCATGTGGCTACGCTTATCAGAGGCTCTCTGTCTGCCAGAAATGAGGTACTTACAGAAACTTGTTGGAGGACATTAGATGGATACAAAATATTACATCAGTAAGTTCCTCATTATGTAGCTACGTTATATTTCTCGATCGGGTGCGTATGGTAGATGTGGCTACGCTTATGAGAGGCTCTCTGTTTGACGGAAATGAGGTACTTACAGAAACTGTTGGAGGACATTAAATGGAAACAAAATATTATATCAGTGTCTCATTATGCAGCCACGTTACATTTCTCGATCCGGTGCGTTTGGTGGTTGTGGCTAAGCTTATGAGAGACTCTGTGTTTGCCAGAAGTGAGGTACTTACAGAAACTCTTGGAGGACATTAGATGGAAACAAAATATTACATCAGTAATTTCCTCATTATGTACCTACGTTATATTTCTCGATCCGGTGTGTATGGTGGATGTGGATACGCTTATGAGAGGCTCTCTGTTTGACGGAAATAAGGTACTTACAGAAACTGTTGGAGGACATTAAATGGAAACAAAATATTACATCAGTGTCTCATTATGTAGCCACGTTATATTTCTCGATCCGGTGCGTTTGTTGGTTGTGGCTAAGCTTATGAGAGACTGTCTGTTTGTCAGAAATGAGGTACTTACAGAAACTGTTGGAGGACTTTAGATGGATACAAAATATTACATCAGTAAGTGCCTCATGTAGCCACGCTATATTTCTCAATCCGGTGAGTATGGCGTATGTGGCTAAGCTTATGAGAGACCCTCAGTTTGTCAGAGATGTGGTACTTACAGAAACTGTTGGAGGACATTAGATGGATACAAAATATTACATCAGTAACTGCCTCATTATGTAGCTACGCTATATTTCTCAATCCGGTGAGTATGGCGGATGTGGCTACGCTTATGAGAGACTCTCTGATTGTCAGAGATGTGGTACTTACAGAAATTGTTGGAGGACTTTATATGGATACAAAATATTACATCAGTATGTATCTGATTATGTACCTACAGTATATTTCTCGATTCGGCGCGTACAGTAGTTGTAGCTAAGCTTATGATAGACTCTCTGTTTGCCAGAAATGAGGTACTTACAGAAACTTTTGGAGGACATTGGATGGATACAAAATGTTACATCAGTAAGTGTCTGTTATGTACCTGCGTTATATTTCACGATCCGGTGCGTATGGTGGTTGTGGCTACGCTTAGGAGAGACTCTCTGTTGTGCCAGAAGTGAGGTACTTACAGAAACAGTTGGAGGACATTGGATGGATACAAAATATTACATCAGTAAATGTCTTATGTAACTACGTTATATTTCACATTCCGGTGCGTATGGAGGATGTGGCTAAGCTTAAGAGAGAGCCTCTGTTTGCCAGAAATGAGGTACTTACAGAAACTGTTGGAGGATATAAGAGGGATAGAAAATATTACATCAGTAATTGCCTCATTATGTACCTAAGTTATATTTCTCAATCCGGTGCGTATGGTGTATGTGGCTACGCTTATGAGAGACTCCCTGTTTGCCAGAAATGAGGTACTTACATAAACTGTTGGAGGACATTAGATGGATACAAAATATTACATCATTAATTGCTCATTATGTACCTTCGTTATATTTCTCAATCCGGTGCGTATGGTGGATGTGGCTACGCTTATCAGAGGCTCTCTGTCTGCCAGAAATGAGGTACTTACAGAAACTTGTTGGAGGGTATTAGATGGATACAAAATATTACATCAGTAAGTTCCTCATTATGTAGGGTGGATGTGGCTACGCTTATGAGAGGCTCTCTGTTTTACGGAAATGAGGTACTTACAGAAACTCTTGGAGGACATTAGATGGATACAAAATATTGCATCAGTAAGTGTCTCATTATGTAGCTACGTTATATTTCACAATGCGGTGCGTATGGTGGATGTGGCTACGCTTACGAGAGACTCTCTGTTTAGCCAGAAATGAGGTACTTACAGAAACTCTTGGAGGACATTAGATGGATACAAAATATTGCATTAGTAAGTGTCTCATTATGTAGCTACGCTATATTTCACAATCCGGTGCGTATGGTGGATGAGGATGCGCTTATGAGAGACTCTCTGTTTAGCCAGAAATGAGGTACTTACAGAAACTCTTGGGGGACATTAGATGGATACAAAATATTGCATCAGTAAGTGTCTCATTATGTAGCTACGCTATATTTCACAATCCGGTACGTATGGTGGATGTGGCTAAGCTTACGAGAGACTCTCTGTTTGCCAGAAATGAGGTAGTTACAGAAACTGTTGTAGGACATTCGATGGATACAAACATTATATCAGTAAGTCTCTTATTATATACCTACGTTATATTTAACACCACTATCACAGACAAACGTAGGGAACAGTAAATGTGATGTACTAAATTTCCTAGATGGGCTCAAGAACTTTGTTCTAGTGTCGAATATACGAATGGAATTCCTTTGCGTGTGATGTCTGTCAATAATTTACATTTTCTAATTTAGCATCTTTTATACTGGTCGCCAAATTTGAATGTGATTGACAGTTAGTAAGGACGTGGAATAGCGCTGTAAATAAGCGCGAGGGGATGCTTACGTCATAACGCTTGCCATAGTAACCATTAGAACGACCAATTAGAGTCGAGACGTTTCCATGACAACGTTAGACGCTATACCTTGGTTGCCGATATTCTAACAGTTGTGTAGCATGACCTGCGGTAAATATACTAACAAGCGAAAACCTGAACGTGCTCGGAAACCAAATAAAACTATATTTGGTAAAGGTATTGCAATTAAAGGACATTCACGGAAAATAATATTCTCTGTGAGAGAATACTTCGGTGAGGAGAAATTGAAAGAGTAGTCTAGGTGCTTGGTAAGACTTCGCGTGCTGTAGGTATCATTAAGGGCATTAATTCGAAAACTGGCAAAGAAAAGCGTTTTAAAGAAGAAAGTTAGACATTGGGTTATAAATTAGAAACTCCCGGAAAAAATTATGTAAATAGCATTTTCCCACTTCAATAAGCATCAGAATGTCGCAGGTATGCCTCTTTTGTTACGATGATCCTTACATTGATGTGTTCTTGCATGTTCTAGCGTTTGCCTGTAGATCCATGACTGTACTATTGTCTTTGTGTGCAGTATAGTAAAGAATAATAACAATAATAAATAATAATAAAATACCCATTGCAATCTCAACTGAATCACCTTCGAACGCGTAATCCTCTCGCAGACTTCACGTGGCAGCAACAAGCGGCAACGCTGCCTCGCTATCCGTACGAAATGTCAATCACTTTCTAGATTGAAGACCAGTATAGTTTAACCTAATTATTTTGATATAGTCAGAAGAAAAGGAAAAAGCAAGTGGGTAACATATTATAATCATATTTTTATATAAAGAAAATTGCACTGAATAATGTAAGATTCTTTAAATGCATATGGTTACAATCCAATATTACGCACCCTAAAAATGTTTCAGCATATGTGCATCACTTAGAGTACATATAATTTTTTAAAATAAATTATTCAAATAGCGAAACCTCTTTCTTTATTGCTCTGCTTTAGTGTTCCTAATATGTGTCAATGCGGTTCCTTGATATATAATAGCAAAATAAAATATTATGTTCCGCCACTTTAAAAATACTATCCGATATTCGGCTCCTCACCCCTATACTATTAATAACCACAAGAACAAAGAATTCTAGAAAGATCGAGCAAAAGTTGGAGGGAGCAAAGCTTTGGAGCCGGAGCAGGCTAATAACCTAAACCGTGATGAAGAAGAAATAAAGCTTTTAATAATACTTTAAAAAATGTCGCATTGTTTAATCAGCGCCATCTATAAGACGACAAAGGGTGCAACAGGAAAATCATTCATCAGCCGCATAGAATGGCTATGTATCTCTTGATATTTGATGAAAGTTATATGTGGGAAGAGCTGTACTTACTCAGCCTCTCCCACTTCCAAAAATTACATATTGATATTGTAAGCTACTTATTGGTTGTGCTTCTAATTGGACTCACCCAAACAGTCACAACTTATAGCCGTTCTTGCGGACTTCTATTTTACCTGTGATATAATGATATATTTATAACTATTAGATATATACCGCTATAGAACATTCTGCACATTTAGCCCCTGAATTTTATAAAGATCCTTCATAGTTGATAATTGTTTGGCTACTATTTCATAACACGTCTACAAAGACAGAAGATAATTGTTAGACTGGATAATGTTGCCTATGCTGCCATCTCTGGAAATAAGCTCAAACTCCAAGAGATGCCTCCGCCCTCTGTCCTTTCATCCGGATGGTACAATAACTGTAACCTCACGAAATTCTTCAAATCTATAAACCTACACCATTTCCGTCCTAAAAAATTCCCGTAAAGTTATAGTTTAATACTATTTAGGAAACAGTTAATTCCATTTTAAATTAGGTAAACTTGGAGTCCAAGATATTTGCGTATCTGAAACATCTGCCTATGAAAGTGTATCCTACTCGATCTCTCACTCGAAACATGAAATCAAAACCCCTTTAAGAAATCCGTAGACCTGATATAAATTGCATTGCTATTACGCTATTATTCACCTTTATTTCTCTCTCTTACTCACACGTAAATGTTATTGTATTACAATTATTCAACTATTCTTCATCATGTTCTCTCTGTCTCGACACATATTATTGTGACATAGTAGGAACATGAGCGTAAGTCCTTACTATTTCTCTACCATCAAAGCTTCAATATAAACATTTACCAAGTTGACACATTAATATCTTACCCAAGAGCTCAAAATTAAGAAAAAAGACTGAAGTTCTTACCCTAGTTAATATGAAGGTTAGTCTAGAATAGTGAACTCGGTTGTGGCACTTATTGCTGAAAGAGGCAAGGAATATTTATCAGACATGTTATAAATGATCTTGATAATTTCCTAGCAAAGGTTATATTTATGGGACACTCTCTGTTTTGCCATGCGCTAAGTAGTTACAAAAACCGTTGGAAGCGATTACATGGAAACAAACTATTACACCAGTAAGTTTCTTATTATATACCTACGTCATACATCATGACCAGGGGCGTATGGAGGATATGACTAAATTTAAGAGAGAATGTCTGTTGTATCGAGAATTAGATACAGAAACTTCTTGAAACCATTAAATGGAAGTGAAATATTAGTAAAAACAGATATCATATAAGAAAACTTCTTATAGTTCACTGAATGTCCGCCAGAGGGGAAATGGCTCACAAACAAGAATTGATCGTTTACGGGGTGCGCCTTGTGGCCGGGAGATGGCCCTGTCAGTTATACGTTTTGCAGTGAAGGCATTGTATTAATATTTCAAGAATCAGTTAAGAAATAGTAAGAATTATTTTAAGCAGTTGCTGATTATTATATGCTTTTCTTAAACCTGAAAATTATTAGCAGCTAAAGTGAAAACTGGGACAGTAGGAAACGAGCAAATAATTGTTTCTCGGAAATGAAACCTTCTGCAGCATGTATTCCTCCTGAGATTTGAGAATTCTGTGGATTGGGCTTTTGTCATTTAAATTCAGTATCTTTTGGTTTTGTTGGAACTTGCAATCAATTATAATGAAGAGTACACTTGTTCATTGCTTTCTATTCTCACCAAGGGCTGCTCCCACATTGCTTTCAGTTGCCATGTATAAATTGACAATGTGTATTTCCTGTAACTTGATAGAGACACATGAGTTGTCCGTCTTTCGGGAGAGATATTCTTTGTTCTGGTACGGGCTATTGAGCAGCCAAGTAACGCTTCATTTGGCTCATGAAGTGTAGCTATCAAATATATGGTGTACATCAGAAATAAAATTCCTACATTTACGCTTTACATATAAAAGGTCGTGTAACAGTATTGAATTTTAGTATGAAATTTTGGACAAATAGCTTACCTTCTACTCCAGTTTGCACCCATAACCTTACTTATTATGGTGACTATTGTGGTCTACTGTAACTTTCAGGTAACACACCTATTTTGTTTGAAATTAATAAACGGTGTGTATTTCTACAAATTTGTTGTTGACTGAAGATGTGGGCAAGTGTCCAGGAAATTAATCTCACAAAGACATAATTGAAGTATTGTCATCGGCTTCTTATCTTAAGCGAGGAGTATTTACTAAACACTTTTATTTGTGTAGTACGTAAATTACTATTTACACTTGGAAACATCTGAACACTTGAATAGAATAACACATCAACTCAATTATGACTATTTATGCATACACTGACATTAGTATTACACTTAATTTTGCCTACCTTGGCAGCGTGGTGGTGACATATCTGCCTCACGTCAAGAGGTCCCAAGTTCCAATCTCGGTTAGGGTAAGTTACATGGATAAGGCTTTTTTCGGGGTTTTCCGTTATCCTGAAAGACGAAAGTCGGCTAACTATAAGCTCCACGGACCCCAGATGCATTGAGCATTATTTCACCCATTTCATTCATCGTCCGATATGACTAAATGTTGAAGGACGTAAATTAAAACAAAAAAAAACACTTAATTTTAATGCTTTGGCCAGTTATAGTCTATCATTGATGTGTCTTCCAATCTAGGACACATGAAACAAAAATAGAAATATAATAGTTTAGTATAATTGTGTACAACTATCTGATAAATTTATATCTCACCTGAACTATATTCTGAGCAATCATTTACTGAGCAAAACTGATTTTTTCTAAAGAAATTATGTAACTCAGCGTTAAACTGATTGATACAAGGTATGTTTTTTAATTGATTTGGGAAGTTGTTGTATAGCTTTAAACCCATGTATTTGACAGAAGTCTGAAATAGTTTTGTTTTATGAATATAGGTGTGTAATTTATCTTTATTGTGTGTGTTATGGATGTGTACTTCAGCATTTCTGACATAGTTCACAATATTAGTCTGCATGTAAATTAATGACTGTTTCATATGTAAACTTGGTGGGGTCAGGATATTCAAATCTCTGAAATGATTCCTGCAGCTTTCCAATTTTGGAATACCAGCCATAATTCATAATGCTTGCTTTTGTAGCTAAAATATCATCCTACTATTTGAAGGTGTGACAGTACTTTTAGTGATTTGCATTCTACAATTTACAATTAATACAGCTGTTTAGTCTTATGAAAACATAATATAATAAATTAACACATGTATTGAATAATAAATAAAGTAAACTGCAAAACATAAAAATGTTGGTTCAGAAAAACCAGTTTAACTAAGCCATTAACTTAAGTGCTGTAAGCTTGAGCAAAATATGTGTTGCCATGGTCCGTTGATGCAGAGTTATCAAAGTATACACATATTTAGTTGCTGGTTGTACATTATCCAAGTCATAAATCCCTTAGAAATTAATTTGGATTAGTTATTGCTCTTTTGGTGTTTTTATTTGTTATATAATGGGAGTAGGCTATCACAACAGATATAATAAACATCCTAGCATAATTAGTGCTTCATAAAACATAATAAAAAAACAAATACAAATAATCTTATTTCAATTAATTTTGATGCTGCTGTTATTAAGTTCCACCAATCACAATTGCTTGAAGCATAAGCTTAAAATGTATTCAAACCAAATAAGTGCTTTTAGTAATTGTAAAGATGAACACAGTCTGTTCTGAGTACAATATTAGACAGGGCCTTTTCTTTTTTCTTTGCTATATTACATTTTTAATGTTTACAGCAGCAGATTAAAATATTTAACTACTGTACAGCAAAAGAAGACTAAACAGTGAAATTAAACTCAAACTTCTTGTCTTACATTAAGATTTCTCAACCCTATTTATTAATTAAGTTAATTTATTGAAATTAAATATTCCTTCACACTAGATGTGTATAGGCTAAAGTTTTGGACAGATAGAACCAAACAGAAAAATTCAATGCCATGGCCGTGATTTTAATAATAGATTTTCCGGTTTCCGTCCAGCTGCTCTTACCCATTGAGCTACAATGGCCAATGTGCCGCCATTACGTTAAATTCTCCAATTGACTCATGTATATCCATATTTTTTTTCCGGCAAACCACAAGGGCCTCTCGTATTCGAGTTACGTTGTTTGTGTCATCTTACTGTTGCAAATACAAAACCTCAGCCTAGACTAGGCTAAAGTACTTACAATATATAAGTCGCCATTAAGGTGGTTGTCTCATGTGTTTATGAGAACTCCTAAGTGGTTTACCGGGAAAATACGAGTCAGTTGGAGAATTTAATGTTATTTCGGCACGTAGGCCATAGTACCAAAATGGTAGTTCGGCTGGACGAAACCAGAAGATCCGTGGTTCAAATCCTGGCTATGGCATTGAATTTTTCAGTCTGACTCTAAGTTTCCACAATTGTAAGTAGTGTTAGACATAAATTCTGTAAACAATTATAAACCATCGCAACAGTTCAACGAAATAAAATGTTACAGGCAGAGCCATCTCTAGGCACTAAGACAGTAGCGGTAATAAGATTGATTCTTCTGTTGTTCTGTAACACCATTTCTCACATGGAGGACAATTTTATTGGCAGTTGTATCCAGTTATGACGAACAACTCGTTTAGAATCTCCTTTTCCGGTGTCATGAATGCGACAAATGACATTCGATTTTAAAATCCTGCCCTTGAATTTGCGTGAACGTTTCTGAGTATTTCGAAGCACCTAATATTTCGGGAGAAGTTCCTGCAAACTAATTTATTTAATTTTGTGTTCGGAGTTTCAATTCCCATTCATTCCAACTGCAATGCCCATCAATGGTGTGGGTCCTCTTTGATTGATTAGAATGGCATATAGTTTAAATGGCAGCATACAGCTACCCACATTTCCAACATTTATCACTTACTCTGTTCTACACATTTTGTATCCTCATCCAAATATACTCTGATACAATTTTTTCTAAACCGTTATTGGAACTTGGAGCAGGTAGAAATATATGTTGTTATTTAGGAGTTGTTTGCGAAAATAGTATGGATACATTGACTTTATTAAAAACAGATATATATATTTTTTTAATTAAGTCCGGCCCAACGTTTAGCTATATCGGACGTTGAATGAATTGGGTGAAATGGTGATCAAATGAGTCCAGGGAGCATGGAGCTTATGGTTACCCGACATTCGTCTTGCAGGATAAGGGAAAACCCCGGGAAAAACTTATCCAGGTAACTTACCCTGACCGAGATTCGAACTCGGGAACTCTTGAAAGTGAGGCAGACATGCCACCATCTACGCTACCCAGGTGGCCATGAGCAACTTGCAATAGTTTTTCCACAAAGGTAAAAATGTGAAAGAAACACTTATTATTATGATGTGAAAGAAGCAGTATTAGGCACCCTAAAAATGTTTCAGCATATGTGCATCACTCAGAGTACATATAATTGCTTAAAATAAATTATTCAAATAAAGAAACCTTTTTTTTTATTACTCTGCTATAGTGTTCCTAATATGTGTCAATGCGGTTCCTTGATATATAATAGCAATGTAAAATATTATTTTCCGCCACTTTAAAAATACTATCCGATATTCGGCTCCTCACCTCTATACTATTAATAACCACAAAAACGAAGAATTCTAGGAGGATGGAGCAAAAGTTGGAGGGAGCAAGACTTTGGAGCCGGAACAGGCTAATAACCTAAACCGTGATGAAGCAGAAATAAAGCTTTTAATAATACTTTAAAAAATGTCGCATTGTTTAATCAGCGCCATCTATAAGACGACAAAGAGTGCAACAGGAAAACATTCATCAGCTGCATAGAATGGCTATGTATCTCTTGATATTTGATGAAAGTTATATGTGGGAAGAGCTTTACTTACTCAGCACTCCCACTTCAAAAATTACATATTGATATTGTAAGCTACTTATTGGTGGTGCTTCTAATTTGACCCACCCAAACAGTCACAACTTATAGCCATTCTTGCGGACTTCTATTTTACCTGTGATATAATGATATATTTATAACTATTAGATATATACCGCTATAGAACTTACTGCACATTTATCTCCTGAATTTTTAAAGATCCTTCATAATTGATAATTGTTTGGCTACTATTTCATAACACGTCTACAAAGACAGAAGATAATTGTTAGACTGGATAATGTTACCTATGCTGCCATCTCTGGAAATAAGCTCAAACTCCAAGAGATGCCTCCGCCCTCTGTCCTTTCATCCCGATGGTACAATAACTGTAACCTCACGAAATTCTTCAAATCTATAAACCTACACCATTTCCGTCCTAAAAAATTCCGTAAAGTTATAGTTTAATACTATTTATGAAACAGTTAATTCCATTTGAAATTAGGTAAACTTGGAGTCCAAGACATTTGCGTTTCTAACACATCTGACTATGAAAGTGTATCCTACTCGATCTCTCACTCGAAACATGAAATCAAAACCGCTTTAAGAAATCCGTAGACCTGATATAAATTGCATTGCTATTACGCTATTATTCACCTTATTTTCTCTCTCATACTCACACGTAAATGTTATTGTATTGCAATTATTCAACTATTCTTCTTCATGTTCTCTCTGTCTCGACACATATTGTGACATAGTAGGGACATCAGCGTAAGTCCTTACTATTTCTCTACCATCAAAGCTTCATTATAAACATTTACCAAGTTGACACATTAATATCTTTCCAAAGAGCTCAAAATTAAGAAAAAAGACTCAAGTTCTTACCCTAGTTAATATGAAGTTTAGTCTAGAATAGTGAACTCGGTTGTGGCACATATTGCTGAAAGAGGCAAGGGATATTTATCAGACATGTAATAAATGATCTTGATAATTTCCTAGCAAAGGTTATATTTAGGGGACACTGTCTGTTTTGCCATGCGCTAAGTAGTTACAGAAACCGTTGGAAGCGATTACATGGAAACAAACTATTACACCAGTAAGTTTCTTATTATATACCTACGTCATTCATCATGACCAGGGGCGTATGGAGGATATGAATAAATTTAAGAGAGAATGTCTGTTGTATCGACAATTAGTTAGATACAGAAACTGTTTGAAACCATTAAATGGAAGTGAAATATTAGTAAAAACAGATATTATATAAGAGTACTTCTTATAGTTCACTGAATGTCCGCCAGAGGGGAATTGGCTCACAAACAACATGTGATCATTTACGGCGTGCGCCTTGTTGCCGGGAGATGGCCCTGTCAGTTATACGTTTTGCAGTGAAGGTATTGTATTTATATTTCAAGAATCAGTTAAGAAATAGTAAGAATTATTTTAAGCAGTTGCAGATTATTATATGCCTTTCTTAAACCTGAAAGTTACTAGCAGCTAAAGTGTAAACTCGGACAGTAGGGAACGAGCAAATAATTGTTTCGAGGAGATGAAACCTTCTGCATCCTGTATACCTCCTGAGATTTGAGAATTCAGTGCATTGGGATTTTGACAGTTGGACTAATTAACATACGGTTTTGTTGGAACTTGCAATCAATTATAATGAAGAGTACACTTGTTCATTGCTTTCTATTCTCACCAAGGGCTGCTCCCACATTGCTTTCAGTTGCCATGTATAAATTGAAAATGTGTATTTCCTGTAACTTGATAGAGACACATGAGTTGTCCGTCTTTCGGGAGAGAGATTCTTTGTTCTTGTACGGGCTATTGAGCAGCCAAGTAACGCTTCATTTGGCTCAAAAGTGTAGCTATCAAATACATGGTGTATATCCGAAATAAAATTCCAAAATTTACGCTTTACATATAAAAGATCTTGTAACTGTATTGAATTTTAGTATGAAATTTTGGACAAATAGCTTTCCTTCTACTCCAGTTTGCACCCATAACCTTACTTATTATGGTGACTATTGTGGTCTACTGTAACTTTCAGGTAACACAACTATTTTGTTTGAAATTAATAAATGGTGTGTATTTCTACAAATTTGTTGTTGACTGAAGATGTGGGCAAGTGTCCATGAAATTAATCTCACAAAGACATAATTGAAGTGTTGTCATCGGATTCTTATCTTAAGTGGAGAGTATTTACTAAACACTTTTATTTGTGTAGTATGCAAATTACTATTTACACTTGGAAACTTCTAAACACTTGAGTACAATAACACATGAACTCAATTATGAATATTTATGCATACACTGACACTAGTATTACACTTAATTTTGCCTACCTTGGTAGTGTGGTGGTAGCATGTCTGCCTCACATCAAGAGGTCCCAAGTTCGAATCTTGGTTAGGGTAAGTTACCTGGATAAGGCTTTTTTCAGGGTTTTCCATTATCCTGAAAGACGAATGTCGGCTAACTCTAAGCTCCATGGACCCCAGATGCATTGAGCATCATTTCACCCATTTCATTCATTGTCCAATATGACTAAATGTTGGAGGACCTAAATTAAAACAAAGAAACACTTAATTTTAATGCTTTGGTTAGTTAAAGTCTATCATTGATGAGTCCTCTAATCTTGGACACATGAAACAAAAATAGAAATATAATAGTTTAGTATAATTGTGTACAACAATCTGATAAATTTATATCTTACCTGAACTATATTCTAAGCAATCATTTACTGAGTAAAACTGATTTTTTCTAAAGAAATTGTGTAACACTGCGTTAAACTGATTGATACAAGATATGTTTTTTAATTGATTTGGGAAGTGGTTGTATAAGCTTTAAACCCATGTATTTGACAGAAGTCTGAAATAGTTTTGTTTTATGAATACAGGTGTATAATTTACCTTTATTGTGTGTCTTGTGGGTGTGTACTTCAACATTTCTGGCATAGTTCACAATATTAGTCTGCATGTAAATTAATAACTGTTTCATATATAAACTTGGTGGGGTCAGGTTACTCAATCTCTAAAATGATTCCGGCAGCTTTCCATTTTTGGAATACCAACCATAATTCATAATGCTTGCATTTGTAACTTAAATATCATCTTACTATTTGAAGGAATGACAGTACCTCTAGTGCTTGCATTCTACAATTTACAATTAATACAGCTGTTTAGTCTTATGAAATTATAATATTATAAATTAGCACATGTATTGAATAATAAATTAAGTAAACTGCAAACATAAAAATGTTGGTTCAGAAAACGCAATTTAAGTAAGCCATTAACTTAAGTGCTGTAAGCTTGAGCAAAATATGTGTTGCCATGGTCAGTTGATGCAGAGTTATCAAAGTATACACAAAATTAGTTGCTGGTTGTACATTATCCAAGTCATAAATTCCTTGGAAATTAATTTGGATTAGTTGTTGCGCTTTTGGTGTTTTTATTTGGTATATAATGGCAGTAGGCTATCACAACAGATAAAATAAATACTGTAACATAATTGGTGCTTCATAAAGCATAATAAAAAACAAATACAAATAATTTCTTTTCAATTAATTTTGATGCTGGTGTTATTAAATTCCACCAATCACAATTGCCTGAAGCACAAGCTTAAAATGTATTCAAACCAAATAAGTGCTTTTAGTAATTGTAAAGATGAACACAGTCTGTTCTGAGTACAATATTAGACAGGGCCTTTTCTGTTTTCTTTGCTATATTACATTTTTAATGTTTAACAGCAGCAGATTAAAATATTTTACTACTGTACAGCAAAAGAAGACTAAACAGTGATATTAAACTTCAAGTACTTGTCTTACATTAAGATTTCTCAACCCCATTTATTAATTAAGTTAATTTATTGAAATTAGCTATTCCTTCACAATAGATGTGTATAGGCTAAAGTTTTGGACAAATAGAAGCAAACTGAAAAATTCAATGCCATGGCCGTGATTTTAATAATATATTTTCCGGCTTCCGTCTAGCTCCTCTTACCCATTGAGCTACAATGGCCAATGTGCCGGAATGACATTAAATTTTCCAATTGACTCATATAAATACATATTTTTTTCCGGCAAACCACAAGGGCCTCTCGTATTCGAGGTACGTTGTTTGTGTCATCTTACTGTTGTAAGTACAAAACCTCAGCCTAGACATGGCTAAAGTACTTACAATATGTAAGTCGCCATTAAGGTAGTTGTCTCATGTGTGTATGAGAACTCCTAAGTGGTTTACCGGAAAAATACGGGTCAGTTGGAGCATTTAATGTCATATCGGCACGTAGGCCATAGTAGCACAATGGTAGTACGGCTGGAAGAAACCAGAAGATCCGTGGTTCAAATCCCGGCTATGGCATTGAATTTTTCAGTCTGACTCTACGTTTCCACAATTATAGGTAGTGTTAGACATAAATTCTGTAAACAATAATAAAACATCGCAACAGTGCAACGAAATAAAATGTTACAGACAAAGCCATCTCTAGGCACTAAGACGGTTGCGGTAATAAGATTGATTCTTCTGTTGTTCTGTAACACCGTTTCTCACATGGAGGAGAATTATATTGGCAGTTGTATCCAGTTATGACGATCAACTACTTTAGAATCTCCTTTTCCTCTGTCATAAATGCGACAAGTGACATTCGATATCAAAATACCGCTCTTGAATTTGCGTGAACGTTTCTGAGTATTTCGAAGCACCTAATATTTTGGGAGAGGTTCCTGCAAACTAATTTATTTAATTTTGTGTTCTGAGTTTCAATTCCCATTCATTCCAACTGCAATGCCCATGAATGGTGTGGGTCCTCCTTGATTGACTAGAATGGCATATAATTTAAATGGCAGCATACAGCTACCCACATTTCAAACATTTATCACGTACTCTGTTGTACACATTTTGTATCCGCATCCAAGTATACTCTGTTACAATTTTTTCTAAACCGTTATTGGAACTTGGAGCAGATAGAAATATACGTTGTTAATTAGGAGTTGGTTGCGAAAATAGTATGGGTACATTGACTTTAGTAAAAACAGATATTATATAGGAATACTTGTTATAGTTCACTGATTGTCCGCCAGAGGGGATATGGTTCACAAACAAGAACTGATCCTTTACGGAGTGCGCCTTGGTGCCGGGAGATGGCGCTGCCAATTATACGTTTTGCAGTGAAGGTATTGTATTAATATTTCAAGAATCTGTTAAGAAATAGTAATAATTGTTTTCGGCAGTTGCTGGCCATTATATGCTTTTCTTAAACCTGAAAATTACTAGCAGCTAAAATGAAAACTTGGACAGTAGAGAACGAGCAAATAATTGTTTCGCGGAAATGAAACCTTCTGCAGCATGTATACCTCCTGAGATTTGAGAACTCTGTGCATCCTCCATTCCAGCCTAAATTAAATTTCAGCTACTCCAAAATTGTAATTATGGAATATTCAAAATTATACATACCTTCTTCCTAGTTTATTAACTAACCCACCAGCGGTGCTCGCTGTCCGCAGCACCCGGTTCATCATTCTCTGAGGAGCAAAAAGCTACCTCCCTACACTAACCCCACTTAAATTACACCCGTCATTCTGCAACATCCACATCCCGCCACTACGTGGTTAAGCTCTTCCCAGAGCAGGTACACGATTTGACCACCCTTCGGGCTGTTCCAAACAGCCCGCCAGATTTGAGCTGCTGCTGCTCTGTGCCTTGGGATTTTCACAATTACAGTAACGAATATTCCGTTTTGTTGGAACTTGCAATCAATTATAATGAAGAGTACACTTGTTATTTGTTTTCTATTCTCACCAAGGGCTGCTCCCACATTGCTTTCAGTTGCCATGTATAAATTGACAGAGACACCTGAGTTGTCCGTCTTTCGGGAGAGAGATTCTTTGTTCTTGTTCGGGCTATTGAGCAGCCAAATAACGCCTCATTTGACTCATGAAGTGTAGCTATCAAATATATGGTGTATATAAGAAATAAAATTCCAAAATTTATGCTTTAAATATAAAAGAGAGTGTAATTGTATTGAATTTTATTATGCAATTTTGGACAAATAGCTTTCCTTCTACCCCAGTTTGCACCCATAACCTTACTTTTTATGGTGACTATTCTGGTCTTCTGTAACTTTCAGGTAACACAACTGTTTTGTTTGAAATTAATAAATGGTGTGTAATTCTACAAACTTGTTGTTGACTGAAGATGTGGGCAAGTGTCCATGAAATTAATCTGACAAAGACATAATTGAAGTAAAGCCATCGGCTTCTTCTCTTAAGTGGAGAACATTTACTAAACACTTTTATTTGTGTAGTATGCAAATTACTATTTACACTTGGAAACATTTAAACACTTGAGTACAATAACACATCAACTCAATTATGAATATTTATGCATACACTGACCCTAGAATTACACTTAATTTTGCCTACCTTGGTAGTGTGGTGGTAGCATGTCTGCCTCACTTCAAGAGGTCCCAATTTGGAATCTCGGTTAGGGTAAGTTAACTGGATAAGGCTTTTTCCAGGGTTTTCCGTTATACTGAAAGACGAATGTATGCTAACTCTAAGCTCCATTGACCCCAGATGCATTGAGCATCATTTCACCTTTTTAATTCATCGTTCGATATGACTAAATGTTGGAGGAAATAAATTAAAACAAAAAAACACTTAATTTTAATGCTTTGGCCAGTTAAAGTCTATCATTGAAGAATCTTCCAATCTTGGACACATGAAACAAAAATAGAAATATAATAGTTTAGTATAATTATGTACAACAATCTGATAAATTTATATCTTACCTGAGCTATATTCTAAGCAATCATTTACTGATTAAAACTGATTTTTTCTAAAGAAATTATGTAACTCTGCGTTAAACTGATTAATACAAGGTATGTTTTTAATTGATTTGGGAACTGGTTGTATAGCTTTAAACCCATGTATTTGACAGAAGTCTCAAATAGTTTTGTTTTATGAATATAGGTGTGTAATTTATCTTTATTATGTGTGTTATGGGTGTGTACTTCAGCATTTCTGACATAGTTCACAATATTAGTCTGCATGTAAATTAATAACTGTTTCATATATAAACATGGTGGGGTCAGGATAGTAAAATCTCTGAAATAATTCCTGCAGCTTTCCATTTTTGGAATACCAACCGTAATTCATAATGCTTGCTTTTGTAGCTTAAATATCATCCTACTATTTGAAGGTGTGACAGTACTTTTAGTGATTTGCGTTCTACAATTTACAATTAATACAGCTGTTTAGTCTTATGAAAACATGATATAATAAATGAACACATGTATTGAATAATAAATAAAGTAAATTGCAAAACATAAAGATATTAGTTCAGAAAAAGCAATTTAAGTAAGCCAATATTTTAAGTGCTGTAAGCTTGAGCAAAATATGTGTTGCCATGGTCAGTTGATGCAGAGTTATCAAAGTATACACATATTTAGGTGCTGCTTGTATATTATCCAAGTCATAAATTCCTTAGAAATTAATTTGGATTAGTTATTGCTCTTTTGGTGTTTTTATTTGTTATATAATGGCAGTAGGCTATCACAACAGATAAAATAAACAATTTAGCATAATTGATGCTTCATAAAGCATAATTAAAAAAAACAACTACAAATAATCTTTTTTCAATTAATTTTGATGCTGGTGTTATTAAATTCCACCAATCACAATTGCCTGAAGCATAAGCATAAAATGTATTCAAACCAAATAAGTGCTTTTAGTAATTAAATTGCACTAGATATCACTTTTTTTATTAAGTATGTAAAAAGTATCCTTCAGCAAAGCATAATGGGTTAAGGCATCATGTCTTGTTACCTGCCATGGAATGTACCTGGGTGCGATATCACACCTGGGGAATGCACATTTTGTCACAGGTATAGGAGCGTTGCCCATTCACATCTTGAGGAAAGTGACGAGATACACTAGTGTGCAGCCCTAGTTGCATAAGCCAATTTTCCAGCTGGGGGTGCCAAGATGCCAACCACATCTCCACGACGTATTGGTTAGATGATCGCCCAACTCTACCTTGCACAGCGGGTGTGAGTCCTGCAGCAGTTTGGCAGTATTTCGTCCACGGATTGATTTGATATTGATATATAATAAATACGGGAGGTATTGCATTCCACCCAAGAATTTTATATCAGGATCTGACAGAAAATAGATAATGTGTGAAAATAGTGAAAATAGTGTGTGTGTGTGTGTGTGTGGGTGTGGGTGTGGGGGGTGTGTGGGTGTGGGGGTGTGGGGGTGTGGGTGTGTGGGTGTGTGGGAGTGTGTGTGGGTGTGTGGGTGTGTGTGGGTGTGTGTGTGTAAGTGTGGGTGTGGGTGTGTGGGTGTGTGGGTGTGTGGGTGTGTGGGTGTGTAGGTGTGTGGGTGTGTGGGTGTGTGTGTGAGTGTGTGTGTGTGTGGGGGTGTGGGGGTGTGGGCGTGTGGGTGTGTGGGTGTGTGGGTGTGTGGGGGTGTGTGTGGATGTGTGTGGGTGGGTGTGGGTGTGTGTGGGTGTATGTGGGTGTGTGTGGGTGTGTGTGCGTGCGTGTGTGCGTGCGTGTGTGCGTGTGTGCCTGAGTGCGTGCGTGCGTGCGCGTGTGCGTGTGCGTGTGTGTGTGACTCTAAAACAGAAAGGCAATTAAATACTACACTTGATATTAAGGTTCAGCATGTTTTGCACTGTACGATGGCTGTTCAATAAAGCATAATCATATTTTTTTACTGTCATAGTTTTTCAAACTAAAATTCAATCTCATTATATTCTGTTAGCTTAATGTGAAACAAACATGCAGTAGTAGTTTCACTGTAGGTACTCTTGGCTCCCACCTGTGAGAACCAGGCAAGCTCAGACATGTTCAGTATCGCTTACCGCTGCAATGGAGGTAACATGCAATTAAGTTGATGTTAGAGAAAGATGCAGAGTTTCTTTCAAACGTAATCACTGCTTATGAAACTTGGCTACATCATTTTGGTCCTGAGAGCAAACAGCAAAGCACAGCGTGGAAATCTCCTTCATCACCAACCCTCAAATGAGCAAAAGTGGTTGCTTCTGCTTGGAAAATTATGGTCATCTCATTCTGTTATATTTATGGAATGGTTTGTGTATCTTGTACCTGCACAGGCTTCAGTAACTGGAAAATACTACAGGAATGTCTTGAAAAAATTGCAAGTCCATAAAATGCACAAAAGAGCACATTTCCATGAAGCAGGCTGGATGCTGCTCCACGATAATGCAGGGCAGATATTGCCAATGCAAAATTCAATGTGAAATCCATTCCTCACTCTCCCTGGTGATTCTTTTCTATTCCCTAACGTGAAGAAAAGCCTTCGTTGGAGGCTTTATCCACCACCAGAAGCAGTGGTGAAGGGTGCAGAGGGGATTTTGAAGGATCTCTCAAAAAAGGTTTCCAGCATGTGTTTGAAGACCGACAGAAAAGCTGGGACAAGTGCATCGCAATCAGGGGAGACTACTTTGAAAAGGACTATAAAAATTATGAGGATGAGTAAAGGTATTACGTTGCCAAAAAATTGTGTTCAATCTTTATTGAACAGCCTTCGTACAAATAAAGAATTTCCAGATTGCCCATCAATCACAGACTGCCTTTATAGTGAACCTTTTTCTAAATTTCCTTTTTCTCAAAACTGCCACTAATAATTTTAATTCAAATACCATGTTTCAGATCATTTCATAAGATATGAAATGTTTATTTTGAATATTTTGGGAATGTCCTCAGAAAGTCTCTGCCTTATAGATGACTTTAGCAAAAACTGGTAGACAAAATCTTACTACACAAAATATGTAGATCTTGTCAAAACACATAGATTATGTTAAATATATTTGTATTAAGCTGTGATCCATTTTGGCAATGATTTTAGTAATGAAGATAAACTAAGAATTTTGCTTGGCAACAACTTTTATATCAGGGAAGGCAATAAAATTTGACACTGTAGTGAAAGGCTTCAAAGTTTCGATAAGGTCATCTTTATTATTTAACACTCTGAGATTATGCCAGTGTTATTGCTGAAAACTTTGAACATAAAGTTACAAAGTTCTGTTTCACAATGAATTGTGGAAAGAAGTCTATTATTATTTGGCATATTCCTAGTCTTTTTATGAAAGTTACCTTTGGAGGTATAAAAAGTACAGGTAAAGCTTTATATCAGCACAATCATATATTAGCATCATGAACAAGAGGTCTTGAGCACATATTAATATCAAATTCTCAAGTAAATTTTAGGGATAGGTACTCCATAGGGTACTTTTTCAAGTTATTAGTGGCAGTTAACAAAACTACTTCAGTAGGTAATACAGATAAATGCATTATCAACTGTTTGCTCCTCGTGCATGGATTACTGCTGGCTTTACCCACTCTTTTTGAAAACTAAAAGCAACATGGTAGGAGTGCAAGTTCTAAATAAAATAACCAGCATTTTTAGTATTCTTTTAATCCTAGAAAGAATGCCATTAAACACATAGGTAACATTAATCAAACCCTGCACTCCTATAAATTTGACTTATTTATCTGTTACAATATAGAGACTATTATTTTTAATGTTCTAAAATACACTTTATACATTGAGTCAACATGACAAATTCAACGCCATGGCCAGGATTTTAAACATACATCTCCTGCTTTTCGCCCAGTCGCAATTACCCATTAAGCTAACATAGCCAACTTGCCACCATGACATTAAAACCCCCAATTGACACATATTTATATTTTACCGGTAAAACACTAGGCCCTCTCATATTCATGATACACTGTTTGTGGCGACATGCTTTTGTAAATACAAAACCTTAGGCAATACACGCCTAGTGTTAAGCAACTACTAATCTCCATCAATTAACTTAATAATAAGAGTTTAGCGATGAAGCCTGGGACTCAAGTACTTGCGACAGTAAGTCGCCACAAACTGCTTATGACCAATACGAGAGCCCCTAGTGGTTTAACAGTAAAGTATATGAGTCAACTTGAGAATTTAATGTCCTGACGGGACGTTGGCCATTGTAGCTCAATGACTAAAGAGCGACTGGAGGGAAACTTGGAGATCCGTGTTTTAACCCCCAACCATGGCATTGAATTTTTCAGATTGCCAATATATACCATTTATTAAATTTTACTAGATATCACATTTTTTTAATTAAGCATAATGGGTTAAGGCATCACGCCTTGGTACCCTAACATGGAATGTTCCTGGGTTCGATACCATCACTGGGGAATGCGGATTTTAAGCCCCAACTACAGCAGAGTTGCCCACTCACATCTTGAGGACAGTGAGGAGATACACTAGGTAGCAGCCGTAGTTGCATAAGCCAAGTTTCCGGCTGGGGGTGCCAAGATGCTGACCACATCTCCTCCCAGTATTGGTTAGATGATCGCCCACCTCTACCTTGCATAGCGGGTGTGAATCCGAAAGTCGGTTGGCAGGCCTTGGTCCACGGTTTTTTTGTTTTTTATATATAATAATTAAGGGAGGTATTTCATTCAACCCAAGATTTTGATATCAGGATTTCATGGAAAATAGGTTGTAGTATTGTTTGTGAGAGTGTGTGTCTGTGTGTGTATGTGTGTGTTTGTGTGTGTGTGTGAGCGTGTGTGGTGTGTGTCTGTGTGTGTGTGTGAGAGTGTAATTCCAAAACATAAAGCTAATTAAATTCTACACTTGATAGTAAAGTTCCGTATGCTTTGCGCAGTACGTGGGTTGTTAAATAAAGCATGATCAATTTTTCTTTCGAAATTAAATTCAATCTTATTTTATTTTGTTAGCTTAATATGAAACAAACACGCCGTGGTAGTTTCATTATAAGTAATCTCGATTCCCACCTGTGAAAACCAGGCAAGTTCAGACATGATCAGTATCGAATGCCGCTGCAATGGAGGTAACATGCAGTTAAAGTTGATGTTAGAGCAAGATCCGGAGTTTCTTTCAAATGTAATCACTGCTGATGAAACTTGGCTACATTATTTTGAACCTGAGAGCATACAGCAAAGCTCAGGAAGGAATTCTCCTTCATCACCAACCCCCAAAAGAGCAAAAATGGTTGCTTCTGCTCGGAAAGCTAAGCTCAACTCATTCTTTTATATTCATGGAATAGTTTATGTGCATGCTGTACCTGCACACATAGCAGTAACTGGACAATACGACAGCGATGTCCTGAAAAAATTGAAAGTCAATAATAGGCACAAAAGACCACATTTCCATGAATCTGGCTGGATGCTGCACCACGATAACGTGCGGCGGCATATTGCCAATGCAAAAATCATTCTGAAGTCCATCCCTCACCCTCCCTGTAGTCCGGATTTAGCCCCATGGGATCTTTTTCTATTCCCTAACTTGAAGAAACACCTGCGTTGGAGGCATTATCCATCATCAGAAGCAGTGGTGAAGGCTGCGGAAGGGATTTTGAAGGATCTCTCAGAAAATGGTTTTAGCATGTGTTTGAAGAGTGATAGAAACGCTGGGACAAGTGCATTGCATTCAGGGGAGACTATTTGAGAAGGAATATCAAAATTATGAAGATGAGTAAAGGTGTTACGTTGTCAAAAAAAATTGTGGTCAATCTTTATTGAACAGCCTCCATAAAAATAAGGAATTTCCAGACTGCCCATCGATCACAGACTGTCTTAATATGGAAACTTTTTCTAATTTTCCAGGGGAGACCACTTTGAATACGAATATCAAAATTATGAAGATGTGTAAAGGTACTACGTTGTCAAAAACAAATTGTGTTCAAATTTTATTGAACGTGCTCGTACAAATAAAGAATTTCCGGATTGCCCATCAATCAGAGACTCCTTTATAAGGAACCTTTTTCTAAATTTCCTTTTTCTCAAAACTGGCACTAATAATTTCAATTCAAATACCATGTTTTATATTATCTGATATGAAATGAAATGTATATCTTGAATATTTTGCGAATGTCCTCAGAAGGTCTCCGCCTTATGAATGACTTTAGCAAAAACTGGTAGACAAAATCTTACTACACAAAATAAGTAGATCTTTTAAAAAACACATAGTTTATTTTAAATATATTTGTATTAAGTTGTGATACATTTTGGGAGTGATTTTAGTAATGAAGATAAACTGACAGTTTTGCTTCGCAACAAACTTTATATCAAGGGAAGGCAATAAAATTTAACACTCCAGCGAAAAGCCTCAATGTGTCGATAGGGTCATCTTTATTATTTTACATTTTGAGATTATGCCAGTTTTATTGCTGAAATCTTTTCGCATACTGTTACAAAGTTGTCTATTAAATGGATTATGGAAAGAAGTCTACCATTGTTTGGCATATTCTTTGAATTTTTATGTCGTTTCTTTGCAGATATAAAAAATACAGATGGAGTTTTACATCAGCATAATCATATATTAGCATCATGAGCAAGAGGTTTAGAGCACAAAAAAATATCAAATTCTCAAGTAAATTTGTTGGATAGTTGCTGAATAGGGCGCTTGTTCATGTTTTTAGTGGCAGTTAACAAAAAACTACTTCAGTAAGCAATGCAGATAACTGCATTATCAACTGATTCCACCTGGTGCATGGACTTCTGCTGGCCGTACCAACTGCTTCTTGGAAACTAAAAAGCAAACGAAAGGAGTGCAAGTTCTAAATAAAATAACCAACATTTGTAATAACATTTGCATCCTAGAAAGAATGCAGTTAAACACATAGGTAACATTATTCAAAACCTGCACTCCTATAAATTTGTCTTATTTATCTGTTACAGTATTGAGATTATTATTTTTAATGATCTAAAATACATTTTATATATTGAGTCAACATGAAATATTCAATGCCATGGCCGGAATTTTACCCATGGATCTCCTGGTTTGCGCCCAGTCGCAATTACCCATTGAGCTACAGTAGCCAACATGCCATCATGACGTTAAAACCTCCAATTGACTCATATATGCATTTTGCGGTAAACCACAATTGTCTCTCGTATTTGTGGTACCTTGTTTGTGGCGGCATGCTATTATAAGTACAAATGTGAAATAAACACGCGGTAGTAGTTTCATTGTAATTACTCTGGGTACAATATTGAGATTATTATTTTTAATGTTCTAAAATACATTTTATACATTTGCAATAAGTTGGGAAATTAGGAATGGATTCGGTTTAGTATTATGCATTGGTATGCTCTGTTTACAGCAGTTTATCATTTATCAATTTAAAAGCTGTTAACCCACAATACAATTAAATGTTTATTAATTACAGCACTTCATACAGAATTTTAGGCATTGTCAATATAGTTAACAGTATTTTAAAATATTTGCAATTAATCTATGAAGTATTTACAATCTAAAGCTTACAGATAATTTATGCAAATTACTGATTACACAGAAAATGAAGCTATTTACAGTGGAATAACAATCACTACACAAATAAAAGAAAACAATTCCTATTAGAAATTTGTGAGAATAGAGAATTGTAAGAATAGATAACAAACAAACTCTTCTTTATAATTGATTGCAAGTTCCAACAAAAGGAACTCAAACACGTAATCGTCAAATGACCATTGGACATTGATTGATTTGATTTTTATTTCCAGAATAATTCGCCTGGTGCCGGTACATTAGACCCGGCTTACAGCCTTAAAAGTAACTTAATTTTACAATTTGCGGGTACAAATGCACATAGCAGCAGCAGCACAAATCTGGCAGGCTGTTTGGAACAGCCCGAAGGGTGGTCAAATCGTGTACCTGCTCTGGGAAGAGCTTAACCACGTAGTGGCGGGATGTGGATGTTGCAGAATGACGGGTGTAATTTAAGTGGGGTTAGTGTAGGGAGGTAGCTTTTTGCTCCTCAGGGAATGATGAACCGGGTGCTACGGACAGCGAGCACCGCTGGTGGGTTAGTTAATAAACTAGGAAGAAGGTATGTATAATTTTGAATATTGTGGCAACCCTGTATGGGTTGTCAGACCTGGCGCCACTGGCTGATCTTTGTTCGTTGGTTGCGCTGGAGAGGGGGGTTGGCTTCCTCTTCCGCAGACGACCAGCCGCCACCAGAGAGAGAGGATGTGTTGGTAGCAACCCTCCGGAACACAAACCTCATTGAATGTAAATTGTCTGGAATTATTAAACCTCTTTTTAAAATGCATTTGTGAGTTTTCCTTCGCTGGACCTTCCACCTTTCACCACCATGCAGGTAAGCTAGTTATCAGTAAAATAAGATGTCCACCCCACCGCGTGGTGTAACTAGTGTTTGTTGAGATGGTTTAGCTCTACCGCTACGGATTCCCCCCAAAACTAATAAATATTTCAATCTATTCTAATGTAGGGTGTGACATATTGGTGGAGACGCGGGTAAGATCTCAAATTTTTTTTTTCTCCTTGCTTTAGTCCGGTTTTTATGAAAAAAATTTGAATGTATACGGTGGTGAAAGATGGAGGAAACATGGCCGACCGCGTGGTGTTCAATTAGTTACAAATTCTAATCTGGGCATCGTCTCGTAATCCGTTAACTTTTGGTCTGTTTTTTATTTGATTTCTTCAATAGTAAACTTGTTTCATAATATTGTGCTAAAATTTTTTTTATAACTACATGGAAATTGATAATGTACACCACGTGGTCACGTGTTGATTTTCAAGGGACGCTGTGTGAGTTTTGGCAGTAAAATTCAAAGTAAATAGTTTCTTTTTTTGGTGTTTTTGTGAAGTATGCACTTCATTTTTGTGTTCATTCCAGTTGGTAATTCTGCTTATTTTATTCTGGTGTCCAGTGTTACTTAAAAGTAAGTCAAAATGCCTAAGAAAACGCGGCAATCATCCAATGTGCCAGTTACAATGGATTCACATGATGTAATAGCTTCGACTTCTGCTTTAGCTAATCAAAGTGCACATGTACCTAGTAATTTAGAAGTATCCATGGCACCTAATGTTAATCAGACTCAGACAATGCAAGTTTCTCGGCCTTTTATTGATCCACCCTGTTTTGACAGGATAGCAATGATATCTCCTTCAGAATTTTTGAGAAAATTTAACTTAGTTTCTACAGCAAATGGTTGGTCAGATGTACAAAAGTTGAAGTTTTTCCCATGTTACTTGCGAGACACAGCAGCACTGTGGTACCGAACTTTTTGCCATAGACACCCTGAGCATGATTGGCATTTTCTAACTCAACAGTTTTTGGCAGCTTTTCAAATGTCCAATCAAGACGAATTGTTGGAAATTAAACTTAGGCAGAGGGTACAATTAGAAAATGAACCTGTATTAGATTACATTTATGATGTATTATCCTTGTGTGACCAAGTTAACGCTGCAATGACACAAATGGAGCAGGTAAAAAGCTTAGTGAAAGGATTGAAACCTCAGTATGTGCAAGCTTTGCTCCCATTAAATCCACAAACAGTTGAGGAGGTTTTACAAATTATTAAAAGCGTTGATAAAGCTAATTTTTATGTGCAACATAGACAACATTTAGTACAGGCACAAACATCAACTTACACTTCTCCACCTGTGTCATCTGCACCTGTTTTATCACGGTTTGAAAGTGTAAATCACTCTGAACCAGTTATTAATGTTGTTTCCACATTGAGTGAACAGGTCACTAAACTTGCTACCCAAATGCAACAACTTCAGTCTCAATTCACTGCTGCTGCATCTACTGTGCAGCCACCTCCACTTAAGCCTCCAAGATATCATGAAAGGAGACAGCAGGCACCTATTGTGTGTTACAATTGCAACAAGCGTGGTCATATGGCACGTAATTGCTGGACTTTACCATCTGGTTCAAAAAACTCGAGAGGCCCAGCCTCCAACGACATAACCTAGAGGTACCCAAAGTAAGTTCAACTGTGTCTAATGTTGTTTCTCTTCCAGGTCAAATTTTGCAAATTTTGGGGTCCATTGGGGAGTCAAAACTTCCAATTTTGTTGGATACAGGAAGTGCAGTTAGCATTGTGAATGCAGCTCATATCAATGACATTTCTAAAATGAAACCTGTCGAGAATTTGCTTAAAACAGCTGGTAACAAGTTATTAGATGCGCCTTATCAAACAAATTTGAAATTTCAAATTAATGACTTTGTTTTTCAGGAAGATGTGTTAGTGGTAAAAGACTTGGCACATAATTTCATTTTGGGTAATGACTTCCTAACTTCACATAAAGTTACCATTGATTATTCTTGTGCAGAAGTTAAGATTCAAACTCATGAGGGAGAAATGGTACACATTCCTTTTGAAACAACATGTGGTGGTCCCTTTACAGATATTGCTGTGATTCCATTGAACGATGAGGTACAGATAGTTAATAAAGTTTCTGTTGTAAAAGATGTTAAATTGCCACCGCTTACTACTTGTTTTGTGGCAGTGCAGCCTTCAGCTGATATTACAAATGAGGTTATGTTCGAGCCTTCTACCAGTATTATGCATAAGAAGAATATTTCTATTCCACCTGTAGTTTGCAAATCTTCAAAGGACTTTGTGATACCAGTACATAATAATTCAGCTGTTCCTCAAACACTTTTTGCTAAAACTGTATTAGCTAATGCTCATGAGGTTGCATTTGTTCAAAGTAACTCAATTTCACCTAAGGATGTTACTCCATTGAACGCTCCAAAGTTTGAATTTAATGTTAATACCAACTTAACTGAAGCTCAAAAGTCAGATCTTCATAATCTGTTGTTAAAATATGAACATGTTTTTGCCACTTCATTGCAAGATTTAGGCTCAACTAATGTAGCTGAATTTAAAATAGAGGTAAAGGATGACAAACCTATTAAGCAACGACCCTATAGGGTAGCTCATAAGCAGAAAGAGATTATTTCCCAACAAGTAGAGGAAATGAAAAATGCTGGTATTATTAGAGATTCTCAGTCACCTTGGTCATCACCTGTTGTGTTGGTAAAGAAAAAAGATGGCTCTATGCGGTTTTGTGTAGATTATCGTCAACTGAATAAGGTTACAGTAAATTCAGCCTTTCCCTTGCCTCTTATTGATGACCTCCTTAGTTACCTTGGAGAAGCTAAATGGTTTGCTTCCTTAGATTTGTTGTCAGCATACTTTCAAATTCCTTTAGAGGAGAATAGTAAAAAGTATACCTCATTTGTTACTCATGAAGGGCAGTATGAATTTGAACGTTTGTCTTTTGGGCTTGCTAATGCACCAAGATTTTTCAGTTTTGTTGCTGAGAAATTGTTAGGAGACTTGAAATTTAAGAAAGCTTTAGCATATTTGGACGATATTGTTGTTTTTGCCAAAACTTTTGAACAATTATTAGAAAACTTAGAAGCTGTTTTTCAACGTTTGGAAATGCATAATTTTAAACTGAAACCTGGGAAATGTTTCTTTGCTATGGAAAAGATAAAGTTATTGGGTTTTGAAGTATCTAAAGATGGAATTTCCCCAGATTCTGAGAAAGTTACAGTGATCAAAGAACTACCACGCCCAAAGAATGTTAGAGACGTGAGAAAAGTTTTGGGTTTGTTCAATTTCTACAGGAAATTTATTAAGAATTACTCTTACATTGCCCATCCATTGATTCAGCTGACCAAGAAAAGTCAAAGTTTTATTTGGGGCCCGGATCAGCAAACAGCATTCCAGCAGTTAAAGAACTCTCTTGTTTCTGCTTCTGTGTTGGCTCATTATAATCCTGGAGCCTATACAGAATTACACACTGATGCTAGTGGTCTAGGAATAGGATGTGTTTTACTACAGAAAGTAAATGATAATCTTAGACCTATTGCATATGCTTCTAGAACTTTGTCAAAATGTGAAAGAAATTACAGTGTACCAGAGTTAGAGCTTTTGGCAATCGTTTTTGGTTTAACACATTTCAGGACTTTTGTGTATGGCTATAAAGTGCATGTTATTTCAGACCATCACTCCCTTTGTTATCTGAACAATTTAAAGGATTTGACAGGCCGGTTGGCTCGATGGAGTCTAAAGTTACAGGAATTTGATTATGATATATGTTATAAATCTGGTAAGAAACATAATGACGCAGATGTTTTGTCAAGGTTCCCTGTGTTACAGCCTGAAGAGCATCAAATTGAACAACTTGATGAGCTAATTACCGGTTTGCTATCACCGGTTGAGGTTGCTCAGAAACAAAATGATGATCCAGTTCTGACTCCAATTATTAATGCCCTTAAGGATCCTGAATCTGCTCCTGCTAAGGTTCAACGTCAAGCTTCTACCTATATTTTGAAAAGTGATGTCTTGTACAGGAAAAATTCGAGTTCTACTGGTCCCTTGCATTTACTAGTCATTCCTGAGGTGTTAAAGCATGAAATTTTGTCCTCATGTCATGATGATCCACTATCTGGTCATTTAGGTTTTTCTAAAACTTTTAGTAAGATTAATTCAAGATACTACTGGATAGGTATGAAAAAAGATATTGAGCATTTTGTGAAAACTTGTCCAAGTTGTCAGTCTAGGAAGGCACCTAAGAATCAAAAACCTGCTGGTCTTTTGCAGCCTATTCCAGTTAACTTTATTGGAGAACGTTGGGGAATAGATTTGTTAGGCCCTTTGCCTCGTTCTACGTCGGGTCATAAGTATATCATAGTTGCTACAGAATATGCTTCTAGGTGGGTTGAAGCTGCCCCTCTCTCTTTGGCTACCATTCCCCAGGTTACTAAGTTCATCTTACATCAGATTATTTGCAGGCATGGGGCCCCTGCCATGTTACTGTCTGATCGTGGTAGTGTCTTTCTGAGTGAAGTAACCCAGGAACTCTTGAAAGCTTTGTCAGTTTCCCCTCATATTACTAGTTCATACCACCCTGCATGCAACGGCCTTACTGAACGATTTAACCAGACTTTACTAAATTGTCTTAGTCATTTTGTGGATTCAAATCAGCGCAATTGGTCTAATGTTTTACCATATGTGATTTTTTCATACAATTCTTCTGTTCAGGAAACTACAAAATTTTCACCATTCTATTTGATATATGGTCGTGAACCTTCCTTACCAAATCAGGTGCAACTTCAGGCCACTTCAAATGATTTATTTGTTCGGCAAACTTTGGAAGAGATTCAGAAAGCTCGTGAAGTAGCCATCCATAATATTAATCAGCAACAGATTAAACAGAAAGAAAGATATGATGCTAAGCATAGAGATACTCATTTTGCAGTAGGTCAGCTTGTTAAAATTTTTACTCCAATTAGGAAAAAGGGAAAATGTACCAAATTGCTTCATAGATATCTTGGGCCTTTTGAAATTGTTCGACAAATTACTCCTGTTACTTATGTGGTTCGTCGACCAAATGCTCCTAGAGTTAAGGAACAATCAGTACATGTTTCTAGGATATTCCCATATTTTGATCCTGTGGGACCATATAGACTGTAAATGCATTTTGCTTTTCTTTTGTGTCACATCAAATGTAAAAAGGTTGTATGTAAAGTATATTGTCCCTTGATTTCTGAGTGTGAATTTTGAGATTTAGTGTATAGTGTGCTAAGCTATTTTGTTTTGGAATATGATGTATATTATTGGCAAATGGCAATACTTGGATAGATGTTTGATGAATTAGATGTCAAAAGTTGAACATACAATTGTTATTATTGAAAGTCACAATTAATTGATATTAAAAGTATATGTTCCCTAATAACTGTTTTGAGTTGAATAACCTCATTTGATGATAAATTTTACAATGATTAGGAAATTGAAATTTTGTTTATTAATTTTAAGTTTACATTCTGGAATAGTGCTGTGCTACCTCGATAAGAAGGATGAATGAAATTTTGTGTGATTATGTGAAAGATGTAGAGGTAAAGTTTATCTGGTTAATGGGGTTGCTGTAATGTGCCCGTTAATCCAGTGTTTTAGGCTCGATAAAGTGGCTGAAATGTGCTTATCGATGCAAGTAATTAAGTGTATTTTTGAGTTTTGTTTAGCATTGGTGCTGAAATGTGCATGCTAAGATGATGAGGAAAACCTGAATCACAGAGAGGTCTGTGAATGACTGTTATGAAGCTGAGACCTGGGGATGTTCTATTTGTCATCCTCGCCATAGTTACCAGGTATTTGTGAGATAGCACATTACTAGTACAGGTGTTTACTTTGTCTCTTTATTGCAGGATGCTAATAGTTTGAACATTTTGATAAAATTGTTTTGGATTAAGAGCGATATATATTTTGGAGTTGTGTGATTACCAGTATGCTTTAATGGTTTATTGAATTCTAAGTTTTATGTTGAAAAGCAAAAGTACCCTTCAATGTATACAAAAGCTTTAGAATAGGCTAAGACATGATACTATATTTTCTCTTTTGTGTATCTAGGATGTGAAATTTTGAGGCCCCAGAACTTAATTTCTCTTTCAGTTATGTTCTATGTATTGTGTTGTAGAACGATTTTTTTTTTTTTTTTTTTCCGTTGGGGTAGTAATGTGACAGTAGTTTTGTTGGCATGCAAAATGTTGATGTTAGTAGATTGTAAGTAGTTTTGTTGATTTGAAAGGTAGTAGTACTGATGATATTAAGTAGTGCGCGCACATAATAAATATGATTGAAATTATAATGGTAAAACAAAGAGAAAAACTGAGCTCATTTTTTTTAAGTGTACACGTCAGTTTTTGTTAAAAAATTTATGGCCACGTGTAATATTTTGGGGTACCCCTCTAATTGTAAGTTTTGGTATTTTGAAAATTTGTAATATTTTTAATCAATGTTTTGGAAGGTCAAATTATTTTGTGCTGTGTGTGTATTGTATTATTTCTACCCTAAGGGGTTTTTGTAAAGTTTTGATTGTGACATTCCTATGTTTTATGTATTCTTCTGTGAAGATTATTTTGTGAAGATTATTTGATTTATCTTGTCAAAATTTGTAAGCTATATATATTGCCGAGTGATGGAAATTATCTTAGTTTTATCATGTATCTTGCTACCCAGATGGGGTGTACCTAATTTTTTTTGTATTATTTATTATTGTTCAGAAGTGAAGTTTGTTTTTAATGATGTAGTTGTCTTCTGTAATTGACGTACACTTATATTTTTGGAAATAATGTTGTAGTATGATGATGCGTATCAAGCCAGCCCTATTTATCTGCGTTCCTGCTGCACCACACTGTTCCTACCGAACTGTTTGCACCATGGGAGTGCTAAACCTGCCACACTGCCTTGTGTCATCGGGCTCTGGTCCGCCCTTTATGACCACTGTTCGTCAGAGCTTTGGCAGCTATTAGTGCTGTCACTTCGTACCTGTGTTGGGGGCAGAAGAACTATTAATGCCCCACATTGTTATTCAGTGTAGAGCAAGTACAATTGTGCTCAATTCAGTGGTCTTTATTCATCAGTGACTGCAGTGCAAGCTTCAAGTTTTTTATTACATTTGTGAGACCAGTGGGAATGGAATGTACTGTTCAGGCAGGTTGTGAAACTTTTTTTTGCTTGGTGCAGTAGTGGTGAAAAGTGCTGAACTTCATTTATTTTTCTTTGAGGGCTTTTTAATTAAAGTTATAGACAGACACTGGAGTAAAGAAACGAATGTGTAACGTCAAGAGAAGATTTATGTTTTTAATACTGTTTGTGATGTTTGTATGCTAATTTTTTTTTTGTTCCATCACTCGAGCGAGTTTCTTTTCATTTGTTATTAATTGTTCTGTTGACCCTGGGTCAACAGCTTGTGGTCCGTGGGGAGGTGTGGCAACCCTGTATGGGTTGTCAGACCTGGCGCCACTGGCTGATCTTTGTTCGTTGGTTGCGCTGGAGAGGGGGGTTGGCTTCCTCTTCCGCAGACGACCAGCCGCCACCAGAGAGAGAGGATGTGTTGGTAGCAACCCTCCGGAACACAAACCTCATTGAATGTAAGTTGTCTGGAATTATTAAACCTCTTTTTAAAATGCATTTGTGAGTTTTCCTTCGCTGGACCTTCCACCTTTCACCACCATGCAGGTAAGCTAGTTATCAGTAAAATAAGATGTCCACCCTACCGCGTGGTGTAACTAGTGTTTGTTGAGATGGTTTAGCTCTACCGCTACGGATTCCCCCCAAAGCTAATAAATATTTCAATCTATTCTAATGTAGGGTGTGACAATATTCCATAATAACAATTTTGGAGTAGCTGAAATTTAATTTAGACTGGAATGGAGATCATGTGGTTACCGGTAGTGACCGCAAGACATGCGGGGTAACCGGTATCGCTTATAGCGACGCTCACAAGGAACATAATCCCCAAGGGATCTGACTAGGGCGCTCTGATATTGGGGCAAACCCTCGAAGAATTTTGTCGCCCGGCGTCTAATTTCATCCTCCACATATCGGAGGGATGAAGTCTCATGAAGTAATCTCACGGGGAACCTTGTACAAACAGAATAAATAATCCGAAGACATTTATTCTGTGCACGTTGGAGCAGAACTAGATGTGAGCCTGCGGCCATACCCCAGACTTCGCACGCATAGAGCATGATAGTGTGGCAACCCTGTATGGGTTGTCAGGCCTGGGGCCACTAAGCTGAACTTTGTTCGTTGGCTGCGCTGGGGAGGGGGATGGCATATTCTCTCTTCCCCAGACGACCGGCCGCCACCAGAGAGAGAGGCCGTGTTTGTAGCAACCCTCCGGGACACAAACCTCATTGAATGTAAGTTGTCTGAGATTATTAAACCTCTTTTATAATGCACTTGTGAGTTTTCCTTCGCTGGACCTTCCACCTTTCACCACCATACAGGTAAGCTAATTATCAGTAAAATAACATGTCCACCCTACCGCGTGGTGTGTAGTGTTTGTTAAGATGGTTTAGCTCTACCGCTACGGGTTCCCCCCAAAGCTAATAAATATTTAAATCTATTCTAATGTAGGGTGCGACAATAGGGAGGACCAGAGCCATAAAGAGGCGCAACTTTAGGGGAACAGACATCGCAGACCGAAGCACAGTGTATAGTGATGCCACGGCACCACACGACCGATGAGCCTGCTCCTGGATGTGCTCCCGAAAAGTTAGGCCCTTGTCCAGCTTGACTCCCAAGTATTTGATTGAATTCTCCCACCTGATCCCTTGCCCGAAGTAGGTAAATTGGGGGAAGTTGGCGGGAAAGCGGCGCTTGGTGAACAATATCGCTTGGCTTTTCTCCGTATTAATGGACAATCGCCAAAGCGTGCACCATTCCTGGAGGAGGATTAGATATCTTTGGATGGGGTTGAAGGTTCTGCGTGGGTGTCTGTTTGTTGAGAATAGCAGAAGTCGTCAGCATACTGTGCTATGTTGACGTGCTGTTCAGTGGGAAGGTCAGCCACATAGACGCTGTACAGCGTCGGGGATAACACAGAACCTTCGGGGACTCTGCCGCGGATAGACCTTCGTGTAGATGTTTTTCCCGCCACTGTGACAGTGAAGAATCTATGTTTTAGGAAAGAGTGAAGAAGGTGTTTGACATGAGTGGGTAGCTCCAGTTGGATGAGTTTGTACAGAAGACCCGCGTGCCAGGTCGTAGAGAAAGCCTTTTCCACGTCCAGAGAAACCGCCGAGGTGAAAGCCTTGTCCTGGAAACCCAGGGTTGCAGCCTCCACCACGCGCAGCAACTGCTGTGACGTGGAATGCCCAGGACGAAAGCCAAACTGGTGAGGAGGAATAGCTTGTATGTCACCCAGAAGGGGGGACATGCGGGCTAAGAAAAGTCTCTCGAAAACTTTCGTGAGAACAGAAAGGAGGCTGATGGAGCGGTAGTTGGCAGAATTAACCGGGTCTTTCCCTGGCTTCAAGATGCATATCACCCGAGCCTCTCTCCAACTACGTGGAAAGTGACTCAGAGAGAGACACATATTGAAGGCTTTGGTTAGAAATAACACGGCCCTGAAGGGAAGGTGGCGGAGCATGAGAGGCGTTATGCCATCAGGTCCCGCTGCCTTTTTTGGTTTAAGGCGCCGGAGTACGCCCTGAAGCTCACTGGGTCTTATGACTGGGAGTCTGTCCGCCTCAGCCGGGGGTCGCCGAAAGTATCGACGTACCTCCTGCCTAACGCGGTCAGAGAAGGCTGGGTCCTGGGGGTCTTCTCTAGGCCTCATGGTCCTCTCAAGGTAGTCGGCAAACACCGTAGCCTTGGCCTGTGGTTCGTAGGACAGGCCTTGGGTACCCTGGAGTGGGGAGTTTGGTGTCCCTTGGCGGTTCCGAAGTCTTTTAATGACCCTCCACACCTCTCCATCCTCGAGGTTCATACGAGACATCGTGTCCTCCCACGCACGCACTCTGTGCTCACGGAGGCGGGCACGAACCTCTCGGCACAGTCGCCAATGAAGCCCTCGATTATGAGGCGTGCGGTATCTGTGGTAGAGCCGCCTTGCTGCCCAGGAGCGGCGAATGAGTAGTAGGATGTCTAGGGGAAGAACATCCGGATGAAGTGGGGCTGGGGTGATAACTGTAAGGTTGCGGACCGTTCGCTTCACGACTGAGGTGAAGGACGAGACCGCAGCTTCAAGCGAGGGAATGTCGGTTATGTTGGGGTTGGGAGGAATGGAGTCATTCAGGCAGACTTTGACGCAATCCCAGTCCACATCCCGGTTTTGAACCGAGGCGTCGTGATTGGCAATCCGTGTATTAACCTCAGCAAGTACTGGGTTGTGATCTGAATGTAATGCGTTAAGCGAAGTGAGTGAGAGATGAAATGGAAAGCGTTTGATGATAGCGAAGTCGATATGAGATGGGCGACCCCGACCACGCGGGTAATGAGTGGGTTGCCATGGGCCCTCAACTCGCAGGTGAGGGTCCGCATCTTCCATGCGGATAATGTCACTGCCTCTCCTATCCGCTTGGGGACCATGATGCCAACGCTGATGTTTGGCATTAAAGTCCCCGGCCATAATGACATTGGGATGTAAAGAAAGAATGGATTGGTAGTCATTGGCTATGAACTGTGAGCGGGGAGGATGGTAGGCTGATACTACCAGGACTTCAGAACCGCCAAGGTTCACGCAGGCTGCCGTGGCTTCAAGTGTTTGGAGTTGTGGAAGCTGGATAGCTCGATGGACCACACTTCTCCTCACCAGGATCGCTGTGCCACCTCCTCGGCTGCCAGCGCGATCCGTTCGGAGACAGTGATACCCCGAGAGATGGAAGGGGATCTGGGGGCGGAGATGGGTTTCCGACACCAAGATGAGGTCCAAAACATTGGATCTTGCAAAATGTAGGAGCTCGTCCCGTTGAACCGCCACTCCAGCCGCGTTCCAGAACGCGAACCTGAACGAGGTGCTTGACCTAGTCCGTGCTGCCATTCTGGGCCAGGGCGGAAAAGGAGGTCAGAAGGGCAAGCCCCTCCATGGCTGTCACCATGCGGGTTGCGGGGTCTGTAGCGGAGGTATACCGCACCAGCAGTTCACAGAGTCGCTCACCGTGGGACTGTAACAGCTGATACAGCCACGTCAGCAGCTCCGACCGTGGTGAGGTGGAGGGAGTTGTATGTGCAGTTTGGGACTTCGAAGGTGAGGAGTGTCTTGGGGCTGGCCTACCTTTGGCTTTCTCGTCCCTAATCTGTCGAGCGGGCTTGGGTTCACCAGACCCGCTCCCAGCCTCGGAATCCGTTCCGCCCTTTTGGCCGCCTCACGACCCTCCTCCCTTCTGGGAGTGGCTCTAGGTGGGGCTGGAGCTTTGTATTGTTTTTTAGGTTTGACTGTGCGTGTGTGTGTATCCTTGGGGGGTTGTGTCTTGCCCCGCAATGTCGTCGAGTCACCGGCTGGTTTGCGCACCACCTCAGCAAAGGATGGGGCACTGTTGGAGTTAGGCAACTGTTGCCGTGGTGCTATGGAAGAGGTTGCCCTCTCCGCTTCTGGCTCAGAACGGGTGTTCTGGGCTATTGGCCCTGGAGCTGGTCTCCTAGAAGCAATAACCGCCTTCCTGGTAGGGCAACCTCCATAGCACGCTATGTGCCCTCCTTTACAGTTGGCGCAGGTTGGATCTTCCGTGATGGCACGGGGGCAGTCCTCTCTGAGGTGGGTGCCACCGCACCTCAAGCAGCGAGGATTACGGTGGCAGAAGAGGCTGGAATGATTAAATCCCAGACATCTGTAGCACTGTGGGGGCCCGCCATAGCCTTTGGCTGGTTCCAGAGTGACCCGGAGGTAGCAGATGGTGCGAACATCATCCAACTTGACCTCGGGGTCGTTTACCCGCTCCACCACTACTAGGAACAGGGGAAGGGGAGCTTTAGTTCCCTGGCGATCTGGAGCAGGTCGAGTGAGCTGCTTCACTATTCTAGGGGTGATGCCCTGGCGGGTGAGGTCTGCCCTTATGTCATCCACGGAAGTGTCCGCGGGTAACCCTCGGATGACTCGGCGTACATCACGGGCCTTATTCAGGCCAAAGGTAAAATGAGGAATTTTCCTCTGCTTGAGCTGTAGCAGTATCTTGGTGTAGTCCCCCTCGTTCTTTGCGTGGAAGACAAATCGGCTTTTATTCCTCCTTACCGAGCACTCATTCTCGAGGGTCGGCATGACCTCCTTAAGGAAGCCTACCGTCCCCAAGAAATTGCCCACGATAATAGGCGGTATGTGCCGCCTTTGCCTTCCAGCCTGGTTCTGACCGGAGGTGGGTCGAGAAGACTGGCCAGAGGGCACGCCCTCTGCAGCCAGTCTTGCTGCTCGCTTGGTTCTCCGTGATCTTACCTCACGGAACTCGTCACCCTTGCCATCCGACGAGAGGTCCGATGAGCTGGGCTCCCGGCCTCCCTCGGATGCCGAGGAGTAAGCAGAGTTGCAGGAGAGCACGGATGTTCTCCCACTCCTTGATTGAAAACTGCGCAAACTATTGCGCTCGTCGTCGGAGTCAGACTCCGAAATTTTGCCTGCACGAGAAACAGCTTCCCGTGAGACGCCATGGTCAGTAGGTTGTTCAAGAAGGACTACCTTGCCCTTTCCGCCGTAGCGTTGTTGGCGAGGTTTCCTCTTCCTTAATCCTCCAGTGGAGGTGCTTGGTTTGGCCGTAGCAGCCGGTTCATCAGACCCTGTACGGGTCGAGGTGGATGGAATAGCACTGGCTTCTGCCATTACGGAAAAGTTTGAAGTGATAGAAGAAAGAAAGAAGAACTGGTGAAAGAGGTACTGAACAGGTACACTAGCAGCCCTGCACCCGAAGGTGCAGTGCAATCAACCGCCCTACGGGTGCCCTTACCTCTAGGCAGCGGGTGCTGAACAGCGTGCAACTCAGAGGACCGGACACCTGTTTTGACAGAATGCGCCTTACCCAGTCACAAGGACTGGATGGCTCAGGTCGTGAGTCGCCCCGCTACCTTTGCAGATTTCCCTTCTTGAAGATGGAGAAGAAGGCAGCTGAGCGTTGTCCCTCAGAAGAAGGTGAAGAAGGCAGCTGTGTGTTGTCCCTCAGAAGAAGGCAGCGTTTTCTGCGAGGTCGGTAGAGTAGCGCGATTGCCGGGAGCTTCCCTAAGGTCCCTCCCGATGTTGGCAATCCGCTTGCTCTGCCGCTGCGTAGTCCTAGGCTGGTCTCTCTGAAGAGGTGATGTTGACTCCTCGGCGTCTCGAGGAAAAGTGAAAAAATGAGTAAAAAATGAGTCAATGCACATAGTTCTCAAATCTCAGAAGATATACATGCTGCAAGTGGAATCATCTCCGCCAAACAATTACTTGCCCGTTCCCTACTGTCCCATTTTTCACTTTATCTGCCAGTAATTTGCAGGTAAAGAAAGGCATATATCAGTGAGCAACTTCTGAAGCTCATAATTACAATTTCTTAACTGATTCTTTAAATATTAATACAAAATCTTCACAGTAAAACAAATCACTGGCAGGGCCATCTCCTGGCATCAAAGCGTACTCCGAAAAGGATGGATTCTTAATTGTAAACTATTTCACCTCTGGCGGACAATCAGTGAACTATAACAGCTACTCTTATATAATATCTGTTTATAATAAAGTCAATGTACCCATACTATTTTCGCAACGTACTCCTAAACAACAACATATTTTTCGATCTGCTCCATGTTCCAATAACAGTTTAGAAGAAATTGTATCAGTTTATATTTGGTTGCGGAAACAAGATGTGTACAACAGAGTAAGTGATAAATAAAGGTTGAAATGTGGGTAGCTGTATGCTGCCATTTAAATTATATGCCATTCTAATCAATAAAATCGGAACCACATTATTGATGGGTACTGCAGTTATAATGAATGAAAAGTAAAGCTCAGACACAAACAGTAAATAGATTAGTTTTCAGACGGACCCTCCCCCAACATATTAGGTACTTCGAAATACTCAGAAACGTTCACGCAAATTCTAGGGCGGGTTTTAAAATTAGAATGCCATTTGTCGCATTTATGACAGAGAAAAAGGAGACTCTACACGTGTTGAACGTCATAACTGGATACAACTGCCAATAATATTCTCCTCCATGTGAGAAATGTTACAGAACAACAGAAGAATCAATCTTATTACCGCTACCGTCTTAGTATCTAGAGATTGCTCTGCTGTAACATTTTATTTCTTTGAACTGTTACCATGCTTTATTATTGTTTACAGAATTTATGATTAGTACTACTTATAATGTTAAGACATGTTTACATTAGACTACTTCTTTTCAGCTGAAGGTAAAGAGCAGCTGCGGCGCGTACTGACACAATATCAAACCAACAAGTTACAGTGTGTTAGAATGGAACGGCTCTAAATAAAGTGTTCACATCAGCGCACTTTTCGCAACCGAGTATTATGAATATATATTTTTGTATTCAGTGTTGATCTGATTAATTCTGTTGCTAGTTGTATTTAATTATTATGTAACCTCGTTTAGGAATTCTCTTCATCTCGTATAAAGACTTTACAGATATACGATTTTAAGAGTTTGCATTTGTGGTTTTAATCCCTAAGTATTTCGTAGGAAGCAATCAAGTGAAGCAAACAGAAAACAGTATTGGGAATTGAAAATAGATCACAAAAAGAAGCGGAATTCCTCCAAAATTTTTCTTTCAATATACCTGGTGACATCCCCAAGGCGATGGCGTCTGGCGACAAACTGAAATATTAATTTCTCATAGCAAGGTTCCGCACCATATATCTGGCACCGCAATTCACCACAAAACCTTCATACATATGTTTACAAGCTTTGGGAATGAATCTTTTACATCAAAAGAAGGAAAATGTTTCATAGAAAAATTTGTTCCATAATTGTTGTATTCTTCGCGTTAGTGAAGGCTTAAGTTCAAAATCCGTCAACATATAAAGCTCACAAGTGGCGCTGGAAAACGTCGTTCTCATTATTCTATCAACGGCGTAAGCCGTTGGTTTCCGCCCTCTGACCCAGTCCATTATTTGTCTCGTCAGTTTAGATTTTAGAGGAGGCTACCGTTTTAATTAGTTTAATTAATATTTTTCACAAAGAACAGTGTCAATCTTTCAACCTACAAGTAATATCTTGCTAGTTAATCCCGTTTATTTGATGAAATGTTTCGTGGGAAACGCTATAAAAACAAAAGTAACTAATTTGTAATTTCACTTCGGACTATTGTAACATGCTGCCTAAAATAGATTTTCGCATCTTAAATGTACATAACATTCGCAACTGAATATTTTCCTTCTTACTCTCATGATCTATCTCATGCGGTAAAGAGAATTATGAAAATAAATTACATTTACTTGCATAATTTAAAGGTATGTTAAAATCTTGGTTAATATAATGTACCATTTGGCCCTACAACCTTCTGCTTCACACAAGTAAATATTCCTTCATGCGTTAAAAGAGCTGCAGAACGAAACAGGGCGCTCCAATTAAGTGCACAGCAGAAGCGTGAGCGCAGTTGTTTCTGCTCCGAACGAAATGTCAGCTCCCAAGTTTGAATTAACCTGTGTAGTCCGCTCACACCACTGCCGTAGGTTTAACCGGAATCTCCCCATTGCCTTCTGAACCTGCTTTTAACGCACGAAGGTATAACTGCTTACGCGAAAGGGGTGGGGGGTAATTGGTCCTCCTGGCATGTAACGTGCTCAGATATAACCAGGAAGTTTTACATTCTTTAAGATTTCTAGAAAACCGCTTTGAGCACTCCTAACATTCAGAAAGGTGTGCATCCGTCATTGTGCATTCACAAGTCGTTGAAACCTCACTTCTAAGCTTCACTTTAGAGCTTTAAAGTTCACCTTATGCTTCCACGCGATGGTCATTGTATATGTTTTCACACTCATGTCGAAATATCGATCATACTTGGCTCTCAGCATCCATATGTACATCTCACACCACTTGTTAGGGCGATACAATCAAATATAGATATATCTTCCATCTCACTCGAGCTGGCAACGCAAAAAAAGCACGAACACTATTGTCTAAGGCAATGTTCATTCTTATTCTGCAGCTATCCTAAACCTATGTTTATTCTGAGGTTTGGATAGCTAGAGCGGAAGTAGACCGGCAAATCCGGGGTTCAAATCCATGCTATAGCATTGAATTTTTCTATCTGTTCATTATATACTAGCCGAGAATTCGGTATTTGCTCGATTGCCCGTTCAAGAACAAGGACTCTCTCTCCTGAGTGACGGATAAGATATGTTCTCTTTCAAATTACAAGAAATATAAATTGTCAATTTATACATGGGGACTGAAAGCAGTGAGAGTGCTTTTTGTGAGAATAGAAAGCAATTTCTATTAGAAATTTGTGATAGTAGAAAACAAGTGCACTCTACATTATAATTGATTGCAAGTGCCAACAAAACAAAATCAACTAGAATGATATCGTCAAGTCCCCAATGCACAGTTCTCAAATCTCAGGAGGTATATATACATGCTGCAGAAGGTTTCATCTCCGCGAAACAATTATTTGCTCGTTCGCTTTTCTCCCAGTTTTCACTTTAGCTGCTAGTAATTTTCAGGTTCAAGAAAAGCATATAAAAATCAGCAACTGCTGAAAATCATAATTACAGTTTCTTAACAGAGTCTTTTAATATTAATACCACAGCTTCGCAACGAGCCACATTACAGGTGGGGCCATCTCTCGGCACTAAGGCGCACCTGTAAAGGATCGATTTTTGCCATTTCACTTCTGGCGGACAATCAGAGAACTATAACACCTAATCTTACATAATATCTGTTTATAATAGAAAGTCTATGTACCCATACTATTTTCGCAACCAACTCCTAAAAACAACATATTTTTCTATCTGCTCCAAGGTCCAGGTATCCGTTTAGAAGAAATTGTGTCAGTATATATTTGGTTGTAGATACAAGACGCGTACAAGAGTATAAGTGAGAGATAATTTTTAAAATGTAGGTAGTTATATGCTACCTTTTAAATTATTTGCCGTTCCATTTAGTAATTTAAAGATCACACTATTTTTGGGCATTAGGTTAGAAAGAGAGAATTATAGTGCAAACACAACAGTACATAAATTAGCTTTCTGAAGTGTCGCTTCCGTAAATATTAAATATTTAGAAATACCCAAAATCGCCCGACGCAAATTCAAGGCCGATTTTCAAAATCGAGTGCCATTTATGGCACTTATGATAAAGGAAAGGAGTGTTTAAACATGTTGAACATTATATTTGGACACAACTTCCAATAAAATTGTCATCCAGCCGAGAGGTGTTGTTACAAAACTTACCGATATCGTCTTGGTGTTGAGAGATGGTTCTGCCTCTTGCACTTTGTTAAGTTGAAATGGGTAAGATGTTTTACTATTTTCAGACTTTTTGACCAAATCTACTTGTGATGTACAGATATGTTTACATTTAAATAATTCTTTTCAGCTAAAAGTAAACAGTGGCTGCGGTGTGTCCTGACACAGTATCAAACCAACAAACTACAGTGTGTTAGAACGGAATTGCTCTAAACAAACTGCTCATATATGTGCACCCTTCGAAACCGTGTATTGTGGATATACTTTTTCATTCTGTGTTCATCTGCTTAATTGTGTCGCTACCTGTATTTAATTATGTCAGTACGTTTGGGAATTCTCTTCCTCCCACACAAATGCCTTGCAGGCATACGATTTTGTTAATGTGTCTTTGCATTTGCGTGGGAAGCTCTTAGGTACTTCGGAGGAAGTAATGAAGTACAGGAAAAAGAGAAAGGTATGTGCCACAGACAATAGATAAAATTAAGCAGCTAAATTCTTTAAGTATTTCTGTTTGGATACACTTCGCGCTACAGGAGCTGCTCCAAGAGGACAGCGTCTGGTGCCGAAGTGAAATACCAATTTTAGGGCAAGCATCCGCGCGATATGTCCAGCACATCTATTCACCACTAAACCCACAAACATATGTTTACACGCTCTGGGAATGAATAACTCACATCAAAAGGAGAAAAAACACCACAAAAGAATTAGTTCTATAATTTTTGTTATCTTGGTTTTAGTGAAGGCTTACGTTGAAAACCCTCAACATATAAGGCTAACAAAAGACGCTCCAAACGTCCTTATTGTTCTAAAAGGGCAGATCTTCTACCGTTGGTGCCTAATGCTAACTCCCGGTCCATTGTTTTTTTCCTCAGTTTAGCTTTCAAAGGGGACAAACGTTTCTAATATGTTTAATTAATACATTCCACGATGCACAGTGTGACAGCTGTTAATCCTCATGCTGTAGTTGAGGCTGTACATCAGCAACAATTTTGGAAGTATGCCTGTTCTGCAATTGTACGCGTGTATGGGTATTACGTATCTCACCCTACCACGTCTTAGTAGTGCTCTCTACAGGGAGTTATCCAGCTCACACTTCCATATTTACTACATGAGGATGTGCCCCTATAAATTACAGAGAACACGTGGTTTGTTTTTGTGATCCAACATATTTTAACAGCATTGTTCTAGAAGCAAGAGTCCCCATGTCTTTTTTTCTACTTTGTTTTCTTCACTTTACGTCCTCCAACGCAAAGTCATAACCGACGATGAATGGAATTGATGGAATGATACTCATATGAGCCCAGGGTCCATAGAGCTTAGTTACCTGACATTCGACAAGATCTTGATTTCGAATACAAGGAAGTGTTCTCCATTCCTAACGTGTGACGTCACCCCAGAGGTTGCATTCGAATGTATATAAGGATGTCGTTTACAGAATCCGAGACCTTGATTTCGAATACAAGGAAGTGTTCTCGATTCGTAGTATGTAATGTAATCCAAGAATTTGTATTCGAATTCAAGTTTCGATTTTAAAAATATTCTAATACAGTATATTAGATCGATACAAGAACAAAGAATCTCTCTCCCGTATGACGGAGAACTCATGTGTCTCTATCAAGTTACAAGAAATAAACAGTGTCAATTTATACATAGCAACTGAAGGCAGTGTGGAAGCAGCCCTTGGGGACAATAGAAAACAATCAACAAGTGTACTCTTGATTATAATTGATTGCAATTTCGAACAAAACCATATCGTCTACTATGTAACTGTCAAATACCCAATGCACAGAGTTCTCAAATCTCAGGAGGTATACATGCTGCAGAAGGCTTCATCTCCGCGAAACAATTATTTGCTCGTTCCCTATTGTCCTAGTTTCACTTTAGCTGCTCGTAATTTTCAGTTTTAGGAAGAGCATATAATAATCAGCAACTGCTGAAAACCGTAATTAAAATTCCTTGACAAATTCTTTAAATATTAATACAATACCTTAACAGCAAATTATATCGCTGGCAGTGCCATCTCTCGGCACCAAGGCGCACTCCGTAAAAGATCACTTCTTGGTTGTGAGCCATTTCACCTCTGGCGGACAATCAGTGAACTATAACAGGTATACCTTTGGATGCGGATACAAAATGTCTACAACAGAGTAAGTGATAAATCTTTAAAATGTGGCTAGCAGTATGCTGTCATTTAAATTATATGCCATTTAATCAATAAAAGTGGAGCCACACCATTAATGGGCATTGCAGTTGGAATGAATGGGAATTGAAACTCAGAACACAAAATTAAATAGATTAGTTTGCAGAAGAACTCTATCCCAAAATATTAGGTACCTCGAAATACTCAGAAACGTTCACGCAAATTCAAGAGCGGGATTTTATAAGCGAATGTCATTTGTCGCATTTATGACAGGAAAAGTAGATTCTACACGAGTTGATCGTCATAACTGGATACAACTGCAAATAATATTCTCCTCCATGTGAGAAATACTGTTACAGAACAACAGAAGAATCAATCTTATTACCGCTACCGTCTTAGTATTTAGAGATTGCTCTGCTGTAACATTTTATTTCTTTGAACTGTTACCATGCTTTATTATTGTTTACAGAATTTATGATTAGTACTACTTATAATGTTAAGACATGTTTATATTAGACTACTTCTTTTCAGCTGAAGGTAAAGAGCAGCTGCGGCGCGTACTGACACAATATCAAACCAACAAGTTACAGTGTGTTAGAATGGAACGGCTCTAAATAAAGTGTTCACATCAGCGCACTTTTCGCAACCGAGTATTATGAATATATATTTTTGTATTCAGTGTTGATCTGATTAATTCTGTTGCTAGTTGTATTTAATTATTATGTAACCTCGTTTAGGAATTCTCTTCATCTCGTATAAAGACTTTACAGATATACGATTTTAAGAGTTTGCATTTGTGGTTTTAATCCCTAAGTATTTCGTAGGAAGCAATCAAGTGAACCAAACAGAAAACAGTATTGGGAATTGAAAATAGATCACAAAAAGGAGCGGAATTCCTCCAAAATTTTTCTTTCAATATACCTGGTGACATCCCCAAGGCGATGGCGTCTGGCGCCAAACTGAAATATTAATTTCTCATAGCAAGGTTCCGCACCATATATCTGGCACCGCAATTCACCACAAAACCTTCATACATATGTTTACAAGCTTTGGGAATGAATCTTTTACATCAAAAGAAGGAAAATGTTTCATAGAAAAATTTGTTCCATAATTGTTGTATTCTTCGCGTTAGTTAAGGCTTAAGTTCAAAATCCGTCAACATATAAAGCTCACAAGTGGCGCTGGAAAACGTCGTTCTCATTATTCTATCAACGGCGTAAGCCGTTGGTTTCCGCCCTCTGACCCAGTCCATTATTTGTCTCGTGAGTTTAGATTTTAGAGGAGGCTACCGTTTTAATTAGTTTAATTAATATTTTTTACAATGAACAGTGTCAATCTTTCAACCTATAAGTTATATCTTGCTAGTTAAACCCGTTTATTTGTTGAAATGTTTCGTGGGAAACGCTATAAAAACAAAAGTAACTAATTTGTAATTTCACTTCGGACTATTGTAACATGCTGCCTAAAATAGATTTTCGCATCTTAAATGTACATAACATTCGCAACTGAATATTTTCCTTCTTACTCTCATGATCTATCTCATGCGGTAAAGAGAATTATGAAAATAAATTACATTTACTTGCATAATTTAAAGGTATGTTAAAATCTTGGCTAATATAATGTACCATTTGGCCCTACAACCTTCTGCTTCACGCAAGTAAATATTCCTTCATGCGTTAAAAGAGCTGCAGAACGAAACAGGGCGTTCCAATTAAATGCACAGCAGAAGCGTGAGCGCACTTGGTTCTGCTCCGAACGAAATGTCAGCTCCCAAGTTTGAACTAACCTGTGTAGTCCGCTCACATCACTGCCGTACGTTTAACCGGAATCTCCCCATTGCCTTCTGAACCTGCTTTTAACGCACGAAGGTATAACTGCTTACGCGAAAGGGGTGGGGGTAATTGGTCCTCCTGGCATGTAACGTGCTCAGACATAACCAGGAAGTTTTACTTTCATTAAGATTTCTAGAAAACCGCTTTGAGCATTCCTGACATTCAGAAAGGTGTGCATCCGTCATTGTGCATTCACAAGTCGTTGAAACCTCACATCTAAGCTTCACTTTAGAGCTTTAAAGTTCACCTTATCCTTCCACGCGATAGTCATTGTATATGTTTTCACACTCATGCCGAAGTATCGATCATACTTGGCTCTCAGCATCCATATGTACATCTCACACCACTTGTTAGGGCGATACAATCAAAGATAGATATATCTTCCATCTCACTCGAGCTGGCAACGCAAACAAAGCACGAACACTACTGGCTAAGGCAATGTTCGTTCTTATTTTGCAGCTATCATAAAACTATGTTTATTCTGAGGTTTGGATAGCTAGAGCGGAAGGAGACCGGCAAATCCGGGGTTCAAATCCATGCTATAGCATTGAATTTTTCTATCTGTTCATTATATACTAGCCGAGAATTCGGTATTTGCTCAATTGCCCGTTCAAGAACAAGGACTCTCTCTCCTGAGTGACGGATAAGATATGTTCTCTTTCAAATTACAAGAAATACACATTGTCAAATTATACAAGAGGACTGAAAGCAGTGTGAGTGCTTTTTGTGAGAATAGAAAGCAATTTCTATTAGAAATTTGTGATAGTAGAAAACAAGTGCACTCTACATTATAATTGATTGCAAGTGCCAACAAAACAAAATCAACTAGAATGGTATCGTCAAGTTTCCAATGCACATTCTCATATCTCAGGAGGTATATATACATGCTGCAGAAGGTTTCATCTCCACGAAACAATTATTTGCTCGTTCGCTTTTCTCCCAGTTTTCACTTTAGCTGCTAGTAATTTTCAGGTTCAAGAAAAGCATATAATAATCTGCAACTGCTGAAAATCATAATTACAATTTCTTAACAGAGTCTTTTAATATTAATACCACAGCTTCGCAACGAGCCACATTACAGGTGGGGCCATCTCTCGGCACTAAGGCGCACCTGTAAAGGATCGATTTTTACCATTTCACTTCTGGCGGACAATCAGTGAACTATAACACCTAATCTTAAATAATATCTGTTTATAATAGAAAGGCTATGTACCCATACTATTTTCGCAACCAACTCCTAAAAAACAACATATTTTTCTATCTGCTCCAAGGTCCAGGTATCCGTTTAGAAGAAATTGTGTCAATATATATTTGGTTGTAGATACAAGATGCGTACAAGAGTATAAGTGAGAGATAATTTTTAAAATGTAGGTAGTTATATGCTACCTTTTAAATTATTTGTCGTTCCATTTAGTAATTTAAAGATCACACTATTTGTAGCCATTAGGTTAGAATGAAAGAATTATAATAAAAACACAACAGTACATAAATTAGCTTCCTGAAGTGTCGCTTCCGTAAATATTAAATATTTAGAAATACCCAAAACCGCCCGAAGCTAATTCAAGGCCGATTTTCAAAATCGAGTGCCATTTATGGCATTTATGATAAAGTAAAGGAGTGTCTAAACATGTTGAACATTATATTTGGACACAACTTCCAATGAAATTGTCATCCAGCTGAGAGGTGTTGTTACAAAACTTACCGATATCGTCTTGGTGTTGAGAGATGGTTCTGCCTCTTGCACTTTGTTAAGTTGAAATGGGTAAGATGTTTTACTATTTTCAGACTTTTTGACCAAATCTACTTGTGATGTACAGATATGTTTACATTTAAATAATTCTTTTCAGCTAAAAGTAAACAGTGGCTGCGGTGTGTCCTGACACAGTATCAAACCAACAAACTACAGTGTGCTAGAACCTAATTGCTCTAAACGAACTGCTCATATATGCGCACCCTTCGAAACCGAGTATTGTGGATATACTTTTTCATTCTGTGTTGATCTGCTTAATTGTGTCGCTACCTGTATTTAGTTATGTCAGTACGTTTGGGAATTCTCTTCCTCCCACACAAATGCCTTGCAGGCATACGATTTTGTTAATGTGTCTTTGCATTTGCGTGGGAAGCTCTTAGGTACTTCGGAGGAAGTAATGAAGTACAGGAAACAGAGAAAGGTATGTGCCACAGACAATAGATAAAATTAAGCACCTAAATTCCTTAAGAATTTCTGTTTGGATACACTTCGCGCTACAGGAGCTGCTCCAAGAGGCCAGCGTCTGGTGCCAAAGTGAAATACCAATTTTAGAGCAAGCATCCGCGCGATATGTCCAGCACATCTATTCACCACTAAACCTACAAACATATGTTTACAAGCTCTGGGAATGAATAACTCACATCAAAAGGGGAAAAAACACCACAAAAGTATTAGCTCTATAATTTTTGTTTTCTTGGTCTTATTGAAGGCTTACGTTGAAAACCCCTCAACATATAAGGCTAACAACCGGCGCTCCAAACGTCCTTATTGTTCTAGAAGGGAAGATCTTCTACCGTTGGTGTCTAATGCTAACTCCCAGTCCATTGTTTGTTTCCTCAGTTTAGCTTTCAAAGGGGACAAACGTTTCTAATATGTTTAATTAATACATTCCACGATGCACAGTGTGACAGCTGTTAATCCTCATGCTGTAGTTGAGGCTGTACATCAGCAACAATTTTGGAAGTATGCCTGTTCTGCAATTGTACGCGAATATGGGTATTACGTATCTCACCCTACCACGTCTTAGTAGTGCTCTCTACAGGGAGTTATCCAGCTCACACTTCCATATTTACTACATGAGGATGTGCCCGTATAAATTACAGAGAACACGTGGTTTGAGTTTTTGCTCCAAGATATTTTAACAGCATTGTTCTAGAAGCAAGAGTCCCCATGTCCTTTTTTTCTACTTTGTTTTCTTCACTTTACGTCCTACAACGCAAAGTCATAACCGACGATGAATGGAATTGATGGAATGATACTCATATGAGCCCAGGGTCCATAGAGCTTAGAGTTACCTGACATTCGACAAGATCTTGATTTCGAATACAAGAAAGTGTTCTCGATTCGTAGCGTGTGACGTCACCCTAGAGGTTGCATTCGAATGTAAATAAGGATGTCGTTTACAGAATCCGAGATCTTGATTTCGAATACAAGGAAGTGTTCTCGATTGGTCGCATGTAATGTAATCCAAGAATTTGTATTCGAATTCTTGATTATAATTGATTGCAATTTCCAACAAAACCATATCATCTACAATGAAACTGTTAAATGCCCAATGCACAGAGTTCTCAAATCTCAGGAGTTATAAATGCTGCAGAAGGTTTCATCTCCGTGAAACAATTATTTGCTCGTTCCCTATTGTTCTTGTTTTCACTTTAGCTGCTAGTAATTTTCAGTTTTATGAAGAGCATATAATAATCAGCAACTGCTGAAAACCACAATTAAAAATTCTGAACAGATTCTTTAAATGTTAATACTATACCTTAACAGCAAATCATATCGCTGGCAGTGCCATCTCTCGGCACCAAGGCCCACTCCGTTGTCAACCATTTCACCTCTGGCGGACAATCAGTGAACTATAACAAGTATATCTTTAGATGCGGATACAAAATGTCTACAGCAGAGTAAGTGATAACTGTTTAAAATGTGGCTAGCTGTATGCTGTCATTTAAATTATATGCCATTTATCAATAAAAGAGGAGCCACACCAATGATGGGCATTGCAGTTGGAATGAATGGGAATTGAAACTCAGAACACAAAATTAAATAAATTAGCTTGCAGAAGTACTCTCTCCCAAAATATAAGGTACTTCGAAATACTCAGAAACGTTAACGCAAATTCAAGAGCGGGATTTTATAAGCGAATGTCATTTGTCGCATTTATGACAGGAAAAGTAGATTCTACACGACTTGCTCGTCATAACTGGATGCAACTGCCAATAATATTCTCCTCCATGTGAGAAATACTGTTACAGAACAACAGAAGAATCAAACTTATTACCGCTACCGTCTTAGTGCCTGGAGATGGCTCTGCCTGTAACATTTTATTTTGTTGAATTGTTACGATGTTTTATTATCGTTTACAGAATTTATGACTAACGCTACTTATAATGTTCAGACATGTTTACATTAGAATATTTCTTTTCAGTTGAAGGGAAGCGGCAGCTGCGGCGTGTACTGAAACAATGTCAAACCAACAAGTTACAGTCTGTTAGAACGGAACTGCTCTAAATAAAGTGCTCATATTAGCGCATTTTTCGCAACCGAGTATTATGGATATATTTTTTTATTCAGCGTTGATTTGATTAAATCTGTTGGTACTCGTATTTAATTGTTATATAACCTCGTTTAGAAATTCTCTTCATCTCGTATAAAGACCTTGCATATATACGATTCTATATAATTCTATAATTTAATACAAATAGCAACAACTCCAAGATAATTTATTTTCAAACATGTGCATTGCACAGAGTTCCCAAATTTCAGAGAATATATTTTCTGCAGAAGATTATATATCCGGCAATTATTAGCTCGTTTTTTATTGTCTCAGTTTTCACTTCAGCGTCTAGTAATTTCCGGCTAAAGAAAGGACATTTGATACAAGCAAATATTGAAAAGTCCAAGTCCAAGTCCAAGTCGTGTACTGACAGGCTGTTAACAGCCAGAAGGTTTTTGCTGCGTACCCACCCAGGTTTTGGGTCTGACCGCAGGTTGTTAATTGTGGTATTTGTAGGATGATGTGGTATTTTTTGTTGAAGAAAATTTTGTTGAGGTAGCTTTTTGTTCCTCTTTAATTTTGTACAGGATGCCAAACCGCTTTTTTTTTGTTTACACCCTGGTGTTTTATTAATCTAAAATGGGGTAAATTTAGTAGCCAAACAGCTCTTTTGGAGATTTGTAATTTAGCTTATGCTGCTGTAAGGATTAACTCCTTTGTTACCTCGGATGCCCGCAAGCCATACGGGGTACCCGGTAACGCCTGAATCGGCGTCTCGCAGCGTCGTAGTCTTCTAGAGACCGAACCAGAGCGCTTCTATGAGCAGGAATTTTATTGTAAAATTTTGTTGCCCGGCGTCTAATTTCGTCCTCCACGTATGGGAGAAGGGAAGCTTCGTGAAGTAACCTCACGGGAAAAGAACGGCCCACAGAATAGATGGATCGGAGTCCTCTGTTCTGTGCACGCTGAAGGTATGCTATCCAGCTATCGGCAGCCATGCCCCAGATTTCACAGGCGTACAACATAAGATGGATTATCAGCGCTCGAAAGAGGTGTAGCTTTAAGCGGACTGGCATCGAGCGCGAACCCAGCATTGGGTACAGAGAGGCAATAGCCCCCTGCACCCGTGCCGATAGTTCCCTGATGTGTCCGCGGAAAGTTAGGCCTCTATCAAGTTGAATGCCCAGGTACTTGATAGAATTAGTCCACTCTATCCTTCGGCCCCTGAGGTGGAAGTTTGGTCGGTCAGCGTGGGTGTGGAAATATTGAAAATCACAACTACAATTTTTAATATAGTCTGTAAATGGTAATACGACACCTTCACAGCAAATCATATTACAGCAGGGCCATCTGTCGGCACCAAGAAGCACTACCTAAAGGATAGCCTCATAGTTGTGAACCATTTCACTTCTATCGCACATTCAGTGAAGTATAATAACAACACTTATAGATTATCTGTTTATTATATAGCCTCATACCACTGTAGTCATACTAATTTTGCAACCCACTCATAAGGAAAAGCTTAATTTTCTACATCCTCCAAGCTTAAAACTGAATTTCAGAAAAAATTCCCTCAGTCCAGATTTGTTTGAAAATACAAGATATGTACAGAAGAATAAGAGATAGACAATGTTTGAAGTGTGGCTAGTAATATGCTATCATTTAAATTGTATGCAATTTCATCAATATATTAGAAAACATACTATTGGTGGTCATTGCAATTAGAATGAATGTGAATTAAAACTCAAAACACAAACGGTAAATAAATTTGTTTTCAGAAGTACCACTCCTAAAATATTAGATACTTCCAATTATTTAGAAACGCTTCCTGCAAATTAAAGTGCGGATTTCTAATATCGATTGCCATTTATCGTATTTATGATAAAGGAAATTGAGATTCCAAACAGGTTGAACGTTATTACTGGATACAACTGCCAATAATATTCTCCTCTAGGAGAGAAAAACAACAAAAGACTTACTCCGTCTTGGTGTGGAGAGATGGCTCTGGCCGTAATATTTTATTTCGTTTAACTGTTGTAATGTTTCATTATTATTTACAAAAATGTGTGACTAACACTACTTATGATGTTAAGATATGTTTACATTTAAATACATATTTTCAGCTAAAGGTAAACAGCACCTGGGTATGCACTGATACACTATCAAACCGTCAACTTACAGTGCGTTTGAGCGGAACTGCGTCAAAGAAACTGCTCATATATGCGCAACTGTCACAAACGAGTATTGTATGTATATTTTTTCATTTAATATTTATATGCTTAATTGTGTTGTTAATTGTATATATAGCAGGTTTGGGAGTTCCCTTCCTCTCGCATAAATGCATTTCCAGGCATACGATTTTAACAGTGTGTCCTTGTATTTCTGGTTGGTGTTGCTAGGTATTTCGGAGGAAGGAATCAAGTGAAGGAAACAGAACGATATGTGCCATAGACTAAAAGGAGCGGAATTCCTCTTTTAACTATAATTCGCACTATAGGGACTGGAACAAGGTAATAGCGTCTGGCGCCGAATTGAAATAGTAATTTCTTAGATCTAGCATCCGCCCCATATATCCGGCACCGCAATTTACCACTTTGAGAACGAATCCCTTGCATGCAAAAGACAAAAGAAAAAAATCATTGAAATATTTGAGCAATAATTTTTGTTTTCTTGGTAGTAGTGAAGCCTTACGTTTAAAACCCCTCAACATATATAAAGCTCACAATGGACGCTGGAAACACTTTTTCTCACTATTCTAAAAGGGGACATCTTCTACCCTTGGTTTCATCACTGACAACCGGTCAATTAAGTGTCTCGTCATTTTAGCTTTTAGAGGATACTACCTCTTTAATATATTTAATTAATATTTTAAGCGATGCACAGTGTTAGCAACGGTTAATTCTCATGCTGTATTCAGGCTGTACATCAGCAACAGTTTTGAACTACGGGCAGTTCTAATTAAACGCACAATAGTGGCCTGTGTGGACTTGCTTCTGCACAGAACGAAAAGAGTCAGCTCCTAGGTTTGAACTAACTTGTGTTGAACAACTGCCGTGCGTTTAATTGGAATTTCCACTTTGTCTTCGGAAACTGCTTTACCGCACGAAGGGATATCTGCTTACGCGAAAGAGGGGCCAATTGGTGCTCCTGTTACCTACAGGTTATAGTTTACATGCTCAGGGGGAACACTTCAGCCCTTACAGTGTACACAGGTCTTTCTTGGCGGCAGCCACACTCCCATGGAGTTTAAATAAAGGCCACTGGTTACCACTAATAAGAATAAAAGAGTATTGACATTTAATGACTTACGTTATTTACACCTGAAGCTTTGCATGCCCTTTAAGCCCCAAAAGGAGTTACAGGATTTAAATCTTTAAGCAACGATTCTACGATATACTGTTTTGTAAGACCTTTGAATTATTTGTAATCTCACAGTGAGGGATTTCACTATCAAGCAAACGTCGTTTGAATAAGTAGGGCATAACCAGTAAGTTTTATATTCTCTAAGCGCCTTGTATGGGGCTTGTTTGGCTATTTAGTTCATAATGTATTCAACAGGTTGAAGCTAAAGCAACACACACAGCCATTTTGAATTTTGATGTTACTTGTGGCACTTTGAAAAAAATTATTTTACATATCTCTGCAATATATTTTGAAAGAAAAATGTCAGGCACTATGAGTAAAAGTAAAATTACCTATATTTTAAAGTACTGAACATCATATAGAAATGCACACCATGTATTAATTTCAAGCAGAATAGTTGTATTACCTGAAAGTTACAGTAGACCTAAATAGTCACCATAAAAATTAAGGTTATGGGTGCAAACTGGAGTAGCAGGAAAGTTATTTGTCCAAAATTTCATACTAAAATTCAATACAGTTACACTCTCTTATATATGTAAAGCATAAATATTGGAATTTTATTTCTGATATACACCATATATTTGATAGCTACACCTCATGATCCAAAGTTGCATGCAGTTGGTATTAGAGGAATATGTTACAAATGGTTCAGATCATATCTGGAACGTAGACGTCAATTTTTACAGCTAGACTATGTAGATAAAAACTTAGGTGTAATTCAAAATAACGCATACACAGAGAAAACAGTACAGCAAGGTGTGCCCCAGGGTTCAATATTGGGCCCACTTTTATTTCTCTTATATATTAATGATTTAGGTCTATGTTTAAATAAAACGGGCGAGAACATCAATTTGACACTCTTTGCCGATGATACCAGCATATTAATGACTGGGAAACCCTCGAATAAGGTATTAAGCTATAATAATACTTTTAATACAAAAATTGTCAACTGGTTTTCAAAAAATAAGCTAAAAAATGAAGAAAAATCATTAGCTATAGGCTTTCACCACAAACTAAATAACACTGCTCAATTCCCAAGTATGTATTTAGGGAATAAATCACTACTCTATGAATCAAATACCAAATTTCTAGGAATATGGTTAGATGAACATTTAAAATGGGAAAAACAAATTCAGCAACTAGAATTGAAACTAAGCAGAATTACATTCCTTATTAAATCAATGAGGGAGTCTGTAAACACAAATGTGTTGAGAATTATTTATTTTGCTTATTTTCACTCTGAAATGTCTTATGGTATACTTAGCTGGGGAAATGCTAAAGATGTATCAAAAATATTTAGACTGCAGCAAAGCGCTATTCGTTATATAGTAAATATTCCTTTCACCACCAGCTGCAAACCATATTTTAAACTACTAAAAATACTTTCATTACCCTGTGTGTATATATATGAAGCTCTAGTTAGGACAAGAATTGTACTTGCTCAATTTGAAACAAATTCGCAGATACATACACATAATACAAGAAGTAAGTCACATCTACGAATTATAAGCCACAATAAAACTTTATTCACACATAGCTTCGAACATAAAGCAATATTATTATATAACAAACTACCCGATGGCATTAAAAGTATAGCATCGGAAAAAAGGTTTAACTGACTGTAAAATCATCTTTAAGAGAAGGTTGCTATTATTCAGTGGAAGAATACTTAAAACATGGTCAACATATCAATGCTTCCTAAAATGATGTTTGTGAATAAATACCTGTGCAACTTCGGAGGTGATACTTGTAATGTTCAGAAAAGCTGTAAAAAATATCCTACTAAAAGTAATGTCGCAGACAACAGATGAGTTTCTAAGAAGTAAAATTAAATAATAAGCTAAATATTGATTTTTTTTTTGGTAAAAATTATGTCTCTTACAACCTACTTCTTAAAAATGTAATACATTAAACTATTATGTGACTTAAGTTGCATTATTCTTAATTACTATTTGTATTATTATTCCGTTAACTACTACTGCATTACTTTAATCACTATGGTATTATTTAACTACTATTGTATTATTTAATTATGATTGTATTATTCATAATTGTATTACTCCTAAGAAATGTATTATTCTTATGGGTACAAATTTGACGAAGCCATGAATATTGTATATTCCTAAGGTGAATAAAACTATCTAAAATCAATTTCGTTTTAGTTCGAAAATTATGAATCCTCATATATTTTATGGCATGAAGAATAAAAATAATATAATTGCTGATCCAATAAATGGATATGAATTAGATGACTCAGTTCTTCTATTTGACAGTGATGAAGAAAATGAGTTAAAAGCTACCAGTGCCAACACAAGTATATCAGAAGGTGATGAAGAATCAACTTATGAGCTATGTGTAGAAAAGCAGCTTCTCTACCACACCTGTTCTAGATTTGAAAGAAAGTAATGAAGATATTTCTGACGCAAACCATATCTAAATAAGTGGAGAACATCAAGAGACGACTGGCTCAACCAACACTTCAATGCAAAGGCCTGTTATTTGCAAATTTCCGATTCTCTAGAGCCATTACTACACACTTTTGAAAAATTCATTGACGAAAATTGCCTTTCTTCGATCTCTTGTTAAAGAAATTTGTACAGTGTACAAAATAATCCAGTCAACAGCATGAACGTTACCACTGAAGAGATTATGCTGTTCATAGGATGTTTTTTTTTTCTTATATCCACGTGCCCCCCGTTATAGAAGGCCTTGTTTATCTTTCATAAATGTTTCAATAACCCATACAGAGCTGTAATTTTATGATTTAGTTCATTGTTTGGAAATTCACAGAGAAACGGACAGTAAAAAGCTAGTTTTTGAGTATAGCTTTCATTTTGATTCCTCTCTATGTAATGCCTTAGGTAATTTCTGCTATAGCCTTTGTGGCCCATTGTGACTTCAAAGTAATACAATATCCTTTTCAATTAAAATTACTCTTTTTAATTTGAAAAATGCTTATAAGTTTCGTAATGCAACTTTAACAATAATACTGGAGAAAAATGTTTTGACATGAATAGTAATCAACTTTGCGCTGTAGAGGGTTAAATTTCATATTATGCCACCTCACGATAATCATTGAAATTGTTTTTACACAAATGCCGAAATATCGAATGTACTTCGCTCTCAGCACACGTATGTACCCCTCACAGCACTTGTTGGGGCGATACAATGAGACAAAGACAGAAAAATCTTTCCATTTCTGTCGAACTGGCAGCGCAAGGAGGGCATGAACATTATTGGCCAAGGCAATGTTCATTTTGTAGCTATTCTAACCGTGTGTGTATTCCGACTTTTGCATAGATAGAACGGGAGGCCCGCGGTTCTAATCCCTGCCATTGCATTGATTTTTTTCTATCTTTTTATTACATCTTAACCGAGAATTCGTTATTTGGCTGCTCAATAACCCGTACAAGAACAAAGAATCTCTCCCGTATGACGGACAACTCACGTGTCCCTATCAAGTTACAAGAAATAAACGGTGTCAATTTATACATGGCAACTGAAGGCAGTGTGGAAGCAGCCCTTGGTGAGAATAGAAAACAATCAACACGTGTACTCTTGATTATAATTGATTGCAATTTCCAACAAAACCATATCTTCTACAATGTAACTAACAAATGCCCAATGCACAGAGCAGCAGCAGCAGCAGCACAAATCTGGCAGGCTGTTTGGAACAGCCCGAGGGTGGTCAAATCGTGTACCTGCTCTGGGAAGAGCTTAACCACGTAGTGGCGGAATGTGGATGTTGCAGAATGACGGGTGTAATTTAAGTGGGGTTAGTGTAGGGAGGTAGCTTTTTGCTCCTCAGGGAATGATGAACCGGGTGCTACAGACAGCGAGCACCGCTGGTGGGCAATGCACAGAGTTCTCAAATCTCAGGAGTTATACATGCTGCAGAAGGTTTCATCTCCGCGAAACAAATATTTGCTCGTTCCCTATTGTTCTTGTTTTCACTTTAGCTGCTAGTAATTTTTAGTTTTATGAAGAGCATATAATAATCCGCAACTGCTGAAAACCATAATTTCTTAACAGATTCTTTAAATGTTAACACAATACCTTTACAGCAAATCATATCCGCTGTCAGTGCCATCTCTCGGCACCAAGGCCCACTCCGTTTTCAACCATTTCATCTCTGGCGGACAATCAGTGAACTATAATAGGTATATCTTTGGATGCGGATACAAAATGTCTACAACAGAGTAAGTGATAAATGTTTGAAATGTGGCTAGCAGTATGCTGTCAAATTATATGCCCTTTATCAATAAAAGAGGAGTCACAGCATTGATGGGCATTGTAATTGGAATGAATGGGAATTGAAACTCAGAACACAAAATTAAATAAATTAGTTTGCAGAGGGACCCTATCCTGAAATATTAGGTACTTTGAAACACTCAGAAACGTTAACGCAAATTCAAGGGCGGGATTTTAAAATCGAATGTCATTTGTCGCATTTATGACAGGAAAAGTAGATTCTAAACGAGTTGAACGTCATAACTGGATACAACTGCCAATAATATTCTCCTCCATGTGAGAAATACTGTTACAGAACAACAGAAGAATCAACCTTATTACCGCTACCTTCTTAGTGTCTAGAGATGGCTCTGCCTGTAACATTTTATTTTGTTGAATTGTTACGATGTTTTATTATCGTTTACAGAATTTATAACTAACACTACTTATAATGTTCAGACATGTTTACATTAGAATAATTCTTTCCAGTTGAAGGGAAGCGGCAGCTGCGGCGTGTACTGACACAATGTCTAACCAACAAGTTACAGTCTGCTAGAACGGAACTGCTCTAAATAACGTGCTCATATTAGAGAACTTTTCGCAACCGAGTATTATGGATATATATTTTTTTACTCAGCGTTGATCTGATTAAATCTGTTGGTGCTCGTATTTAATTGTTATGTAACCTCGTTTAGAAATTCTCTTCATCTCGTATAAAGACCTTGCATATATACGCTTCTATATAATTCTATAATTTAATACAAATAACAACAACTCCAAGATAAGTTATTTTCAAAAATGTGCATTGCACAGAGTTCCCAAATTTCAGAATATATATTTACTGCAGAAAATTATATATCCGACAATTATTTGCTCGTTTTCTACTGTCTCAGTTTTCACTTCAGCTTCTAGTAATTTCCGGCTAAAGAAATGACATTTGATACAAGCAAATATTGAAAATCACAACTACAATTTTTAATATAGTCTGTAAGTTGTAATACGACACCTTCACAGCAAATCATATTACAGCAGGGCCATCTCTCGGCACCAAGACGCACTACGTAAAGGATAGCTTCATAGTCGTGAACCATTTCACTTCTATCGGACATTCAGTGAAGTATAATAACCACACTTATAGATTATCTGTTTATAATATAGCCTCATACCACTGTAGTCATATTACTTTTGCAACCCACTCATAAGCCAAAGCTTATTTTTCTACATCCTCCAAGTTTAAAACTGAAGTTCAGAAAAAATTCCCTCAGTCCAGATTTGGTTGAAAATACAAGATATGTACAGAAGAATAAGTGATAGATAATGTTTGAAGTGTGGCTAGTTATATGCTATCATTTAAATTATGTGCCATTTCAATCAATATTTTAGAAAACATACTATTGGTGGGCATTGGAGTTAGAATGAATGTGAATTAAAACTCAAAACACAAACGGTAAATAAATTAGTTTTCAGAAGAACCACTCCTAAAATATTAGATACTTCCAATTATTTAGAAACGCTTCCTGCAAATTAAAGTGCGGATTTCTAATATCGATTGCCATTTATCGCATTTATGACGAAGGAAAATGAGATTCTAAACAGTTTGAACGCTATTACTGGATACAACTGCCAATAATATTCTCCTGCATGTGAGAAAAACCACAAAAGACTTACTCCGTCTTGGTGTGGAGAGATGGCTCTGGCCGTAACATTTTATTTCTTTTAACTGTTGTAATGTTTCATTATTATTCACAAAATGTATGACTAACACTACTTATGATGTAAAGATATGTTTACATTTAAATACATATTTTCAGCCAAAGGTAAACAGCAGCTGGGTGTTCACTGACACACTACCAAACCGTCAACTTACAGTGCGTTGGAGCGGAACTGCTTCAAAGAAACTGCTCATATATGCGCAACTTTCACAAACGAGTATTACGGATATATTTTTTCATTTAATATTGATATGCTTAATTGTATTGCTTATTGTATATAATGATGATGTCAGCAGGTTTGGGAGTTCTCTTCCTCTCGCATAAATGCCTTTCTAGGTATACGATTTTAACAGTGTATCCTTGCATTTCTGGTTGGAGTTGCTAGGTATTCGGAGGGAGGAATCAAATGAAGGAAACAGAACGGTATGTGCCGTAGACTAAAAGGAGCGGAATTCCTTCTTTCACTAATATTCGCACTATAGGGACTGGAACAAGATAATAGCGTCTGGTGCCGAATTGAAATAGTAATTTCTTAGATCTAGCATCCGCCCCATATGTCCGGCACCGCAATTTACCACTTTGGGAATGAATCCCTTTCATGCAAAAGGCAAAAAAAGGTCATAGGAATATTCGAGCTATAATTTTTGTTTTCTTGGTATTAGTGAAGCCTTACGTTCAAAACCCCTCAACATATATAAAGCTCACAATGGACGCTGGAAACATTTTTCTCATTGTTCTAAAAGGGGACATCTTCTACCCTTGGTTTCATCATTGACAACCGGTCAATTAAGTATCTCGTCACTTTAGCTTTTAGAGGATACTACCTTTTTAATATATTTAATTAATATTTTAAATGATGCACAGTGTGAGCAACGGTTAATGCTCATGCTATAGTTCAGGCTGTACATCAGCAACAGTTTTGAACTAATATCTGGGCTGTAATTGTAGGTGAATTCCGTTGGTGCATATTTTCGCCCTACCACGTCTTACAAGTAACTCCCTTAAGGTGTTTATCCAGCTCACTCTACCATATTTACTACATGAAGATGTGCCCCTGAAAGTAACACAAAACAGGTGGTTCATGTATGATGGTCGTTCGTTATAAATTAACTTTGGAGGACGCAAATTTACAAGAAAAAAATGTATGATGGTGCTCCAGCACATTTTAACAGCTTTGTTATAGATGCAAGTCTCTTCGCATGGAGTTATTAGATTGGATTTGGAAGGACGTTGAACGTAACATTTTATTAAAATGCAGGAAAACAGATTTTGTGGGACATGTTTCTACGGCGTTTGGAACGGGATTTCAAATGGATTGATGGAAATGAAATGTGTAGTGTTTAACGCCCGCTGTTACTACATACGGCACCGCAGGTGGTGACACTGATGATACATGAGATGAAGATGGGGCACCGGTGGAATGAGATGGCGGGGAAAACGGAGCCCCGGAGAAAACCCGCCCAAACTTCGTGTTGTCCACCACAAATCTCACTTTGCGGTCGCCTGGGATCAAACTCGGGCCGCCTTGGTGAGAGCCAAGCGGTCTAACCACTGAGCCACGCCGTGGCCCAAGATTAATGAGATGAAACAATATCCGCGTGGATTATCTCGAAGCCTCAGTTAGGGAACCAATGTGAAATCAAATTTCACATGCGATGACGTAATTCTGCCTGTTGTTGTTAAATCACTTTTCCAAATATTTCTTATTATGCTACACTGCACTGCAACATCAGACGCACGAAGGTGATGCACCTGGCGCGGTGTCGGACGATAATCCTACGGAAATTGTTTAGCATAATTCAAATAAACTATTTAATTCCCTATCAAACATACTGATTTTTAATTCAGCTTGAAAATGAACAAAATACGTAACACAATGAAATGAATAATTTATAAGGGTCGGTTTTCCTCACAGTATTAACTTGAAATCGAGTTCCCTCACACTGATAAGGCGTTGGTTCTTAACTCGACGAGTTGCTTACAAAGAGTGGCGTTAACTCTTACCATTGCTACGGCAATTCAATAATTTCTCCTTGGTTCACGTCATCTTTCACGATTAACACTTCATTACCATATTATTTAACTTACATTATCATTTGTTTAATTCATATTTAAACAATTTAACAAACAAATAAACTTGTTTATAATTTTAACTGCTATTATGGACACTAAACACATTACTATTATTTTTTTCTTCGTTTGTACCTATTCAATCAGTAGTTCAACTTGACTATTTTGTCCATCTGGTTCACATTCACATTTAACAAGTTTTCCTGAATACTAATGTTTTAAACTCTAAATAATATTATCGAATAGTTAATAATATTGAATTTTCTGGGCCTAAATAAAACAACTCTGCGCCTTTCTTCTTTTCTATGTAAGGAATCTATTACCGAATTCCGGAAATGTTTTTTCAATGATTTTGAAGAAAAGAGCTTATATTGCTTCTTTTCCAAGTTTCAATTGAAGGTTTGCAGTAGTTCTATATTTCGTTGTCGATAGAGGAGGGAAACTCTAGGTAGGAATAATGGTCAATATTTAAAAATTAGCTTAATACTGTATTTGACTCAGGAGTTTAGCTATGACATTATGATTGACACAAGTGAAGTTGAGATAGGGCTCCATTGTTTAATCCTCTCACTTGAAGGCCTTACACTCTGCTTCAAGATTGGTTCAATAAATATTTCTCCAAGTGGTATAATATGTTACCATATTGAAGAACAAAGGTACTATCGTAATTTCAATCAGTAAAATGTATGTATATAGTTCAATACAGTCATGATCGTACAACAATTTGCGCGATACATTATGTTAGCTTTAACAGCAATTCCTGCCGGTTATAACACATTGCATCTTGGAAAATCAATCGTTTGACCCGAACTCCTTCATGTTATATTGTCACAGATTGTAGTAATTTACGCTGGCTCAAGTAGTTGGTGACGTCACTCCCTCCCCCTCCTTGATGACTGGATGAGTGGTTTTTCAGAGAGAGACTCTCTCTCTCGCTAGTGTTACCCACTGATGGCGTAGGATGTATCTGTAGGCAGCTCCGCTTTTGGGCAGGTAAACGTCCGTTATGGCCGCTTTTGTATATCTGTTTGTTGTAGTAAATATTCTTATTAAGTGAATTCCACTTTTAATTAGCTTTACCCTAACATCTTCCCAATGAACCATTATAGAAAAGATCCCAATCTCTCGCTAAAGCATGTAGCTCTGCCCTGAGTGTTTCCTCCCGAGTGTTCGATCTGACCACGTGTTTCTTAATTATTCACAAACTAAGAACATGTCGTCACAATATCTTGCCAGTTAAAATCGTTTGAAGGTTTACGAGTGAGACCCTATAAAAACAATATTAGCTAACTTATACTTTCACTCCGGACTATTGTATCATGGTGTTCAAATTAGAATTTCCCATTCTATATGTACATAACATTCGCAACTGAATATTTTCTTTGTTACTCTCATGAACTAAGCTGTTCTTTAGCTGATGAGATAAACTGATTTGTGAAATTATAACAATAAATTGCATGATTTAAAGGTATGTTAAAAACTTCGTTAATATAATCTACCAGTTGACTAATTTCCTTCTTTCAAATAAGCAAATATTCCTTCATGCGTTAAAAAATTTGCAGAACGAAACAGGGCAGTTCTAATTAAACGCACAATAGTGGCGTGAGTGGACTTGGTTCTGCTCAAAACGAAAGGAGTCAGTTCCTAGGTTTGAACTAAACTGTGTTGAACTACTGCAGTGCGTTTAATTGGAATTTCCGTTTTGTCTTCTGAAACTGCTTTACCTCACGAAGGGATATCTGCTTACGCGAAAGAGGGGCCAATTAGTGCTCCTGTTATCTACAGGTTATAGTTTACATACTCCGGGGGAACACTTGAGCCCCTACAGTGAACACAGAACTTTTTTATCGGCAGCCACACTACAATGGAGTTTAAATAAAGGCAACTGGTTACCACTAATAAGAATAAAAGGGTATTGACATTTTATGACCTACGTTCGTTACACCAGCAGCTTCGCATGCCCTTTAAGCCCCAAAACGGGTTACAGAATTTGAATCTTTAAGCAACGATTCTACGATATACTGTTCTGTAAGATCTTTGAAATATTTGAAATCTCACAGTGAGGGATTTCACTATCAAGTAAACGTCGTTTGAATAAGTAGGACATAACCAGGAAGCTTTATATCCTCTAAGATGTCTAGAAAACCATTTGCGCGGTCCTGATATCCAGAAAGTGTCCATCCGTCATTGAGTATTAACAAGTACCTGAATTGTCACTGTTTTCTTCAAAGGTTTAACCCTCTATGGCCCAGTGTCACTTTCACGTAACAATCACTTTTAACGCTCTTTTGTTATCCTATGATGAACATTTTCCATTGTGGACATTTGTAACCTGAAATTCACAACACGGACGCCTGGTATGGGGCTTGTTTGGCTATTTAGTTCTTAACGTATTCAACAGGTTGAAGCTAAAGCAACACACAGAGCCATTTTGAATTTTGATGTTACTTGTGGCACTTCGAACAAATTTATTTTATATATGTCTGCAATATACTTTGACAGAAAACTATCAGGCACTATGGGTAAAAGTAGAATTATAGTTAAAGCACTGAACAGGATATAGAAATGCATATCATTCATTAATTTCAAACAAAATAGTTGTGTTACCTGAAAGTTACAGTAAACCACGATAGTCACCATAATAAGTTGGGTTATGGCTGCACACTGGAATAGAAGGAAAGCTATTTGTCCAAAATTTCATACTAAAATTCAATACATTTACACTCTCTTATATATGTAAAGCATAAATGTTGGAATTTTGTTTCTGATATACACCATATATTTGATAGCTACACTTCATGGCCAAATGAAGCTTTCAAAATCAATGTCGTTTTAGTTCGAATATTATGAAACCTCATATATTTTATGGTATGATGAATAAAAATAATATAATTGCTGATACAATAAATGGATATCAATGAGATGACTCAGTTCTTGTATCTGACAGTGATGAAGAAAATGAGATTCAAGCTACCAGTGCCAACATAAGTATATCAGAATGTGGAGAAGAATCAACTGATGAGCTATGTGTAAAAAAGCAGCACCTCTGCCACTCCTGTTCTAGATTTGGAAGAAAGTGATGAAGATATTTCTGAAGCAAACCATATATAAATGACGTGGAGAACAGCAAGAGACGACTGTCTCAACCAACACTTCAATGGAAAGGGCTGTTATTTGCAGATTCCGATTCTCTACAGCGACCAATACACAATTTTGAAAAATTCATTGACGAAAATTGCCTTTCTTCGATCTCTTGTTAAAGAAATTTGTACACTGTACAAAATAATCCAGTCAACAGCATAAATGTTACCACTGAAGAGATTATGCTGTTCATAGGATATTTTTTTTATATGCACGTGCCCCCAGTTATAGAATACCTTGTTTATCTTTCATAAATGTTTCAATAACTATACAGAACTGTAATTTTATGATTTAGTACATTGTTTGGAAATTCTCAGAGAAACGGACACTAAAAAGCCAGTTTTTGAGTATAGCTTTCATTTTGATTCCTCTCTATGTAATGCCTTAGGTAATTTCTGCTATAGCCGTTGTGGCCCATTGTGACTTCAAAGTAATACAACGTCCTTTTCAATTAAAATCACTCTTTTTTAATTTGACAAATGCTTATCAGTTTCGTAATGCAACTTTAACAATAGTACTGAAGAAAAATGTTTTGACACTAATAGTAATCAACTTTGGGCTGTAGAGGGTCAAAGTTCATATTATGCCACCACACGATAATCATTGCATATGTTTTTACACAAATGCCGAAATATCGAATGTACTTCGCTCTCAGCACACGTATGTACATCTCACAGCACTTGTTAGGGAGATACAATGAGACAGAGACAGAAAAATCTTTCCACTTCTGTCGAACTGGCAGCGCAAGGAGGGCATGAACATTATTGGCCAAGGCAATGTTCATTTTTATCTTATAGCTATTCTAACCGTGTGTGTATTCCTACTTTTACATAGATAGAACGGGAGGCCCGCGGTTCAAATCCCTGCTTTTGCATTGATTTTTTCTATCTTCTCGTTACATCTTAACCGAGAATTCTTTACTTGGCTGCTCAATAACCCGTACAAGAACAAGGAATCTCTCCCGTACGACGGACAACTCATGTGTCTCTATCAAGTTAAAAAGATATAAACAGTGTCAATTTATACATGGCAACTGAAGGCAGTGTGGAAGCAGCCCTTGGTGAGAATAGAAAACAATCAACAAGTGTACTCTTGATTGCAATTTCCAACAAAACCATATCGTCTACTATGTAACTTTCAAATGCCCAATGCACAGAGCAGCAGCAGCAGCACAAATCTGGCAGGCTGTTAAGAACAGCCCGAAGGGTCGTCAAATCGTGTACCTGCTCTGGGAAGAGCTTAACCACGTAGTGGCGGGATGTGGATGTTGCAGAATGACGGGTGTAATTTAAGTGCACAGAGTTCTCAAATCTCAGGATTTATACATGCTGCAGAAGGTTTCATCTCCGCGAAACAATTATTTGCTCGTTCCCTATTGTTCTTGTTTTCACTTTAGCTGCTAGTAATTTTCAGTTTTATGAAGGGCACATAATAGTCAGCAAATGCTGAAACCCATAATTAAAATTTATTAACAAATTCTTTAAATGTTAACACAATGCCTTAACAGCAAATCATATCGCTGGCAGTGCCATCTCTGGGCACCAAGGCGAACTCCGTAAAGGATCACTTCTTGGTTGTTTGAACAATTCTGTAACCGAATCCAAATATATACTTGTTATAGTTCACTGATTGTCCGCCAGAGGTCAAAAGGCTCACAACCAAGAAGTGATTCTTTACGGAGTGCGCCTGTTCGCCGGGAGATGGCCCTGCCAGTTATATGTTTTGCTGTGAAGGTATTGTATTAATATTTAAAGTTTAAAATGTGGCTTGCTGTATGCTGTCATTTAAATTATATGCCATATAATCAATAAAGGAGGAGCCACAACATTGATGGGCAGTGCAGTTGGAATAAATGGGAATTGAAACACAGAACACAAAATTAAATAAATTGGTTTGCAGAAGCACCCTCTCCCAAAATATTAGGTACTTCGAAATACTCAGAAACGTTCACGCAAATTCAAGGGCGGGATTTTAAAATCGAATGTCACTTGTCGCATCTATGACAGAGGAAAAGGAGATTCTAAACGGGTTGATCGTCATAACTGGATACAACTGCCAAAAATATTCTCCTCCATGTGAGAAATATTGTTACAGAACAACAGAAGAATCAATCTTATTACCGTTACCGTCTTAGTGCCTAGAGATGGCTCTGCCTGTAACATTTTATTTCGTTGAATTGTTATGATGTTTTATTATTGCTTACAGATGACTAACACTACTTATAATATTCAGACATGTTTACGTTAGAATCGTTCTTTTCAGCTGAAGGGAAGCAGCAGCTGCGGCGTGTACTGACACAATGTCAAACCAACAACTTACAGTGTGTTAGAACGGAACTGCTCTAAATAAAGTGCTCATATGTGCGCAACTTTAACAAACGAGTATTATGGATATACTTTTCATTTAATATTGATATTCTTAATTGTGTTGCTAATTGTATATAATTATGTCAGCAAGTTTGGGAGTTCTCTTCCTCTCGCATAAATGGATTTCCAGGCATACGATTTTAACAGTGTATCCTTGTAGTTCTGGTTGGAGTTGCTAGGTATTTCGGAGGAAGGAATCAAGTGAAGGAAACAGAAAGGTATGTGCCATAGACTAAAAGGAGCGGAATTCCTTCAGAATTGCTCTTTCACTTTAATTCGCACTATAGGGACTGGACGAAGATAACAGCGTCTGGCGCCGAATTGAAATGCTAATTTCTTAGATCCAGCATCCGCCCCATATTTCCGGCACCGCAATTCACCACTTTGGGAATAAATCCCTTTCATGTAAAAGGCAAAAAAAAAGTCATAGGAATATTCGAGCTATAATTTTTGTTTTCTTGGTATTAGCGAAGCCTTACGTTCAAAACCCCTCAACATATATAAAGCTCACAATGGACGCTGGAAACATTTTTCTCATTATTCTAAAAGGGGACATCTACCCTTGGTTTCATCGTTGAAAACCAGTCAATTAAGTATCTCGTCACTTTAGCTTTTAGAGGATACTACCTGTTTAATATATTTAATTAATATTTTAAACGATGCACGGTGTGAGGAAGGGTTAATCCTCATGCTGTAGTTCAGGCTGTACATCAGCAACAGTTTTGAACTAATATCTGGGCTGTAATTGTAGGTGAATCCCGTTGGTGCATATTTTCGCCCTACCACGTCTTACAAGTAACTCCCTTAAGGTGTTTATCCAGCTCACACTTCCACATTTACTACATGAAGATGTGACCCTGAAAGTAACACAAAACAGGTGGTTCATGTATGATGATCGTCCGATATAACTTAACTTTGGAAGACGTAAATTTACAAGAAAAAAATGTATGATGGTGCTCCAGCACGTTTTAACAGCTTTGCTATAGATGCAAGTCTCTTCGCATGGATTTGTTAGATTGGATTTGGAAGGACGTTGAACGTAACCTTTTATTAAAATGCAGGAAAACAGATTTTGAGGGACATGTTTCTACGGCGTTTGGAACGGGATTTCAAATGGATTGATGGAAATGAAATGTGTAGTGTTTAACGCCCGCTTTTACTACATACGGCACCGCAGGTGGTGACACTGATGATACATGAGATGAAGATGGAGTACCGGTGGAATGAGAAGGTGGGGGAAAACGGAGGTCCCGGAGAAAACCCGCTTAAACGACGTGTTGTCCACCACAAATCTCACTTTGCGGTCGCCTGGGATTAAACCCGGGCCTCCTTGGTGAGAGCCAAGCGGTCTAACCACTGAGCCACGGCGTGGCCCAAGATTGATGAGATGAAACGATATCCGCGTGGATTATCTCGAAGCCTCAGTTAGGGAAGCAATGTGAAATCAAATTTCACATGCGATGACGTAATTCTGCCTGGTGTTGTTAAACCACTTTTCCAAATATTTCTTATTATGCTACACTGCGCTGCATTATCCGACGCACGAAGGTGATGCACCTGGCGCGTTGTCGGATGATAATCCTACGCAAATTGTTTAGCATAATTCAAATAAACTATTTAATTCCCTATCAAACATACTGATTTTTAACTTAGTTTGAAAATGAACAAAATACGTAACACAATGAAATGAATAATTTATAAGCGTCGGTTTCCTTCACAGTACTAACTTGAAATCGAGTTCCCTCACACTGTTAAGGCCTTGGTTCTTAACTCGACGAGTTGCTTACAAAGAGTGACGTTAACTCTTACCATTGCTACGACAAATCAATAATTTCTCCATGGTCACCTCATCTTTCACGATTAACACTTCATTACCATATTAGGTAATTTACATTATCATTTGTTTAACTCATATTTAAACAATTTAACAAACAAATAAACTTCTTTATAATTTTGACTACTATTATGGACTCTAAACGCATTACTATAATTTTTTTCTTCGTTTCTACCTATTCAATTAACAGTTTACCTTCACTTGTTTGTCCATCTGGTTTACCTTCACATTTAACAAATGTTCATGAATATTAATGTTTTAAGCTCTAAATAATATATTCGAATAATTAATAATATTGAATTTTCTGGGCCAAAATAAAACAACTCTGCGCTTTTCTTTTTTCTATGTAAGGAATCTATTACCGAATTTCGGAAATGTTTTTTCAATCTTTTTGAAGACAAGAGCTTATATTGCTTCTGTTCCATGTTTCAATTGAAGGTGTGCAGAAGTTTTATATTTCGTTGTCGATAGATGAAGTAAGCTCTAGATTGGAATAATAGTCAATATTTGAAAATTAGCTTAATACTGTATTTGACTCAGGAGTTTAGCTATGACATTATGATTGACACAAGTGAAGCTGAGATAGGGCTTCATTGTTTAATCCTCTCACTTGAAGGCCTTACACTCTGCTTCAAGATTGGTTCAAAAACTATTTCTCCAAGTCGTATATGGCCGCGCCATTGCTGAGTGGTTAAAACATCGCAACAGTTCAACGAAATAAAATGTAACAGGCAGAGCCATCTCTAGGCGTGTTGTAGCGGTAATAAGATTGATTCTTCTGTTGTTCTGTAACACCCATGCACGAATTCAGAAATCAATTTCCGGGGGGGGGGGGGGTTCAAAAATCTACGCAGAATTATTTGCTTTTAATAATTAATCAGGGATGTATTTTTATCATGTAAGTAAAACTAAAAACAGATGTAATATATTACATTCACATTACTTTCTCCACCCAATCTTCTACAATTTGTTCTCAGAAAAGCTTGTTCTTGTCTTGTTTCTTTGGATAAAGTCTATAGAAATACCTTAATTTGCACACTTTTGTTCTTATACCTGGGATAAGGTGATATAAGCAGCAATCAGATATTTAAAAACGAACCACTAATTGATGCATTTGAAGTATTAGTTCTCCCTTAATGAAATAGGGAATAGGATCTTAGAAGTTAAAGATTACATACCTTTAAGTAACTATCTGAGAATTTTAATCACTAACAAATAATATATCGGAATTAGTTAACTTTGCAATACATTATTATAATTGACATTATTTGTGTAGTTTAACGAGTTACTTGTGCAGTAACTTTTCGTGTATCTGTTAGGTTTTGAATAGTTATACAGACTTCACTTCCAGTAAAGCAAACTTCAGGGTTTATCCTCAGAACGTTCACAATAGGCATTCTATTTGTTATGCAGCTATCTTAAATATGTAGTGTTTAAATTCAAATTATTGAAGCCATTTTCGGATGGTTTTATTGAAAGTCTTCGTTTCGCATCCTTGAAAGATAACGGAATTAAACCCTACATTTTATATTCCTCCAATATTTGAGTTCTGGAGCGCGCGCACAGACATTTATTTTTAAGTTCCCCCCCCCCCTGTTCTGGTGTCCTCAAAACTTGCATTCCTGATGACATCTCAATATCAATTTTTTAAATGGAATGTAACACGTTTGTGCTTACTAAGCACGTGGTAGAGGCAATAAACATTGATCTCGTACTCCCGTACACTGACATGAGTCTCTCTGGTTCTCACAATTTCGCAACTCACATAAAGCACGATTGCTCCATTGTGTATCGTCATCAGGCAAACTGTTTACTTATAAATGATTTCAACTGGAGCCCGCCTCCATAGCTTGTGGTAGCGTGTCTGACTCCCAGTGAAGAGATCTTAGCCAACGTTGCCGCGTAAGGGGAAGGAGGGTTTACCTGCACCCACTGTCTGCGAATATAAGACGCAACGTTCCATTATGTAGAGAGAGCGAGAAAAAGGGAAATGCTTTCATGAGGAGGTGGGGTGAAGTGAAAAAAATCCACCTTTGCTCATATGAGCTCAAGTTGGGCACAGCAGAAGCGATTTCCAATCGAGATCAAGATAGTTTTCTCAATAGGACTTTTTACAGGGTATTTCCCTTATCTTAATAAGAGGATTGTCGGGTAAATCTTATGTTCTAGTCGCTCTAGACTGATGTGATGGTATCACCCGTTTCATTTTCTGCCCAATATGATTATCCAGAGGAAATTGCGGGAGTTGCGTATTTTATGAGCTCCACGTTCTCTTTTAACCTGCTGCTTTTATCTATGATAACCTGGTTTCTTAGTTAAATAATCATGGAAATTATAGAGGTGTTTATCGCCTTTTCCCCCCAAAAATTGAAAATTGTCGTGTCTCAAACATGCAGCATTTTAATCATAATCAATAGACATGTTTCTGAGAACAGAAAATTGACGAAAGTTCTTCCATTCAAAAGAAGATATTCACTCACTATAGTCAATGACCCTTGTTTCAGTTTAAATAACTCAGTTCTGAAGACAGTCCTGAGGGCCAGCAAGAGGTGCACAGTCGGGAACAAAAGAAAGAGTCACAGTTTCAAATTTATTTGATCATTTAGTCATTTGTTGCTAATATTTTTCTCAGAAATGTTTATTTCTTGTGAAACTATTTATTATTATTTTGTTATAAAATTACGTATTAAGATTTTAGTTAATTGATGGAAATTAATCATTTCTTCACACTAGCCGGACATAGGCTAAGGTTTATCATAGATAGAGTCAACATGAAGAATTCAATGCCACGGCCGGGATTTGAACCACGGTTCTCCTGATTTCCGTCCACTCGCTCTTACCCATTGAGCTACCATGGCCAACTAGCTGTCATGACATTCATTTCTACATTTGACTCGTATATTTCCCCGGTAAACCACCAGGGGCTTTCGCATTCCAGATACACCGTTTGTGGCGACTTTCCATTGTAAGTACTTGCATTGTAAGTACTACTGTGGTGAAGCCGGGCTTCATCAGGCTTCATCACAGTAATACTTTGAATTTTTTCTAAAACTTTTTTTTTAAATTTTTTCTAAAATTTTTTCTAAAATCTTTTCTAAACTGTTATTGGAACTTGGAGCAGATAGAAATATATGTTGTTATTTAGGAGTTGGTTGCGAAAATAGTATGGGTACATTGACTTTATTAAAAACAGATATTATATAAGAATACTTGTTATAGTTCACTGATTGTCCGCCAGAGGTGAAATGGTTCATAACCAAGAATTGATCCTTTACGGAGTGCGCCTTTTTGCCGGGAGATGGCCCTGCCAGTTATACGTTTTGCAGTGAAGGTATTGTATTAATATTTCAAGAATCTGTTAAGAAATAGTAATTATGATTTTCAGCGGTTGCTGATTACTATATGCTTATCTTAAACCTGCAAACTAATAGCAGCTAAAGTGAAAACTGGGACAATAGTAAACGAGCAAATAATTGTTTCGCGGAGATGGAACCTTCTGCAGCATGTATACATCCTGAGATTTGAGAACTCTGTGCATTGGTCATTTGACGATACCTCTGTAGTTGATTTTATTTTGATGGCACTCAATTATAATGAAGAGTACACTTGTTCATTGTTTTCTGGTCTCACCAAGGGCTGCTCCCACACTGCTTTCAGTTGCCATGTATAAATTGACAATGTGTATGCAGCTAGGACCAAGAGTAATAGCGGCACGGGACTACAACTGTAAGCGCTCTTTGTGGCACAGTACAAACCCCAATCCTCAAGGGACTAAACTTCTAAATTATATCAACAACACTAACGTTCTTATTGTTGGGCCCGATGAGCCCACCCACATACCTCATGTTAACAGTCACGCGCCAGACGTATTAGACTTAGCCATATTAAACAATATACCGTTTAACATCGAATGCACAGTAATGCAAGAACTGACATCTGATCACTTACCAGTACTCATTGAGGTCACACTTCCCTTGAAGTTTAAGAAAGAAACCCCAAAACTGAATTATAATTTAGTCAATTGGGAAGACTTCAATAACGTTTTAGAAAGATACTTACCGGAAAGCGAAATTATTTCACCACAGCAACACAACGAAGCTGTATTCAAACTCGAATTGGCAATTAAGGTAGCAACTACAACGTGTGTCCCACAAAAATTTACAGCATCAGTAAACGCCCAATATCCGTTAGACATAAAAATCTTACGTCAGAATAGGAACAGACTAAGACGTAAATGGCAACGAACGCGAAATCCTTTACACAAACAAGACTACCTTGGTGCCAGAGAGGCCGTTATGGCCCGAACTAGGGAATTTATATCGAACCAATGGAATCAAACTCTCGCGAACTTAAATCCGAACTCTAACTCTGTTTGGCATTTAGCTAAGTGCCTAACCAGAGCTAAAACAAACATACCACCACTCCTACATGACAACACTGTTGCAGAAACTTCCCGGGCCAAAGCTGAGGTATTTGCTGCCACACTTGAAATGGACTTCACACCAAACCCGGCTGAGGGTCCAGCGAATCTGCAAGAGATTCAAAGCACAGAGCAGGAAATAGACGAAACAGACTACACTATCACACACAACAAAATGCGAAAAACTAATCCGGGGAAATCGGCTGGATTATCAGGACCTGAAAAACAGAAAGGCCCCGGGGCCCGATAAAATACCCAACATCGTTTTTAAAAATCTCCCACGTAGAGCACTGGAGCTTCTAGCAAAGATTTTCAATTATACTCCAGACAGCGGCAGGTTCCCACCACAATGGAAGGTAGCGAACATAGTGATGATTGCAAAACCACATAAAAACTTATCTCACGCCTCCAGCTATAGGCCAATTAGCCTACTGAACGCCTTTGGTAAAGTACTGGAGAAAATAATTCTAAAGAGAATAAATTCCCATATAATAAAACACAACATTCTCATTTCTGATCAATTTGGCTTCAGATCCCAGCATTCTACAACACAGCAGCTTCTACGCCTTACGGAAGCTATATCTAAGGGGTACAATACTAACAAATCGACTGGCGCCATCTTCTTAGATATTGAACGCGCCTTTGATAAAGTATGGCATGCGGGCCTACTTTACAAACTCAAATCATACAACTTCTCTGATTCGGCACTTGCCCTCATTAAAGATTATATAAGCGAGCGTCGGTTCCGAGTAACTGTGGCGGATTCACCCTCCTCTCTAAAGCCTATTAAGGCAGGAGTCCCACAAGGAAGTTTGCTAGGACCCACCCTCTTTAATTTATACGTTAACGATATGCCAGAACTTACTCGCACTGAAAAATACATATACGCTAACGACACGGCACTCGTAACACAGTCTACTCAACCGCGGATAATACACCTACGGCTACAGAATGCCATGAATGATCTTGAACCCTGGTTTCGAAAATGGAGAATAACAGTTAACTCCAGAAAGTGCCAATCAATTATTTTCACAAAAAGAATCCAACATCGACATTCCAGGCACAGACAGCCACCTCTCGTGTATCATGGCCAAAGAATCGAACGTAGAGACCAAATTACCAACCTAGGGGTCACCATGGATCAAGGTCTCACATGGAAGAAACACATTCAAAATGTCAGGGCCAAAGCAAATGGCCAATTGAACAGACTGTACCCTTTGATTAATTTAAATTGCCAACTACAACTCAATATGGGTCTTACGCTATATAAAACACTAATCAGGCCAATACTAACGTACGTAGCCCCTGTCGGGGGATACGCTGCGAAAACACATATAAACAAACTGCAGACACTGCAAAACAGAATAATACGAATTATTGCAAAGGTTCCTTTGGTAGCTCCAGCTTATCGACTGCACGAGAAACTGAAGCTCCACTCGATCGAACAATTTATTAAACTACTCAGTTATAACTTATATGACAGAAAGGCAAAAAAAACCTCTAATTCGCGACTTAGGCGCATACGATACAAAACATGACATTCACAAAAGACCGCTCTCATTATTTGACAGAACTCTTGGCCTGGGGGAACCAGAAATAAACATTCAAGATTACCTAAACAACTTAGTACCACCTTTATCATAAGCTATGGCTTAGCTAAACACTACTGACAGATCAGTGGCCCTGGAAGTCCCTGCTAGGGGTCGTTCTGGGTACTAGTGAAAATGACCAAAGCATCACACATGGACATGAGAACACAACTCAATTGTAAATATATAAACAAAACAATAATCTATCAAGATTAGTTCACGTGAGGTGGACTACACTCAATCCTGAGCATATATCCAAAATATTTGGTTGTTATTTAGTTAAGTTACATTAAATATGTCCATATTCACTTTGAATGCATGCAAACCAAGCCTAAAAACTTGACGCCAGACTCAGAGCCGCTCCTGGCCTGATATCTTATCCAACTTATTCTTAAGCACTAACAATTAATGACACCATGCTTATGTTTCAGGACCTCACAGACATCTTGGAAGACGGTGCCTCCGTCCGGAGGCACGCCAATATTACACAACCCGATTCCACTCCTGAATTTCCAAGGTCGCAAGTAGGACCTCGGTCATGCTTGTGTCCTGGCGCCATCCTCACCCGGCCTAGGCTTTGCCTGGCCGTAATATCCTCTCCCAGAATCCGCAGGTGCAATAGCGGTACTGCTGCACTTACTCTCCCGAATTCTCACCGGTGGAGGTTTTTTTGTGGGTAGGGCTGAAGGATCTCTCTCCGTCAGAGGAGTCCCACACTCCGATTCCGGGGCTAGAGCATAAATGCATTTTTCCTCCACTCGAAAAGAAAAAAACTCTGTGCATTGGGCTTTTGACGATTACTTTCAAGTAGATCCGGTTTTGTGTGAACTTCCAATCAATTATAATGAAGAGTACATTTGTTCATTGTTTTCTATTCTTACCAAGGGCTGCTCCCACACTGCTTTCAGTTGCCATGTATAAATTGACAGAGACACATGAGTTGTCCGTCTTTCGGGAGAGAGATTCTTTGTTCTTGTACGGGCTATTGAGCAGCCAAATAACGAATTCTCGTTTAAGATGTAATGAACAGATAGAAAAAATTCAATACAATGGCATGGATTTGAACCGCGGGTCTCCCGTTCTATCTATGCAGAAGTCGGTATTCACACACGGTTAGAATAGTTACAAAATGAGAATGCACATTGCCTTGGCCAATAACGTTCATGCCATCTTTGCGCTGCCAGTTAGACAGAAATGGTAGATATTTCTGTCTTTGTCTCATTGTATAGCCCTATCAAGTGCTGTGAGATGTACATACGTGTGCTGAGAGCGAAGTACATTCGATATCTCGGCATTTGTGTAGAAACATATACAGTGATTATCGTGTGGTGGCATACATTGAACCTTGACCCTTTACAGCCCAAAGTTGTTTACTATTAATGTAAAAACATTTTTCCCCAGTATTATTGGTAAAGTTGCATTACGAAACTTATAAGCATTTGTCAAATTAAGAAAAGAGTAATTTTAATTAAAAATAATATTTTGTTATTTTGAAGTCACTATGGGCCACAAAGGCTATAGCAGAAATTACCTAAGGCATTACATAGAGAGGAATCAAAATGAAAGCTATACTCAATAACTAGCTTTTTACTGTCCATTTCTCTGTGAAATTCCAAACAATGTACTAAATCATAAAATTACAGTTCTGTATAGGCTATTGAAACATTTATGAAAGATAAACATTGCATTCTAAAACTAGGGGGCATGTGGATATAAGAAAAACCATCATATGAACAGTATAATCTCTTCAGTAGTAACATTTATGCTGTTGACTGGATTATTTTGTACACTGTACAAATTTGTTTAACAAGATATGGAAGAAAGGCAATTTTCGTCAATGAATTTTTCAAAATTGTCTATTGGTGGCTGCAGAGAATCAGAATCTGCAAATAACAGCCCTTTCCATTGAAGTGTTGGTTGAACCAGTCGTCTCTTGATGTTCTCCACATCATTTATATATGGTTTGCTTCAGAAATATCTTCATCGCTTTCTTCCAAATCTAGAACAGGAGTGGCAGAGATGCTGCTTCTTTACACATAGCTTATCAGTTGATTCTTCTCCACCTTCTGATATACTTATGTTGGCACTGGTAGCTTTATTCTCCTTTTCTTCATCACTGTCAGATACAAGAACTGAGTCATCTCATTCATATCCATTTATTGGACGAGCAACTATATTATTTTTATTCTTCGTGCCATAAAAAATATGAGGATTCATAATATTCGAAATAAAAGGAAATAGATTTTGAAAGCTTCATTTGGCTCATGAAGTGTAGCTATCAAATATATCGTATATATCAGAAATAAAATTCCAAAATTTATGCTTTACATATAAAAGAGAGTGTAACTGTATTGAATTTTAGTATGAAATTTTGGACAAATAGCTTTCCTTTTACTCCAGTTTGCACCCATAACCTTACTTATTATCGTGATTATTGTGGTCTACTGTAACTTTGAGGTAACACAATTATTTTGTTTGAAATTAATAAATGGTGTGTATTTCTACAAACTTGTTGTTGACTGAAGATTTGGTCAAGTGTCCATGAAATTAATCTCACAAAGACATAATTGAAGTATTGTCATCAGCTTCTTATCTTAAGTGGAGAATATTTACTAAGCACTTTTATTTGCGTAGATTAGATTAGAATAGATTGATTTGCGTTCAGTAGGTTCACTTGTAGCCAGAAAAGGCTGTGAACATTGAACATGTCTAGAGGTATAAAGTTTAATAGCATATATATGTACAAAAGTTAACATAAGACACATTATAGTACACAGGCAATATGGGCAACAATATGGAAAACAAAGCAGGGATAATTATATATATGATACAAAATGAAACACTTTTAAACCAGCTTTCACTTGGCTTATGCCAGTACGTCTCAACCTTTTTGCAATGGATAGCATTCTTGTTATTTATTAAATACATATAGATTAAAAATAAACTTTCAGCTTGCATCAAATATTTATAAGTAATGATTTGTCTTTGGAATAGTTAAATACTACTTATAGAGCTACAGAAGCATTATCAGGATAATCTGTCATTCAGATAATCTTGTACAGAATAAAAAGATTTTGAGCAATGGTACTCTCTAAGAGCTTTTTAAAAGCACCAAAATTATCAACTTTTTCTTTAAGAACATTAGGAAGTGCGCAAAATATAAATAATGGATATTATACTTTTGCCTAGTGTTTATCTTGTGAATTGCGTTATTTGTTGCAAATAAGGCACGATTGCATACAAAGAATTTTAGGATCGAGAATATATACATGCAAGAAAGCGTTAATATCTTCAATCTGGTTAAAAAGATCTTTACAGGAGCATCTGGTGTGGGTGTTAGTAATGATTCTTATAACCCTCTTTTGCATAAGAAGTATTTTTTTACTTTGTACTGAGTTGCCCAAAAATAATATTCCATATTCCATAATAGAGTTAAAGTATGCATAATAAACTAATTAAGTGTGTCAATAGAACTCACATGAACCAGCTCTTGGATAGCATAACAGGCAGAGCTGTGATAAGGTAAGATGTAGTATGCAAATTACTATTTACACTTGGAAACATTTAAACACTTGTATACAATAACACACCAACTCAATTTTGAGTATTTATGCATACACTGACACTAGTATTACACTTAATTTTGCCTACCTTCGTAGCGTGGTGGTAGCATATCTGCCTCACGTCAAGAAGTCCCAATTTGGAAATACGGTTAGGGTAAGTTACCTGGATAAGGCTTTTTTCGGGGTTTTCCGTTATCCTGAAAGACGAATGTCGGCTAACTATAAGCTCCATGAACCCCAGATGCATAGAGCATTATTTCACCCATTTCATTCATCGTCCGATATGACTAAATGTTGGGGGACATAAATTAAAACAAAAAACAAAAAAACGCTTAATTTTAATGCTTTGACCAGTTAAAGTCTATCATTTATGAGTGTTCCAATCTCGGACACATGAAACAAAAATATAAATATAATAGTTTAGTATAACTATGTACAACAATCTGATAAATGTATATCTTACCTGAACTGTATTCTAAGCAATCATTTACTGACAAAACTGATTTTTTCTAAAGAAATTATGTAACTCTGCGTTAAACTGATTGATACAAGGTATGTTTATTAATTGATTTGGGAATTGGTTGTATAGCTTTAAACCCATGTATTTGACAGAAGTCTGAAATAGTTTTGTTTTATGAATGTAGGTGTGTAATTTATCTTTATTGTGTGTGTTATGGGTGTGTACTTCAGCATTTCTGACATAGTTCACAATATTAGTCTGCATGTCAATTAATAACTGTATCATATATAAACTTTTTGGGGTCAGGATATTCAAATCTCTGAAATGATTCCTGCAGGTTTCCATTTTTGGAATACCAACCATAATTCATAATGCTTGCTTTTGTAGCTTAAATATCATCCTACTATTTGAAGGTATGACAGTACGTTTTGTGATTTGCATCCTACAATTTACAATTAATACAGCTGTTTAGTCTTATGAAAACATAATATAATAAATTAACACATCTATTGAATAATAAATAAAGTAAACTGCAAAACATAAAAATGTTGGTTCAGAAAAACCAGTTTAAGTAAGCCATTAACTTAATTGCTCTAAGCTTGAGCAAAATATGTCATGTCATGATCAGTTGATGCAGAGTTTTCCAGGTATACGCATATTTAGTGGCTGATTGTACATTATCCAAGTCATAAGTTCCTTAGAAATTAATTTGGATTAGTTATTGCTCTTTTGGTGTTTTTATTTGGTATATAATGGCAGTAGGCTATCACAACAGATAAAATAAACACTGTAGCATAATTGATGCATCATAAAGCATAATAAAAAAGACAACTACAAATAATCTTTTTTCAATTAATTTTGATGCTGGTGTTATTAAATTCCACCAATCACACATGCGTCAAGCATAAGCTTAAAATGTATTCAAACCAAATAAGTGCTTTTTGTAATTGTAAAGATGAACACAGTCTGCTCTGAGTACAATATTAGACAGGGCCTTTTCTGTTTTCTTTGTTATATTAAATTTTTAATGTTTAACAGCAGCAGATTAAAATATTTTACTACTGTACAGCAAAAGAAGACTAAACAGTGAAATTAAACTTCAAGTACTTGTCTTACATTAAGTCTTCTCAAGCCCATTTATTAAGTTAATTTCTTGAAATTAACTATTCCTTCACACTAGATGTGTGTAGGCTAAAGTTTTGGACAGATAGAACCAAACTGAAAAATTCAATGCCATGGCCGTGATTTCAATCATAGATTTTCCGGTTTCCGTCCAGCTGCTCTTTCCCATTGAGCTACAATGGCCAATGTGCCGGCATGACATTAATTGTCCAATTCACACGTAATTATACATTTTTTTCGGCATACCACAAGTGCCTCACGTATTCGAGGTACACTGTTTGTGTCATCTTACTGTTGTAAGTACAAAACCTCAGCCTAGACACGGCTAATGGTAGTTGTCTCATGTGTGTATGAGAACTCCTAAGTGGTTTACCGGGAAAATACGAGTCAGTTGGAGAATTTAATGTCATATCGGCACGTTGGCCATAGTAGCACAATGGTAGTACAGTTGGACGGAAACCAGAAGACCCGTGGTTCAAATCCCGGCTATGGCATTGAATTTTCCATTAATTAACCTGATAGTGGTTTACAATATGAAGCCCGGACCTTAAAGTACTTACAATATGTAAGTCGTCATTAAGGTAGTTGTCTCATGTGAATGAGAACTCCTAAGTGCTTTCCCAGGAAAACACGAGTCAGTTGGAGAATTTAATGTCATATCTGCGCGTTGGCACGTTGGTAGTGCGGCTCGAAGGACACCAGAAGATCCGTGGTTGAAAACCCGGCTGTAGCATTGAATTTTTCAGTCTGACTCTACGTTTCCACAATTATAAATAGTGTTAGTCATAAATTCTGTAAACAATAATAAAACGTCTTAACAGTTCAACGAAATAAAATGTTACAGGCAGAGCCATCTCTAGGCACTAAGACGGTAGTGGTAATCAGATTGATTCTTCTGTTGTTCTGTAACACCATTTCTCACAAGGAGGAGATTTATATTGGCAGTTGTATCCAGTTATGACGATCAAGTCGTTTAGAATACCCTTTGCCTCTGTCATAAAAGCTACAAATGACATTCGATTTTAAAATCCCGCCCTTGAATTTGCGAGAACGTTTCTGAATATTTTGAAGCACCTAATTTTTTGGGAGAGGGTCCTACAAGCTAATTTACTTAATTTTGTGTTCGGAGTTTCAATTCCCATTCATTCCAACTGAAATGCCCATCAATGGTGTGGTTCCTCGTTTATTGACTAGAATGACATATAATTTAAATGGCAGCATACAGCTACCCACATTTCAAACATTTATCACTTACTCTGTTGTACACATTTTGTATCCACATCCAAGTATATACTTGTTATGGTTCACTGATTGTCCGCCAGAGCGGAAAGTTTTCACAACCAAGAAGTCATCCTTTAGAGAGTGCGCCTTGTGGCCGGTAGATGGCCCTGCCAGTTCTATGTTTTGCTGTGAAGGCATTGTATTAATATTTAAAGAATCTGTTAAGAAATAGTAATTGTGATTTTCAGCAGTTACTTAATGTTATATGCATTTTTTAAACCTGAAAATTACAAGCAGCTAAAGTGAAACCTGGGACAATAGGGAACGAGCAAATAATTGTTTCGCGGAGGTGAAGCCTTCTGCAGGATGTATACCTACTAAGATTTGAGAACTCTGTGCATTGGGATTTTGACAATTAAATTCAGTAACTTTTGGTTTTGTTGGAACTTGCAATCAATTATAATGGGATAATGGGATAACACGCTGGAAAAGTTAAATCCCCAACAAAGCTCAACTTGGCGAATAGTTAAATGCCTTACACAAACACGAACGAATATCCCTCCCCTCCAAATTAATAGTACAATAGCCGAAACACCCCAGGCCAAGGCTGAAGCTTTTGCGATCACCTTGGAGAATGTCTTTTCCGCCAACCCATTGATTGGGCAAGAAGACTTCATAGCAGAAGTCGAAAACGAAGTTAGAGACTTAGGGCAAAACCGACTCACAATAAAATGCGCAAGACAAACCCAGGCGAAATAGGCTGGATCATACGGCATCTACCAAACAGAAAAGCGCCTGGGCCAGACAGAATACCAAATGTGGTACTAAAGAACCTACCACCAAGAGCACTAAAGCTCTTAGCAAACATTTTTAACTTCACACTCGAAAGTGGAACGTTTCCTCCATGCTGGAAAGAAGCCAAAATACTCCTGTTCCCCAAAGCAAATAAAAATCTAGCACTTCCAATCAACTACAGGCCAATGAGCCTATTAAACACGATAAGCAAAGTACTAGAAAAGATAATACTGAAGAGAATAAACAAACACATCCATAAGAACAATATTCTTATACCCGAGCAGTTTGGGTTCAGAGCTTAGCACTCTACCACACTCCAACTTTTGCGTATGACCGAACAAGTCACTAACGGATTTAACACGAAAAAGTCAACGGGCGCCCTATATTTTGACATCGAAAGAGCCTTTGATAAGGTATGGCACGCAGGCCTAATTAAAAAAATAAAACAAAACGAATTCCCTGATTCGGCAGTAGCCCTAACTGGGGACTACCTCTCCGGTAGGTGCTTTCGCACCTCGGTAGAAGACCCAGTATCCAGCGTTAAGCCAATCAAAGCAGGCGTACCTCAAGGAAGTCTGCTGGGACCGAAACTATTCAACTTATACATAAATGATATGCCCGATCTAGTAAGAACGAACAAATATATATATATATGCCGACGACACCGCTCTAGTAACGCAGTCAACCCAACCGCGACTCATTCATCAACGTCTCCAAAACGCCTTAAATACACTAGAACCTTGGTTCTCTAAATGGAGAATTAAAGTAAATGCACGAAAAACGCAAGCTATAATCTTCACGAAAAGACTCCTGCATAGGAAAAACAAGCGTGCCCTTCAGCCGCTAATATATCAAGGCGAAGGAATCGACTGGAAGGACCAAGTGACCTATTTAGGCCTTGTAATGGACCAGGGATTCACCTGGGCCAAACACATTACTACGATCAGAGCCAAGGCCAATGGCCAGCTAAATAAATTATTTCCAATATTTAATATTAACAACCAACTTAGAGTACATATGGGCCTTACCCTATATAAGACACTGATAAGGCCTATTATCACGTATGCAGCCCCCGTGTGGGGATACGCTGCAAAAACTCACTTACACAAATTGCAAACGCTACAAAACCGAATAATCCGAATAATCACAAAGCAACCGCCGGTAGCACCGGCCAATCTGTTGCACAACGAACTAAGACTACACTCAATTGAGGAATTTATCAAAAGACTCAGCTTCAACGTATATAAGCGCAAAGATAAAAACACTAACGCAGTAATTCAGCAACTAGGCAATTACGAAACCGAATACAATAAACACAAAAGACCGCTGTCCATATTTGATAGGACCATAGGGATGGGAGATCCAGAGATAGACATCCAAGAGTACCTGAGCACTCTCGTAAGACTTCCATAGAAGTAGTAAGATTACACATGACTGTACACGACTCCCTGACAACTGGCAGTTCCACAAAGTCCTTGCTCTTAGTCAAGGCGGCTCTGGTGGGGAGGCAATCCCCTCCCCCCATACTTACACGACATATCGCTATGAACAATGGTTATGATCAATCTAATGCGAACAAATTCAACTTAGGATTAACCTCATACTAGACGCAGCTTACGCGCAGAACTAATAATCATACATATATACACTCAGATTTTACATGTAAAGATCATGCATGACTAACGCTATCTTAGCGACCAACACTAGCCTTAATGACACGTTCTACCCTCCCAGGGTAGACAATACATTAACTCAGAACTAACAGCTAATGCAAATAACGTAGTATAACTATCACATGACCATTTCCTCTATCATTGAGGATGCAACCACTATGTTAGGACGGTGTTTCCTATTGGAAACGACACTACACCCAACTACATTCCTCACCACGAATCCGCGAGGGCATATTCAGGGCTTCGGCCATGCTTATCTCCTAGCATCCAATCTCACCTTGGTTAGGCCATAGGACCAACCTCTACACACGCTCTCCGTGAATCCGCAGGTGCATAAGCGGTACTGCTGGAATTCCTCTCCTGACTTCTCTCCGGTGGAGGTTTTTTAGTGAGTAGTACCTTCGGGTTGGAACAGGATTTATGTCGAATCGTATTGATGGATGACGAATTATGCCCCTCGTTGAGGTGACCATTTGGAACAGGGTTGAAGTGGTTTGGGTAGATTCCCAACGTCAATGGGTGATGGAGTAATTATATCCCTCGATGTGGCGACATTTTGGTGGATGGAATAGATGGTTCTTGAAGTCCCAGCTTACCTCGGCGTGGCTTCAGTCGGTTGAGCAAGATATCTTCTTTTACAGGGGTGGTACGGCGGAAGGAAATTTTACGTAAAATGAGTAATCATTTTTCTCTGTATTAAATAATGTAGAAACTTTTATTTCCTTGCTTCAATCAACACCAGTTCGAACAAAATGTATGATACAACATTTATAACACTATTCTTACACAAGATTCACTTGATGTGTCGCGTTTATATCTGGATGCGTGCAAGAATCAAAAGTTTTATACGGTTGTTCACTACCGTGTATAATACTTAAATTGTGTGTCTTCTAGCGATGATATTTAACGTAAAGATTATCTAGTTATACTCAATGATTGTTATGAGAATAGACTTATATTCTTCCCACACAACGGCATTTAAGAAGAGAATTTTACATCCGTTCACGGTGACTGTTAGGAGAAGAATCACCAGTTCATCTTCTTCTACACATTAGCATTTCCCTAATAGTTCGACCCCCCTAGAGGAATATTGAATATCCTCCATGGCAACGTAAAATCTTTTATATCTGATTGGTCCACGTTTTACGATATACGCGTCACACCAATCCCAAATAAGTTTGTTATTCAACACTTTTGTGACGTCATTTCCACTTACATAGCTTCTCTGTGCATGACTCACTCTACTTAACCTCACATAATACAATATTTGAAACTCTTTGGGGACAACATAAAATAACTGTTTCAGGGTGAAGCTCACACTCCCGGCTGAACCATCCCAGTTCAGTCGGGGTCAGTCCATAAATGGATTTTTCCTCCACTTGAAAAAAAAAAAAAAAAAAAAAAAAAAAAAAAAAAAAAAAAAAACCCTCCGAGCATTGGACTTTATTGATTCTTTACAAGAAGATCTGGTTTTGTGTGATCTTGCAATCAATTATTAAAAAAGTACACCTGTTCATTGCTTTCTATTCTCATAGAGGGCCGCTCCCACAGTGCTTTCAGTTGCCATGTATAAATTGAATATGTGTATTTCCTGTAAGTTAAAAGACACATGAGTTGTCCGTCTTTCGGGAGAGAGATTCTTTGTTCTTGTATGGGCTATTGAGCAGCCAAATAACGAATTGTCCTTTAAGATGTAATGAAAAGATAGAAAAATTCATACAAAGAAAGGGATTTGAATCGAGGGTCTCCCGTTCTATCTATGCAAAGGTCTGAATACACACACGTTTAGAATAGTGACAAACTATGAATGAACATTGCCTTGGCCAATAATGTTCATGCCCTCTTTGCGCTGCCAGTTCGACAGAAATGGTAGATATTTCTGTCTTTGTCTCATTGTATAGCCATAACAAGTGCTGTGAGATGTACATACGTGTCTGAGAGCGAAGTACATTCGATATTTCGGCATTTGTGTAGAAACATATACGGTGATTATCGTGTGGTGGCACAAATTGAACCTTGACCCTTTACAGCTCAAAGTTGTTTACTATTAATGTAAAAACATTTTCCCCCAGTATTATTGGTAAAGTTGCATCACGAAACTTAAAAGCATTTGTCAATTTAAGAAAAGAATAATTTCAATTAAAAATAATATTTTGTTACTTTGAAGTCACTATGGGCCACAAAGGCTATAGCAGAAATTACTTAAGGCATTACATAGAGAGGAATCAAAATGAAAGCTATACCCAATAACTAGCTTTTTACTGTCCGTTTCTCTGTGAATTTCCAAACAATGTGCTAAATCATAAAATTTCAGTTCTGTATAGGCTATTGAAACATTTATGAAAGATAAACAATGCATTCTAAATCTGAGGGCATGTGGATATTAGAGAAAACATCCTATGAACAGTATAAGGTCTTCAGTATTAACATTTATGCCGTTGACTGGATTATTTTGTACACTGTACAAATTTGTTTAACAAGAGATCGAAGAAAGGTAATTTTCGTCAATGAATTTTTCAAAATTGTGTATTGGTGGCTGTAGAGAATCAGAATCTGCAAATAACAGCCCGTTCCATTGAAGTGTTGGTTGAACCAGTCGTCTCTTGATGTTCTCCACATTATTTATATATGGTTTGCTTCAGAAATATCTTCATCACTTTCTTCCCAATCTAGAACAGGTGTGGCAGAGATGCTGCTTTTTTACACATAGCTCATCAGTTTACTCTTCTCCACCTTCTGATATAATTGTGTTGGCACAGGTAGCTTTAATCTCCTTTTCTTCATCACTGTCAGATACAAGAACTGAGTCATCTCATTCATATTCATTTATTGGACCAGCAATTATAATATTTTTATTCTTCGTGCCATAAAAAATATGAGGATTCATAATATTCGAACTAAAAGGAAATAGATTTTGAAAACTTCATTTGGCTCATGAAGTGTAGCTATCAAATATATGGTGTATATCAGAAATAAAATTCCAACATTTAAGATAAGTGAAGTTGTGTTACTAGTGTTTAGTTATTATTAATAACCTAGTTTACTTCACTGTCAGCAGCTTCAGTTTTTTACATTCCAACATTTATGCTTTACATATAAAAGAGAGTGTAACTGTATTGAATTATAGTATGAAATTTTGGACAAATAGCTTTCCTTCTACCCCAGTTTGCTCCCATAACCTTACTTATTATCGTGATTATTGTGGTCTACTGTAACTTTCAGGTAACACAACTATTTTGTTTGTAATTAATAAATGGTGTGTATTTGTACAAACTTGTTTTTGACTGAAGATGTGGGCAAGTGTCCATGAAATTAATCTCACAAAGACATAAATATAGTATTGTCATCGGCTTCTTATCTTAAGTGGAGAGTATTTACTAAACACTTTTATTTGTGTTGTATGTAAATTACTATTTACACTTGGAAACATCTAAACACTTGAGCACAATAACACATCAACTCAATTATGAATATTTATGCATACACTGACACTAGTATTGCACTTAATTTTGCCTACCTTGGTAGCGTGGTGGTAGCATGTCTGCCTCACGTCAAGAGGTCCCAAGTTCGAATCTCACTTAGGGTAAGTTAACTGGATAAGGCTTTTTCGGAGTTTTTCGTTATCCTGAAAGACGAATGTCGGCTAACTATAAGCTCCATGGACCCCAGATGCATTGAGCATTATTTCACCCATTTCATTCATCGTCCGATATGACTAAATGTTGGAGGACGTAAATTAAAACAAAAAACAAAAAAACACTTATTTTTAATGCTTTGGCCAGTTAAAGTCTATCATTGGTGAGTCTTCCAATCTTGGACACATGAAACAAAAATAGAAATATAATAGTTTAGTATAATTGTGTACAACTATCTGAAAAATTTATATCTTACCTGAACTATATTCTAGGCAAGCATTTACTGAGTAAAACTGATTTTTTCTAAAGAAATTATGTAACTCTGCGTTAAACTGATTGATACAAGGTATGTTTTTAAATGATTTGGGAAGCGGTTGTATAGCTTTAAAGCCATGTATTTGACAGAAGTCTCAAATAGTTTTGTTTCATGGATATAGGTGTGTAATTTATCTTTATTGTGTGTGTTATGGATGTGTACTTCAGCATTTCTGACATAGTTCACAATATTAGTCTGCATGTAAATTAATAACTGTTTCATATATAAACTTGGTGGGGTCAGGATATTCAAATCTCTGAAATGATTTCTGCAGCTTTCCACTTTTGGAATACCAACCATAATTCATAATGCTTGCTTTTGTATCTTAAATATCATCTTACTATTTGAAGGTATTACAGTACTTATAGTGATTTGCGTTCTACAATTTACAATTAATACAGCTGTTTAGTCTTATGAAAACATAATATAATAAATTAACACAAGGATTGCATAATAAATAAGGTAAACTGCAAAACATAAAAATGTTCGTTAAGAAAAAGCAATTTAAGTAAGTTATTAACCTAAGTGCTGTAAGCTTGAGCAAAATATGTCATGCCATGGTCAGTTGATTCAGAGTTATCAAAGTATACACATATTTAGTTGCTGGTTGTACATTATCCAAGTCATAAATTCCTTAGAATTTAATTTAGATTAGTTATTGCTCTTTTGGTGTTTTTATTTGGTATATAATGGCAGTAGCCTATCACAACAGATAAATAAACACTGTAGCATAATTGATGCTTCATAAAGCATAATAAAAAAACAACTACAAATAATCTTTTTTCAATTAATTTTGATGCTGGTGTTATTAAATTCCACCAATCACAATTGCTTGAAGCATAAGCTTAAAATGTATTCAATCCAAATAAGTGCTTTTAGTAATTGTAAAGATGAACACAGTCTGTTCTGAGTATAATATTAGACATGGCCTTTTCTTTTTTCTTTGCTATATTACATTTTTAATGTTTAACAGCAGCAGATTAAAATATTTTACTACCGTACAGCAAAAGAAGACTAAAAAGTGAAATTAAACTTCAAGTACTTGTCTTACATTAAGACTTCTCAACTCCATTTATTAATTAAATTAATTTATTCAAATTGACTATTCCTTCACAATAGATGTGTATAGGCTAAAGTTTTGGACAGATAGAAGCAAACTGAGCAATTCAATGCCATGGCCGTGATTATAATAATAGATTTTCCGGTTTCCGTCCAGCTGCTCTTACCCATTGAGCTACAATGGCCAATGTGCAGCCATGACTTTAAATTTTCCAGTTGACTCATATATATTTTTTTCTGCAAATCACAAGGGCCTCTCGTATTCGAGGTACTCTGTTTGTGTCATCTTACTGTGTTAAGTACAAAACCTCAGCCTAGACACTGCTAAAGTACTTACAATATGTAAGTCGCCATTAAGGTAGTTGTGTCATGTGTGTATGAGAACTCCGAAGGGGTTTACCGGGAAAATACGAGTCAGTTGGAGAATGTAATGTCATATCGGCACGTTGGCCATAGTAGTACAATGGTAGTGCGGCTGGACAGAAATTGGAAAATCCGTGGTTCAAATCCTGGCTATGATATTGAATTTTTTAGTCGGACGCTACGTTTCCACAATTTAGCCTACACACGGCCAGTATGAAAGAATAATTAATTTCCATTAATTAACCTAATAGTGGTTTACTATATGAAGCCCGGGCCTTAAATTACTTACAATATGTAAGTCGCCATTAAGGTAGTTGTCTCATATGTGTATGAGAAATCCGAAATTGTTTACAGGCAAAATACGAGTCAGTTGGAGAATTTAAAGTCTTATCGGCACGTTGGCCATAGTAGCACAATGGTAGTGCGGCTGGACTGAAACCAGAAGGTTCGTGGTTCAAATCCCGGCTATGGCATTGAATATTTCAGTCTGACTCTACGTTTCCACAATTATAAGTAGTGTTAGTCATAAATTCTGTAAACAATAATAAAACATCGCAAAAGTTCAAGGAAATAAAATGTTACAGGCAGAGCCATCTCTAGGCACTAATATGGTAGCGGTAATAAGATTGATTCTTGTGTTGTTCTCTAACACCATTTCTCGCATGCAGGAGAATTATATTGGCAGTTGTATCCAGTTATGACGATCAAGTCGTCTAGAATCTCCTTTTCCTCTGTCATAAATGCGACAAATGACATTCTATTTTAAAGTCCCGCCCTTGAATTTGCGTGAACGTTTCTGAGTATTTCGAAGCATCTAATATATTGGGAGAGGGTCCTGCAAGCTAATTTACTTAATTTTGTATTCGGAGTTTCAATTCCCATTCATTCCAACTGCAATGCTCATCAATGGTGTGGTTCCTCTTCTATTGACTAGAATCACATATAATTTAAATGGCAGCATACAGCTACCCACATTTCAAACATTTATCACTTACTCTGTTGTACACATTTTGTATGCGCATCCAAGTATATACTTGTTATGGTTCACTGATTGTCCGCCAGAGCGGAAAGTTTTCACAACCAAGAAGTCATCCTTTAGAGAGTGCGCCTTGTGGCCGGTAGATGGCACTGCCAGTTCTATGTTTTGCTGTGAAGGAATTGTATTAATATTGAAAGAATCTGTTAAGAAATAGTAATTGTGATTTTCAGCAGTTACTTAATGTTATATGCATTTCTTAAACCTGAAAATTACAAGCAGCTAAAGTGAAACCTAGGACAATAGGGAACGAGCAAATAATTGTTTCGCGTAGGTGAAGCCTTCTGCAGCATTTATACCTCCTAAGATTTGAGAAATCCGTGCATTGGACTTTTTATGATTCATTTTAAGAATATCTGGTTTTGTGTGATCTTGCAATCAATTATTAAAAAAGTACAGCTGTTCATATTTTTCTATTCTCATCGAGGGCCGCTCCCACAGTGCTTTCAGTTGCCATGTATAAATTGAAAATGTGTATTTCCTGTAACTTAAAAGACACATGAGTTGTCCGTCTTTCGGGAGAGAGATTCTATTTTCTTGTACGGCTATTGAGCAGCCAAATAACGAATTGTCGTTTAAGATGTAATGAAAAGATAGAAAAATGGATACAAAGAAAGGGATTTGAATCGAGGGTCTCCCGTTCTCGATATGCAAAGGTCTGAATAGACACACGTATAGAGTAGTGACAAAATATGAATGAAAATTGCCCTGACCAATAATGTTCATGCCCTCTTTGCGCTACCAGTTCGACAGAAATGGTAGATATTTCTGTCTTTGTCTCATTGTATAGCCCTAACAAGTGCTGTGAGATGTACAAACGTGTCTGAGAGCGAAGTACATTCGATATTTCGGCATTTGTGTAGAAACATATACACTGATTATCGTGTGGTGGCACAAATTGAACCTTGACCCTTTACAGCCCAAAGTTGTTTACTATTAATGTAAAACATTTTTCCCCAGTATTATTGTTAAAGTTGCATTATGAAACTTATAAGCATTTGTCAAATTAAAAATAAGTAATTTTAATTATAATAAAAATATAATGTTTTACAGGCATTGTTGAAAACAGGCAAGTCGTCAATTATATACAGTTAAAGTTGCTGGATATAGGTGATGTTATTCTAAATGTATAATGTCTTGTACACCTAATACAATGTCTAGGTTTTAGTCATAAGTATTGTAAAATAAGAAACTAGCACTCAAACAATAAATTTTGAAGTTGTAGTCTTAGTTTAGAAATTCATCAAGTGAATAAAAAACATTATTAATTAAATATGATTTCAAGCAAAATTTGAATTTTGTTAAGTTACTAGACACTTTAACTTATGCTGGGAGTTTGTTATATAGCTTGGCTCCCATGTAACTAGGCAACTTGTCACACAGGTGGAGTCTATACATCAAAGTAGCGAAAATATTCTTGTTTCTTGTGTTGTAGTTATGAATATCCGAATTTGTTTGCAAAGGGATGTATTTTATCATATATAAAATTGTTTTGTAGATGTACAGGCTTGTCAGCGTAATTATTTTTTGCTGACGAAAGGCTTCTCTACATGATTCTTTAGTTTTTAAATTAGATATATATCTAATTGCTCTTTTCTGTAAATTAAAAATTTTGTGTAAATTTAATTTCGAAGTATTGCCCCAGATCTCCAGATCATATGAGATGTGTGACTGAATGAGGGAGAAATAAATCATTCTAATAGTTGCTTCTGGGACATAGTTCTTTAGACACTTTAAAAGAAACAAATTTTTACTTAGTTTTAATGCTAATTGGTTAACATGGGGTGTAAAGTAATATTTTGTTACTTTGAAGTAACAATGGGCCACAAAGGCTATAGCAGAAATTACTTAACGCATTACATAGAGAGGAACCAAAAACAAAGCTATACTCAATAACTAACTTTTTACTGTCCATTTCTCTGTGAATTTCCAAACAATGTACTAAATCATAAAATTACAGTTCTGTATAGGCTATTGAAACATTTATGAAAGATGAACGATGAATTCTATATCTGGGGGCTGGTGGATATAAGAAAATAACATCCTATGATCAGTATAATCTCTTCAGTAGTAACATTTATGCTGTTGACTGGATTATTTTGTACACTGTACAAATTTGTTTAACAAGAGATCGAAGAAAGGCAATTTTCGTCAATGAATTTTCCAAATTGTGTATTGGTGGCTGTAGAGAATCGGAATCTGCAAATAACAGCACTTACCAATGAATTGCTGGTTGAGCCAGTCGTCTCTTGATGTTCTCCACATCATTTATATATGGTTTGCTTCAGAAATATCTTCAGCACCTTCTTACAAATCTATAACAGGAATGGCAGAGATTCTGCCTTTTTACACATAGCTCATTAGTTTACTCTTCTCCACCTTCTGATATATTTGTGTTGGCACTGGTAGCTTTAATTTCCTTTTCTTCATCACTGTCAGATACAAGAACTGAGTCATCTCATTCATATCCATTTATTGGACCAGCAATTACATTATGTTTATTCTTCGTGCCATAAAAAATATGAGGATTCATAATATTCGACTAAAAGGAAATAGATTTTGAAAGCTTCATTTGGCTCATGAAGTGTAGATATCAAATATATGGTGTATATCAGAAATAAAATTCCAAAATTTGTGCTTTACATATAAAAGAGAGTGTAACCATTGAATTTTAGTATGAAAATATGAACAATTAGCTTTCCTTCTGCTCCAGTTTGCACCCATAACCTTACCTATTATGGTCATTATTGTGGTCTACTGTAACTTTCAGGTAACACAACTATTTTGTTTGAAATTAATAAATAGTGTGTATTTCTACAAACTAGTTGACTGAAGATGTGGGCAAGTGTCCATGAAACTAATCTCACAAAGACATAATTGAAGTGTTTTCATCGGCTTCTTATCTTAAGTGGAGAGTATTTACTAAACACTTTTATTTGTGTAGTATGCAAATTACTATTTGCACTTGGAAACATTTAAACACTTGAGTACAATAGCACGTCAACTCAATTATGACTATTTATGCATATACTGACACTAGTATTACACTTAATATTGCCTATCTTGGTAGCGTGGTGGTAGCATGTCTGCCTGACGTCAAGAGGTCCCAAGTTGGAAACTTGGTTAGGGTAATTAACCGGGATAAGGCTATTTCCGGGGTTTTCCGTTATCCTGAAAGACGAATGTTGGCTAACTATAAGCTGCATTGTCCCCAGATGCATTGGGCATCATTTCACCCACTTCATTCATCGTCCGATATGACTAAATGTTGGAGGACGTAAATTAAAACAAAAAACACCTAATTTTAATGCTTTGGCCAGTTAAAGTCTATCATTGATGGGTCTTCCAATCTTGGACACATGAAACAAAAATAGAAATATAATAGTTTAGTATAATTGTGTACAACAATATGATAAATTTATATCTCACCTGAACTATATTCTAAGCAATCATTTGCTGAGTAAAACTGATTTATTCTAAAGAAATTATGTAACTCTGCGTTAAACTGATTGATACAAGGTATGTTTTTTAATTGATTTGGGAAGTGGTTGTATAGCCTTAAACCCATGTATTTGACATAAGTCTCAAATAGTTTTGTTTTTATGAATATAGGTGTGTACCCTATCTTTATTGTGTGTGTTATGGATGTGTACTTCTGCATTTCTGACATAGTTCACAATATTAGGCTGCATGTAAATTAATAACTGTTTCATATGTAAACTTGGTGGGGTCAGGTTATTCAAACCTCTGAAATGATTCCTGCAGCTTTCCAATTTTGGAATACCTACAATAATTCATAATGCTTGCTTTCGTAGCTTAAATATCATCCTACTATTTTAAGGTATGACAGTACTTTTAGTGATTTGCATTCTACAATTTACAATTAATACAGCTGTTGGTCTTATGAAAACATAATATAATAAATTAACACATGCATTGAATAATAAATAAGGTAAACTGCAAAACATAAAAATGTTGGTTCAGAAAAACCAGTTTAAGTAAGTCATTAACTTAAGTGCTGTAAGCTTGAGCAAAATATATCATGCCATGGTCAGTTGATGCAGAGTTATCAAAGTATACCCATATTTAGTTGCTGGTTGTACATTATCCAAGTCATAAATTCTTTAGAAATTAGTTTGGATTAGTTATTGCTCTTTTGATGTTTTTATTTGGTATATAATGGCAGTAGGCTATCACAACAGATAAAATAAACACTGTAGCATAATTGATGCTTCATAAAGCATAATAAAAACAACTACAAATAATCTTTTTTCAATGACTTTTGATGCTGGTGTTATTAAATTCCACCAATCACAATTGTCTGAAGCATAAGCTTAAAATGTATTCAAACCAAATAAGTGCTTTTAGTAATTGTAAAGTTGAACACATTCTGTTCTGAGTACAATATTAGACAGGGCCTTTTCTTTTTTCTTTGCTATATTACATTTTTAATGTTTAACAGCAGCAGATTAAAATATTTAACAACTGTACAGCAAAAGAAGACTAAACAGTGAAATTAAACTTCAAGTACTTTTCTTACACTAAGACTTCTCAACCCCACTTATTAATTAAGTTAATTTATTGAAATTAATTATTCCTTCACACTAGATGTGTATAGGCTAAATTTTGGACAGATAGAACCAAACTGAAAAATTCAATGCCATGGCCGTGATTTTAATAATAGATTTTCCGGTTTCCGTCCAGCTGCTCTTACTCATTGAGCTGCAATGGCCAATGTGCCGGCATGACATTAATTCTCCAATTGACACGTACATATACATTTTTTTCGGCATACCACAAGTGCCCCACGTATTCGAGGTACACTGTTTGTGTCATCTTACTGTTTTAAGTACAAAACCTCAGCCTAAACACGGCTAATGGTAGTTGTCTCATGTGTGTATGAATACTCCTAAGTGGTTTACCGGGAAAATACGAGTTAGTTGGAGAATTTAATGTCATATCGACACGTTGGCCATAGTAGCACAATGGTAGTACAGTTGGACGGAAACCACAAGATCCGTGGTTGAAATCCCGGCTATGGCATTGCATTTTTCAGTCTGACTCTACGTTTCCACAATTTAGCCTAAACACGGCCAGTGTGAAAGAATAATCAATTTCCATTAATTAACTTAATAGTGGTTTACTATATAAAGCCCGGACCTTAAAGTACTTACAATATGTAGGTCGCCATTACGGTAGTTGTCTCATGTGAATGAGAACTCCTAAGTGGTTTACCGGGAGAATACGAGTCAGGTGGAGAATTTAATGCCATAGTAGCACAATGGTAGTGCGGCTGGACGGAAACCAGAAGATCCGTGGTTCAAATCCTGACTATGCCATTGAATTTTTCAGTCTGACTCTACGTTTCCACAATATAGCCTAAACACGGCCAGTGTGAAAGAATAATTAATTTGCATTAATTAACCTAATAGTGGTTTACTATATGAAGCCCGGGTAGTTGTCTCATGTGTGTATGAGAACTCCTAAGTGGTTTACCAGGAAAGCACGAGTCAGTTGGAGAATTTAATATCATATCTCCGCGTTGGCACGTCGGTAGTGCGGCTATAAGGATAGCAGAAGATCCGTGGTTGAAATCCCGTCTATGGCATTGAATTTTTCAGTCTGACTCTACGTTTCCACAATTATAAGTAGTGTTAGTCATAAATTCTGTAAACAATAATAAAACATCGCAACAGTTCAACGAAATAAAATGTTACAGGCAGAGCCATCTCTAGGCACTAAAACGGTAGCGGTAATAAGATTGATTTTTCTGTTGTTCTGTAACACAATTTCTCACATGGAGGAGAATTATATTGGCAGTTATATCCAGTTATGACGATAAGCTCGTTTAGAATCTCCTTTTCCTGTGTCATAAATGCTACAAATGACATTCGATTTTAAAATCCCGCCCTTGAATTTGCGTGAACATTTCTGAGTATTTCGAAGCACCTAATATTTTGGGAGAGGTGCCTGCATACTAATTTATTTAATTTTGTATTCTGAATTTCAATTCCCATTCATTTCAACTGCAATGCCCATCAATGGTGTGGGTCTTCTTTGATTGATTAGAATGGCATATAATTTAAATGGCATCATACAGCTACCCACATTTCAAACATTTATCACTTACTCTGTTGTACACATTTTGTATCCGCATCCAAATATACTCTGATTAAATTTTTTCTACACCGTTATTGGAACTTGGAGCAGATAGAAATATATGTTGTTATTTAGGAGTTGGTTGCGAAAATAGTATGGGTACATTGACTTTATTAAAATTAGGTAGTTATAGAAACTGTCGGAAGCAAAACATCACATCATTAAGTGTCTTTTATGTACAAACGTTATATTTCATGATTCGGTGCGCATGGTGGACGTGGCTACGCTTATGAGAGACTCTCTGTTGTGCCAGAAGTGAGGTACTTACAGAAACTGTTGGAGGACATTAGATGGAAACAAAATATTATATCAGTAAGTGTCTCATTATGTAGCTACGTTATATTTTACGATCGGGTGCGTATGGTGGATGTGGCTACGCCTATGAGAGACTCTCTGCTGTGCCAGAAATGAGGTAATTACAGAAACTGTTGGAGGACATTAGATTTATACAAAATATTACATCATAAGTGCCTCATTATGTAGCTACGTTATATTTCTCAATCCGGTGCGTATGGTGGATGTGGCTACGCTTATAAGAGACTCTCTGTTTGCCAGAAATGAGGTACTTACACAAACTGTTGGAGGACATTAGATGGATAAAACGTATTACATCAGTAAGTGCCTCATTATGTACCTTCGTTATATTTCTCGATCCGGTGCGTATGGTGGTGGTGCCTACGGTTATGACAGACTCTCTGTTTGCCAGAAATGAGGTACTTACACCAACTGTTGGAGGATATAAGAGGGATACAAAATATTACATCAGTAAGTGCGTCATTATGTACCTTCGTTACATTTCTCGATCCGGTGCGTATAGTGGTTGTAACTAAGCTTATGAGAAACTCTCTGTTTGCCAGAAATGAGGTACTTACACAAACTGTTGGAGGATATAAGAGGGATACAAAATATTACATCAGTAAGTGCCTCATTATGTAGCTACGTTATATTTCTCAATCCGGTGCGTATGGTGGATGTGGCTACGCTTATGAGAGACTCTCTGTTTGCCGGAAATGGGGTACTTACAGCAATTGTTGGAGGACATTAAATGGAAACAAAATATTACATCAGTGTCTCATTATATAGCTATGTTATATCTCTCGATCCGGTGTGTATGGTGGATGTGGCTAAACTTATGAGAGACTCTCTATTTGCCAGATATGAGGTACTTACAGAAAATGTTGGAAGACATTAGATAGAAACAAAATATTACATCAGTAAGTGTCTCATTATGTACCTACGTTATATTTCAGGATCCGGTGCGTATGGTGGATGTGCCTAAGGTTATGAGAGACTCTCTGTTTGCCAGAAATGAGGTACTTACAGAAACTGTTGGAGGACATTAGATCGATACAAAATATTACATCAGTAAGTGCCTCATTATGTAGCTACCTTGTATTTCTCGATCCGATGCGTATGGTGGTTGTAGTTACGCTTATGGGAGACTCTCTGTTTGCCAGAAATGAGGTACTTACAGAAAATGTTGGAAGACATTAGATAGAAACAAAATATTACATCAGTAAGTGTCTCATTATGTAGCTAAGTTATATTTCTCGATACGGTGCGTATGGTGGATATGCCTAAGCTTATGAGAGACTCTCTGTTTGCCAGAAATGAGGTACTTGCAGAAAATTTTAGAAGACATTAGATAGAAACAAAATATTGCATTTGTAAGTGTCTCATTATGTAGCTACGTTATATTTCTCGATCCGGTGTGTATGGCGAATGTGGCTAAGCTTATCAGAGGCTCTCTGTTTTTCAGAAATGAGGTACTTACGGAAACTGTTGGAGGACTTTGGATGGATACAAAATAATACATCAGTAAGTGCCTCATTATGTAGCCACGCTATATTTCTCAATCCGGTGGGTATGGCGTATGTGGCTAAGCTTATGAGAGATCCTCAGTTTGTCAGAGATGTGGTACTTACAGAAACTGTTGAGGAACATTAGGTGGATACAAAATATTACATCAGTAACTGCCACATTATGTAGCTACGCTATATTTCTCAATCCGGTGAGTATGGCGGATTTGGCTACGCTTATGAGAGACTCTCTGTTTGTCAGAGATGTGGTACTTAAAGAAACTGTTGGAGGACATTGGATGGATACAAAATATTACATCAGTAAATGTCTTATGTACCTACGTTATATTTCACGATCCGGTGCGTATGGAGGATGTGGCTAATCTTAAGAGAGAGCCTCTGTTTGCCAGAAATGAGGTACTTACAGAAACTGTTGGAGGATATAAGAGGGATACAAAATATTACATCAGTAAGAGCCTCATTATGTACTAAGTTATATTTCTCAATCGGGTGCGTATGGTGTATATGGCTACGCTTATGAGAGACTCCCTGTTTGCCAGAAATGAGGTACTTACATAAACTGTTGGAGGACATTAGATGGATACAAAATATTACATCATTAATTGCTCATTATGTACCTTCGTTATATTTCTCAATCCGGTGCGTATGGTGGATGTGGCTACGCTTATGAGAGGCTCTCTGTCTGCCAAAAATGAGGTACTTACAGAAACTTGATGGAGGACATTAGATGGATACAAAATATTACATCAGTAAGTTCCTCATTATGTAGCTACGTTATATTTGTCGATCCGGTGCGTATGGTGGATGTGGCTACGCTTATGAGAGACTCTCCGTTTACCGGAAACTAGATACTTACAGAAACTGTTGGAGGACATTAAATGGAAACAAAATATTACATCAGTGTCTCATTATGTAGCCACGTTATATTTCTCGATCCGGTGCGTATGGAGGTTGTAGCTAAGCTTATGAGAGACTCTCTGTTTGCCAGAAATGAGGTACTTACAGAAACTCTTGGAGGACATTAGCTGGAAACAAAATATTACATCAGTAAGTCCCTCATTATTTAGCTAGGTTATATTTCTCGAGCCGGTGCGTATGGTGGATGTGGCTTCGCTTATGAGAGACTCTCTGTTTGCCAGAAATGAGGTACTTCCAGAAACTGTTGGAGGACATTAGATGGATACAAAATATTACATCAGTAAGTGTCTCATTATGTACCTACGTTATATTTCTCGATCCGGTGTGTAATGTGGATGTGGCTAAGCTTATGAGAGACTCTCTGTTTGTCGGAGATGAGGCACTTACAGAAACTGTTGTAGGACATTCGATGGATACAAACATTATATCAGTAAGTGTCTTATTATATACCTACGTTATATTTAACACCACTATCACAGACAAAGGTAGGGAACAGTAAATGTTATGTACTAAATTTCCTAGATGGGCTTAAGAACTTTGTTCTAGCGTCGAATATACGAATGGAATTCCTTTGTGTGTGATGTCTGTCAATAATTTACATTTTCTAATTTAGCAACTTTTATACTGGTCGCCAAATTAGAATGTGGTTGACATTTAGTAAGCACGTGGAAAAGCGCTGTAAATAAGCACGTGCTGATGCTTACGTCATAGCGGTTGCCATAGTAACCATTAGAACGTCCAATTAGATTCGAGATGTTTCCATGACAACGTTAGACTCTATACCTTGTTTGCCGATATTCTAAAGCTTGTGTAGCATGACCTACGGCCGGGCGAGTTACGCAAACGGTGCAGTAAACACAATATCTTGGCTTTTGTTTCTCTTCTGATAACGCAGCGTAAACAGAATTCCCTCAAGTATGCAACAGTTAGAGATCCTGTACTGGCAAGTTACTTTGCATTTTATTTGTGGAAATTTCCTTGGTTTACGTGTGCCTGAGTCCGTGCAATTGTGCGCGTGTTGTGGTCATTTGCAATTGCGTTTAATGAATGTTTAGTTATATCTAAATATAGTGACAAGTGAAAACCTGAACGTGCTCGGGAACCAAATAAAACTATATTTGGTAAAGGTATTGCAATTAAAGGACATTCACGGGAAATAATATTCTCTGTGAGAGAATACTTCGGTGAGGCGAAATTGAAAGGGTAGTCTAGGCGCTTAATAAGACTTCGCGTGCTGTAGGTATCAGTAAGGGCATTAAGGTTAAGACTGGCAAAGAAAAGCGTTTTAAAGAAGAAAGTTAGACATTGGGTTATAAATTGGAAACTCCCGGAAAAAATTATTTAAGCAGCATTTTCCCACTTCAATAAGGATCAGAATGTCACAGGTATGCCTCTTTTGTTACGATGGACCTTACATTGATGTGTTCTTGCATGTTCTAGCGTTTGCCTGTAGATCCATGACTGTTCTATTGTCTTTGGGTGCAGTATAGTAAATAATAATAACAATAATAATAAATAATAATAAAATACCCATTGCAATCTCAACTGAATCACCTTCGAACGCGTAATGCTATCGCACTCTCCACGTGGCAGCAACAAGCGGCAACGCTGGCTCTCTCTCCGTACGAAACGTCCATCACTCTCTAGATTGACGACCAGAATAGTTTAACCTAATTATTTTTATATAGTCAGAAGAAAAGGAAAATGCAAGTGGGTAACATATTATAAACATATTTTTATATAAAGAAGATTGCACTGAATAATGTAAGGTTCTTTAAATGCATATTGTTACAATCCAATATTAGGCACCCTAAATATGTTTCAGCATATGTGCATCACTTAGAGTACATATAATTTTTTAAAATAAATTATTCAAATAAAGAAACCCCTTTCTTTATTACTCTGCTATAGTGTACCTAATATGTGTCAATACGGTTCCTTGATATATAATAGCAAAATAAAATATTATTTTACGCCACTTTAAAAATACTATCCGATATTCGGCTCCTCAGCCCTATACTATTAATAACCACAAGAACGAAGAATTCTAGGAAGATCGAGTAAAAGTTGGAGGGAGCAAGACTTTGGAGCCGGAGCAGGCTAATAACCTAAACCGTGATGAAGCAGAAATAAAGCTTTTAATAATATTTTAAAAAGTGTCGCATTGTTTAATCAGCGCCATCTATAAGACGACAAAGAGTGCAACAGGAAAAACATTCATCAGCCGCATAGAACGGCTATGTATCTCTTGATATTTGATGAAAGTTATATGTGGGAAGAGCTGTACTTACTCAGCACTCCCACTTCCAAAAATTACATATTGATATTGTAAGCTACTTATTGGTGGTGCTTCTAATTTGACTCATTCATTCATTCATTCAAGTAGCTGGCGGCTGACTGAGGGTCAGCACGATGTGTGTCATTCGTGTACCTGTCCTACACGGACTTAACCACTTAATGACAGGAAATGTGGGGTTTTGCAGGTTGATGGTTTAAGATAATGTAGAAGAAAAGAAGGGAGGTAGCCGTAGCTCCTCTTGGTAGCCAACTCGGGTGCAACGCTATGTTAGCACCGCTGGTGTGATAATTTTCAGGAAGAGTTTAATTTAGATTGTCTATTAAATTCAATTCAAACAGTAGTGATTTTAGGCTGAAATAAGTACTCTATTGTTACCGGGTGTGCCCGCACGCCATGCGGGGAAGCCGGTATAGCTTGTAGCGTCTTTCGGTTGCTCTGTAGTTCCCTAGAGACCTAACCAGGGCGCTCTGATGTTGAGGCAAACTCGCGTAGAATTTTGTGGCCCGGCGCCTAATGACATCTTCCACATAGTGGAGAGATGAGGCTTCATGAAGGTATCTCACGGGAAACCTCCAGCAAACAGAATAGATAGCCCTGAGACATCTATTTTGTACACGCTGAATTTGACGCAGATATGATCCTGCGGCCATGCCCCAGATCTCACAAGCATAAAGCATGATGGGAAGAATTAAAGCCTGAAAAAGGCGCAACTTAAGGGGTGTCGGCATTCCTGAGCGCATCATGGGGTATAACGAAGCCGAAGCTCCGCATGCCCGATGAGTCACCTCCTGGATGTGACCCCGAAAAGTTAGGCCCTTGTCCAGCTTTACACCTAAGTATTTGAGAGAATTTGTCCACTCTATCCTTCTGCCAGAATAATTGAAGGCGGGGAGGTTGGCGGGAAAGTGACGCTTAGTGAAGAGAATGGCTTGGCTTTTCTCTGGGTTGATAGACAATCGCCAAAGCCTACACCAATCATGAATGAGGCTTAGGTGTCGCTGTATTGGGTTGAAGGCTCTGCGTGCGTTTCTGTTTGTGTTGTATAATAACACGTCGTCCGCATATTGGACAATGTTGACGTGTTGCTCCGTGGGGAGATCCGCCACGTACACGCTAAATAGTGTAGGGGATAAGACAGAGCCTTCTGGGACGCCTCCTCTGATGGGTCGTCTGGTAGAAAGCTTTCCCGCCACAACAACTGTGAAGTGTCTGTGTTTTAGGAATGAATGTAAGATGTGTATCATGTGTGCAGGAAGCCCCAGGGTGATTAGTTTGTGTAGGAGGCCTGCATGCCAGGTGGTAGAGAAGGCCTTCTCGACATCCAGAGACACCGCCGCGGTGAATGCCCTTTCCTGGAAACCCAGGGCAGCGGCCTCCACCAGACGGAGTAACTGCTGTGATGTCGAGTGCCCAGGACGAAAACCAAACTGATGGGGAGGAATAGCTTGAATGTCCCCCAGAAGGGGCGACAAGCGGACTAAAACAAGCCTCTCGAAAACTTTCGAGAGGACTGACAGGAGGCTAATGGAGCGGTAACTGGCGGGGAGAGCCGGATTTTTACCGGGCTTCAAAATGCAAATCACCCGAGCCTCCCTCCACTGCCGTGGAAAGTGGCCCAGGGCGAGACACATATTAAAAACCCGAGTAAGAAAAAGAACGGCTTTGAATGGAAGATGGCGGAGCATGATAGGTGTCAACCCATCAGGTCCCGACGCTTTCTTGGGATTTAGACGCCGGAGTGCGCCCTGGAGCTCACTGGGTCTAATGACAGGTAGTCGGTCCGCCTCAGCAAGAGGGCGTCGAAGATACTGACGAACCTCCCGCTTGACGCGGCCAGTGAAGTCTAGGTCCTGGGGGTCATCTCGTGGCCTCATGGTCCTCTCTAGGTAGTCGGCAAACACATTTGCTTTAGCTTGGGGTTCGTACACCAGGTCTTGGGTGCTTTGGATAGGGGTGTTTGGTGCTCCTCCACGGTTCCGGAGTCCTTTTGCAAGCCTCCACGCCTCGCCATTCTCAAAATTCACTCGAGACATCAACTCCTCCCACGCGCGCACACGGTGCTCGCGTAGTCGAAGTCGAACCTCTCGGCGCAAGCGCGCGAGCAGAACCTGATTATGACGAGTGCGGTGTCGCTGATATAGTCTGCGAGCCGCCCAAGAGCGACGAATGAGAAGATGGATGTCTAGCGGGATGACGTGAGGGTGTAGAGGTGCTGGAGTGTGAACGGTGAGGTTGCGAACTGTTCGTCCTACGATGGAGGTGAAGGAGGAGATCGCCGTCTCCAAGGTCGGTATATCTGTGATGTGAGGGTTAGGAGGTATGGAGTCATTTAAGCAGACCCGTACGCAATCCCAATCGACTTCACGGTTTTGAACCGTGAATTCATGACTGACAACCCGTAAGTTTACCTCAGCCACAACTGGGTTGTGGTCGGAATGTAAGGCGCTTTGTGAATTGAGTGATAAGTGAAATGGAAAATGTTTGATGATTGCGAAGTCAATGACCGAAGGACGGCCTTGAATTCGCGGGAAATGAGTGGGTTGCCAGGGACCCTCTACTCTCAGTTGAGGATCTCCGTCTATGATGCGGATGATTTCTCTGCCTCTTGCGTCTGTCCGGGGACCCGAGTGCCAACGCGGGTGTTTAGCATTCAAATCCCCAGCCATAATGACGTTGGGATGTAGGGCGAGGATGGAGAGATAATCATTAGCAATGAACTGTTGACCAGGAGGGTGATAAGCAGACACTATCAGGACTTCGGAACCGCCCAGGTTCACGCAGACGGCAGTGGCTTCAAGGGTTTGAAGAGCGGGAAGCTGGACAGGTTTAAAGACAACCCCCCTCCTCACAAAGATCGCCGTGCCGCCGCCGCGACGGCCCACACGGTCGACCCTGAGGCAGTGGTAGCCGGAAATCCGGAAGGACATTTCAGGTCGGAGATGTGTTTCCGATACCAAGATGAGTTCCAAAGCAAATGACCTCGCGAAATGCAGGAGTTCATCTTGTTGACCATTGATGCCACACGCATTCCAGAATGCGAATCTGAACGAGGACAGAGACCTAGTTCGACCCGCCATCCTGGCTTGCGCGGCTTACTGCGGACAACAAGGCAAGCGCCTCCATAGCAATGACCATTCGGGCTGCAGACTCTGTGGTGTCAAAGAACCTCACCACCAGTTCACAGAGACGCCGGCCGTGGTTCTGCAGCAACTGCTGCAACCATCCCAGCATCTCCGAGGCCTGTGTGGTGGGGGGAGAAACTTCTATTGAAGTGGTAGCTTTGGTGGGAGTGGGGGATGCTGAAGAGTGCCTGGGCGCCGGCCTACCGTTAGCCCGTCCGTCCCTCAGCTGGCGATCGGGTTCACCCAAACAGTCACAACTTATAGCCATTCTTGCGGACTTCTATTTTACCTGTGATATAATGATATATTTATAACTATTACATATATACCGCTATAGAACATACTGCACATTCTTCTCCTGAATTTTATAAAGATCCTTCATAATTGATAATTGTTTCGCTACTATTTCATAACACGTCTACAAAGACAGAAGATAATTGTTAGACTGGATAATGTTACCTATGCTGCCATCTCTGGAAATAAGCTCAAACTCCAAGAGATGCCTCCGCCCTCTGTCCTTTCATCCCGATGGTACAATAACTGTAACCTCACGAAATTCTTCAAATCTATAAACCTACACCATTTCCGTCCTAAAAAATCCCGTAAAGTTATAGTTTAATACTATTTATGAAACAGATAATTCCATTTGAAATTAGGTAAACTTGGAGTCCAAGACATTTGCGTTTCTAACACATCTGTCTATGAAAGTGTATCCTACTCGATCTCTCACTCGAAACATGAAATGAAAACCGCTTTAAGAAATCCGTAGACCTGATATAAATTGCATTGCTATTACGCTATTATTCACCTTTATTTCTCTCTCTTACTCACACTTAAAGGTTATTGTATTACAATTATTCAACTATTCTTCATCATGTTCTCTCTGTCTCGACACATATTATTGTGACGTAGTAGGGACATGAGCGTAATTCCTTACTATTTCTCTACCATCAAAGCTTCAATATAAACATTTACCAAGTTGACACATTAATATCTTACCAAAGAGCTCAAAATTAAGAAAAAAGACTGAAGTTCTTACCCTAGTTAATATGAAGGTTAGTCGAGAATAGTGAACTCGGTTGTGGCACTTATTGCTGAAAGAGGCAAGGAATATTTATCAGACATGTAATAAATGATCTTGATAATTTCCTAGCAAAGGTTATATTTATGTGACACTGTCTGTTTTGCCATGCGCTAAGTAGTTACAGTAACCGTTGGAAGCGATTACATGGAAACAAACTATTACACCAGTAAGTTTCTTATTATATACATACGTCATACATCATGACCAGGGGCGTATGGAGGATATGACTAAATTTAAGAGAGAATGTCTGTTGTATCGAGAATTAGTTAGATACAGAAACTGTTTGAAACCATTAAATGGAAGTGAAATGTTAGCAAAAACAGATATTATATAAGAAAACTTCTTATAGTTCACTGAATGTCCGCCAGAGGGGAAATGGCTCACAAACAAGAATTGATCGTTTACGGAGTGCGCCTTTTTGCCGGGAGATGGCACTGTGAGTTATACGTTTTGCAGTGAAGGCGTTGTATTAATATTTCAAGAATCAGTTAAGAAATAGTAAGAATTATTTTAAGCAGTTGCTGATTATTATATGCTTTTCTTAAACCTGAAAATTATTAGCAGCTAAAGTGAAAACTGGGACAGTAGGAAACGAGCAAATAATTGTTTCGCGGAAATGAAACCTTCTGCAGCATGTATTCCTCCTGAGATTTGAGAATTCTGTGCATTGGGATTTTGTCAATTTAATTCAGTATGTTTTGGTTTTGTTGGAACTTGCAATCAATTATAATGAAGAGTACACTTGTTCATTGCTTTCTATTCTCACCAAGGGCTGCTCCCACATTGCTTTCAGTTGCCATGTATAAATTGACAATGTGTATTTCCTGTAATTTGATAGAGACACATGAGTTGTCCGTCTTTCGGGAGAGAGATTCTTTGTTCTTGTACGGGCTATTGAGCACCCAAGTAACGCTTCATTTGGCTCATGAAGTGTAGCTATCAAATATATGGTGTACATCAGAAATAAAATTCCAACATTTACGCTTTACATATAAAAGATCGTGTAACTGTATTGAATTTTAGTATGAAATTTTGGACAAATAGCTTTCCTTCTACTCCAGTTTGCACCCATAACCTTACTTATTATGGTGACTATTGTGGTCTACTATAACTTTCAGGTAACACAACTATTTTGTTTGAAATTAATAAATGGTGTGTATTTCTACAAATTTGTTGTTGACTGAAGATGTGGGCAAGTGTCCATGAAATTAATCTCACAAAGACATAATTGAAGTATTGTCATCGGCTTCTTATCTTAAGTGGAGAATATTTACTAAACACTTTTATTTGTGTAGTACGTAAATTACTATTTACACCTGGAAATATCTGAACACTTGAGTACAATAACACATCAACTCAATTATGACTATTTATGCATACACTGACACTAGCATTACACTTAATTGCGCCTACCTTGGTAGCGTGGTGGTATCATGTCTGCCTCACGTCAAGAGGTCCCAAGTTCGAATCTCACTTAGGGTCAGTTAACTGGATAAGGCTTTTTCGGAGTTTTTCGTTATCCTGAAAGACGAATGTCGGCTAACTATAAGCTCCATGGACCCCAGATGCATTGAGCATCATTTCACCCATTTCATTCATCGTCCGATATGACTAAATGTTGGAGGACGTAAATTAAAACAAAAAACAAAAAAAAACTTAATTTTAATGCTTTGGCCAGTTATAGTCTATCATTGATGTGTCTTCCAATCTTGGAGACATGAAACAAAAATAGAAACATAATAGTTTAGTATAATTGTGTACGAATATCTGATAAATTTATATCTCACCTGAACTATATTCTAAGCAATCATTTACTGAGTAAAACTGATTTTTTCTAAAGAAATTATGTAACTCTGCGTTAAACTGATTGATACAAGGTACGTTTTTTAATTGATTTGGGAAGTGGTTGTATAGCTTTAAACCCATGTATTTGACAGAAGTCTGAAATAGTTTTGTTTTATGAATATAGGTGTATAATTTATCTTTTTTATGTGTGTTATAGATGTGTACTTCAGCATTTCTGACATAGTTCACACTATTAGTCTGCATGTAAATTAATAACTGTTTCATATATAAACTTGGTGGGGTCAGGATATTCAAGTCTCTGAAATGATTCCTGCTGCCTTCCAATTTTGGAATACCAACCATAATTCATAATGCTTGCTTTTGTAGCTTAAATATCATCCTACTATTTGAAGCTATGACAGTCCTTTTAGTGATTTGCATTCTACAATTTACAATTAATACAGGTGTTGGTCTTATGAAAACATAATATAATAAATTAACACATCTATTGAATAATAAATAAAGTAAACTGCAAAACATAAAAATGTTGGTTCAGAAAAACCAGTTTAAGTAAGCCATTAACTTAAGTGCTGTAAGCTTGAGCAAAATATATCATGCCATGGTCAGTTGATGCAGAGTTATCAAAGTATACCCATATTTAGTTGCTGGTTGTACATTATCCAAGTCATAAATTCTTTAGAAATTAGTTTGGGTTAGTTATTGCTCTTTTGATGTTTTTATTTGGTATATAATGGCAGTAGGCTATCACAACAGATAAAATAAACACTGTAGCATAATTGATGCTTCATAAAGCATAATAAGAAACAACTACAAATAATCTTTTTTCAATGACTTTTGATGCTGGTGTTATTAAATTCCACCAATCACAATTGTCTGAAGCATAAGCTTAAAATGTATTCAAACCAAATAAGTGCTTTTAGTAATTGTAAAGATGAACACATTCTGTTCTGAGTACAATATAAGACAGGGCCTTTTCTTTTTTCTTTGCTATATTACATTTTTAATGTTTAACAGCAGCAGATTAAAATATTTAACAACTGTACAGCAAAAGAAGACTAAACAGTGAAATTAAACTTCAAGTACTTTTCTTACACTAAGACTTCTCAACCCCTCTTATTAATTAAGTTAATTTATTGAAATTAACTATTCCTTCACACTAGATGTGTATAGGCTAAATTTTGGACAGATAGAACCAAACTGAAAAATTCAATGCCATGGCAGTGATTTTAATAATAGATTTTCCGGTTTCCGTCCAGCTGCTCTTACTCATTGAGCTACAATGGCCAATGTGCCGGCTTGACATTAATTCTCCAATTGACACGTACATATACATTTTTTTCGGCATACCACAAGGGCCTCACGTATTCGAGGTACACTGTTTGTGTCATCTTACTGTTTTAAGTACAAAACCTCAGCCTAAACACGGCTAATGGTAGTTGTCTCATGTGTGTATGGATACTCCTAAGTGGTTTACCGGGAAAATACGAGTTAGTTGGAGAATATAATGTCATATCGGCACGTTGGCCATAGTAGCACAATGGTAGTACAGTTGGACGGAAGCCACAAGATCCGTGGTTGAAATCCCGGCTATGGCATTGCATTTTTCAGTCTGACTCTACGTTTCCACAATTTAGCCTAAACACGGCCAGTGTGAAAGAATAATCAATTTCCATTAATTAACTTAATAGTGGTTTACTATATAAAGCCCGGATCTTAAAGTACTTACAATATGTAGGTCGCCATTACGGTAGTTGTCTCATGTGAATGAGAACTCCTAAGTGGATTACCGGGAGAATACGAGTCAGGTGGAGAATTTAATGCCATAGTAGCACAATGGTAGTGCGGCTGGACGGAAACCAGAAGATCCGTGGTTCAAATCCTGACTATGCCATTGAATTTTTCAGTCTGACTCTACGTTTCCACAATATAGCCTAAACACGGCCAGTGTGAAAGAATAATTAATTTGCATTAATTAACCTAATAGTGGTTTACTATATGAAGCCCGGGTAGTTGTCTCATGTGTGTATGAGAACTCCTAAGTGGTTTACCAGGAAAGCACGAGTCAGTTGGAGAATTTAATATCATATCTCCGCGTTGGCACGTCGGTAGTGCGGCTATAAGGATAGCAGAAGATCCGTGGTTGAAATCCCGTCTATGGCATTGAATTTTTCAGTCTGACTCTACGTTTCCACAATTATAAGTAGTGTTAGTCATAAATTCTGTAAACAATAATAAAACATCGCAACAGTTCAACGAAATAAAATGTTACAGGCAGAGCCATCTCTAGGCACTAAGACGGTAGCGGTAATAAGATTGATTTTTCTGTTGTTTTGTAACACAATTTCTCACATGGAGGAGAATTATATTGGCAGTTATATCCAGTTATGACGATACGCTCGTTTAGAATCTCCTTTTCCTGTGTCATAAATGCTACAAATGACATTCGATTTTTAAAATCCCGCCCTTGAATTTGCGTGAACATTTCTGAGTATTTCGAAGCACCTAATATTTTGGGAGAGGTTCCTGCATACTAATTTATTTAATTTTGTATTCTGAATTTCAATTCCCATTCATTTCAACTGCAATGCCCATCAATGGTGTGGGTCTTCTTTGATTGATTAGAATGGCATATAATTTAAATGGCATCATACAGCTACCCACATTTCAAACATTTATCACTTACTCTGTTGTACACATTTTGTATCCGCATCCAAATATACTCTGATTAAATTTTTTCTACACCGTTATTGGAACTTGGAGCAGATAGAAATATATGTTGTTATTTAGGAGTTGGTTGCGAAAGAAGTATGGGTACATTGACTTTATTAAAATTAGGTAGTTATAGAAACTGTCGGAAGCAAAACATTACATCAATAAGTGTCTTTTATGTACAAACGTTATATTTCATGATTCGGTGCGCATGGTGGATGTGGCTACGCTTATGAGAGACTCTCTGTTGTGCCAGAAGTGAGGTACTTACAGAAACTGTTGGAGGACATTAGATGGAAACAAAATATTATATCAGAAAGTGTCTCATTATGTAGCTACGTTATATTTTACGATCGGGTGCGTATGGTGGATATGGCTACGCCTATGAGAGACTCTCTGCTGTGCCAGAAATGAGGTAATTACAGAAACTGTTGGAGGACATTAGATTTATACAAAATATTACATTATAAGTGCCTCATTATGTAGCTACGTTATATTTCTCAATCCGGTGCGTATGGTGGATGTGGCTACGCTTATGAGAGACTCTCTGTTTGCCAGAAATGAGGTACTTACAGACACTGTTGGAGGACATTAGATGGATAAAACGTATTACATCAGTAAGTGCCTCATTATGTACCTTCGTTATATTTCTCGATCCGGTGCGTATGGTGGTTGTGCCTACGGTTATGACAGACTCTCTGTTTGCCAGAAATGAGGTACTTAAACCAACTGTTGGAGGATATAAGAGGGATACAAAATATTACATCAGTAAGTGCCTCCTTATGTACCTTCGTTACATTTCTCGATCCGGTGCGTATAGTGGCTGTAACTAAGCTTATGAGAAACTCTCTGTTTGCCAGAAATGAGGTACTTACACAAACTGTTGGAGGATATAAGAGGGATACAAAATATTACATCAGTAAGTGCCTCATTATGTAGCTACGTTATATTTCTCAATCCGGTGCGTATGGTGGATGTGGCTACGCTTATGAGAGACTCTCTGGTTGCCAGAAATGAGGTACTTACAGAAACTGTTGGAGGACATTAGATGGATACAACATATTACATCAGTAGGTGCCTCATTATGTACCTTCGTTATATTTCTCGATCCGGTGCGTAAGGTGGTTGTGGCTACGGTTATGAGAGACCCTCTGTTTGCCAGAAATGAGGTACTTACACAAACTGTTGGAGGGCATTAGATTTATACAAAATATTACATCAGTAAGTGCCTTATTATGTAGCTACCTTATATTTCTCGATCCGGTGCGTATGGTGGATGTGGCTACGCTTATGAGAGACTCTCTGTTTGCCAGAAATGAGGTACTTACACAAACTGCTGGAGGACATTGCATGGATACAAAATATTACATAAGTAAGTGCCTCATTATGTAACTACGTTATATTTCTCGATCCGGTGCGTATGGTGGATGTGGCTACGCTTATGAGAGACTCTCTGTTTGCCGGAAATGAGGTACTTACAGAAATTGTTGGAGGACATTAAATGGAAACAAAATATTACATCAGTGTCTCATTATATAGCTACGTTATATCTCTCGATCCGGTGTGTTTGGTGGATGTGGCTAAGCTTATGAGAGACTCTCTATTTGCCAGCAATGAGGTACTTACAAAAATGTTGGAAGACATTAGATAGAAACAAAATATTACATCAGTAAGTGTCTCATTATGTACCTACGTTATATTTCACGATCCGGTGCGTATGGTGGATGTGCCTAAGGTTATGAGAGACTCTCTGTTTGCCAGAAATGAGGTACTTACAGATAATTTTAGAAGGCATTAGATAGAAACAAAATATTACATCTGTAAGTGTCTCATTATGTAGCTACGTTATATTTCTCGATCCGGTGTGTATGGCGGATGTGGCTAAGCTTATCAGAGGCTCTCTGTTTGCCAGAAATGAGGTACTTACAGAAACTTTTGGAGGACATTGGATGGAAACAAAATGTTACATCAGTAAGTGTCTTATGCACCTACGTTATATTTCATAATCCGGTGTGTATGGTGGATGTGGCTAAGCTTATGAGAGACCCTCTGTTTGTCAGAAAGGAGGTACTTACAGAAACTGTTGGAGGACTTTGGATGGATACAAAATAATACATCAGTAAGTGCCTCATTATGTAGCCACGCTATATTTCTCAATCCGGTGAGTATGGCGTATGTGGCTAAGCTTATGAGAGACCCTCAGTTTGTCAGAGATGTGGTACTTACAGAAACTGTTGGAGGACATTAGATGGATACAAAATATTACATCAGTAACTGCCTCATTATGTAGCTACGCTATATTTCTCAATTCGGTGAGTATGGCGGATTTGGCTACGCTTATGAGAAACTCTCTGTTTGTCAGAGATGTGGTACTTAAAGAAACTGTTGGAGGACATTGGATGGATACAAAATATTACATCAGTAAATGTCTTAGGTACCTACGTTATATTTCACGATCCGGTGCGTATGGAGGATGTGGCTAATCTTAAGAGAGAGCCTCTGTTTGCCAGAAATGAGGTACTTACAGAAACTGTTGGAGGATATAAGAGGGATACAAAATATTACATCAGTAAGAGCCTCATTATGTACCTAAGTTATATTTCTCAATCCGGTGCGTATGGTGGATTTGGCTACGCTTATGAGAGACTCCCTGTTTGCCAGAAACGAGGTACTTACATAATCTGTTGGAGGACATTAGATGGATACAAAATATTACATCATTAATTGCTCATTATGTACCTTCGTTATATTTCTCAATCCGGTGCGTATGGTGGATGTGGCTACGCTTATGAGAGGCTCTCTGTCTGCCAAAAATGAGGTACTTACAGAAACTTGTTGGAGGACATTAGATGGATACAAAGTATTACATCAGTAAGTTCCTCATTATGTAGCTACGTTATATTTCTCGATCCGGTGCGTATGGTGGATGTGGCTACGCTTATGAGAGACTCTCCGTTTGCCGGAAACGAGGTACTTACAGAAACTGTTGGAGGACATTAAATGGAAACAAAATATTACATCAGTTTCTCATTATGTAGCCACGTTATATTTCTCGATCCGGTGCTTATGGTGGTTGTAGCTAAGCTTATGAGAGACTCTCTGTTTGCCAGAAATGAGGTACTTACAGAAACTCTTGGAGGACATTAGATGGAAACAAAATATTACATCAGTAAGTTCCTCCTTATTTAGCTAGGTTATATTTCTCGAGCCTGTGCGTATGGTGGATGTGGCTTCGCTTATGAGAGACTCTCTGTTTGCCAGAAATGAGGTACTTACAGAAACTCTTGGAGGACATTAGATGGATACAAAATATTACATCAGTAGGTGTCTCATCATGTAGTTACGTTATATTTCTCGATCTGGTGCGTATGGTGGTTGTAGCTGATCTTATGAGAGACTCTCTGTTTGCCAGAAATGAGGTTCCTACAGAAACTGTTAGAGGACATTAGGTGGATACAAAATATTACATCAGTAAGTGTCTCATTGTGTACCTACGTAATATTTCTCGATCCGGTGTGTACGGTGGTTGTAGCTGAGGTTAGGAGAGACTCTCTGTGTGCCAGAAATGAGGTACTTACAGAAACTGTTGGAGGAAATTAGATGGATACAAAATGTTACAACAGTAAGTGTCTCATTATCTAGCTACGCTATATATCTCGATCCGGTGCGTATGGTGGTTGTAGCTAGGCTTATGAGAGACTCTCTGTTTGCCAGAAATGAGGTACTTACAGAAACTGTTAGAAGACATTAGATGGAAACAAGATATTACATCAGTAAGTGTATTATGTACCTACGTTATATTTCTCGATCCGGTGTGTATGGAAGATGTGCCTAAGCTTATGAGATACTCTCTGTTTGCCAGAAGTGATTTACTTTCAGAAACTGTTGGAGGACATTAGATGGAAACAAAATATTATATCAGTAAGTATCTCATTATGTAGCTACGTTATATTTTACGATCGGGTGCGTATGATGGAGGTGGCTACGCCTATGAGAGACTCTCTGTTGTGCCAGAAATGAGGTACTTACAGAAACTGTTGGAGGACATTAGATTTATACAAAATATTACATCATAAGTGCCTCATTATGTAGCTACGCTATATTTCTCAATCCGGTGCGTATGGTGGATGTGGCTACGCTTATGAGAGACTCTCTGTTTGCCAGAAATGAGGTACTTACAAAAATGTTGGAGGACATTAGAAGGATAAAACGTATTACATCAGTAAGTGCCTCATTATGTACCTTCGTTATATTTCTCCATCCGGTGCGTATGGTGGTTGTGGCTACGGTTATGACAGACTCCCTGTTTGCCAGAAATGAGGTACTTCCACCAACTGTTGGAGGATATAAGAGGGATACAAAATATTACATCAGTAAGTGCCGCATTATGTATCTTCGTTACATTTCCCGATCCGGTGCGTATAGTGGTTGTAGCTAAGCTTATGAGAAACTCTCTGTTTGCCAGAAATGAGGTACTTACACAAACTGTTGGAGGATATAAGAGGGATACAAAATATTACATCAGTAAGTGCCTCATTATGTAGCTACCTTATATTTCTCGATCCGGTGCGTATGGTGGATGTGGCTACGCTTATGAGAGACTCTCTGTTTGCCAGAAATGAGTTACTTACACAAACTGCTGGAGGACATTAGATGGATACAAAATATTACATCAGTAAGTGCCTCATTATGTAACTACGTTATATTTCTCGATCCGGTGCGTATGGTGGATATGGCTACGCTTATGAGAGACCCTCTGTTTGCCGGAAATGAGGTACTTACAGAAATTGTTGGAGGACATTAAATGGAAACAAAATATTACATCAGTGTCTCATTATATAGCTACGTTATATCTCTCGATCCGGTGTGTATGGTGGATGTGGCTAAGCTTATGAGAGACTCTCTATTTGCCAGAAATGAGGTACTTACAAAAATGTTGGAGGACATTAGATAGAAACAAAATATTACATCAGTAAGTGTCTCATTATGTACCTACGTTATATTTCACGATCCGGTGCGTATGGTGGATGTGCCTAAGGTTATGAGAGACTCTCTGTTTGCCAGAAATGAGGTACTTACAGAAAATTTTAGAAGGCATTAAATAGAAACAAAATATTACATCTGAAAGTGTCTCATTATCTAGCTACGTTATATTTCTCGATCCGGTGTGTATGGCGGATGTGGCTAAGCTTATCAGAGGTTCTCTGTTTGCCAGAAATGAGGTACTTACAGAAACTTTTGGAGGACATTGGATGGATACAAAATGTTACATCAGTAAGTGTCTTATGCACCTACGTTATATTTCATAATCCGGTGTGTGGTGGATGTGGCTAAGCTTATGAGAGACCCTCTGTTTGTCAGAAAGGAGGTACTTAAAGAAACTGTTGGAGGACATTAGATCGATACAAAATATTACATCAGTAAGTGGCTCATTATGTAGCTACGCTATATTTCTTAATCCGGTTAGTATGGCAGATGTGGCTACGCTTATGAGAGACACTCTGTTTGACAGAAATGAGGTACTTACAGAAACTGTTGGAGGACATTAGATGGATACAAAATATTACATCAGTAACTGCCTCATTATGTAGCCACGCTATATTTCTCAATCCGGTGAGTATGGCGTATGTGGCTAAGCTTATGAGAGACCCTCAGTTTGTCAGAGATGTGGTACTTACAGAAACTGTTGGAGGACATTAGATGGATACAAAATATTACATCAGTAACTGCCTCATTATGTAGCTACGCTATATTTCTCAATCCGGTGAGTATGGCGGATTTGGCTACGCTTATGAGAGACTCTCTGTTTGTCAGATATGTGGTACTTAAAGAAACTGTTGGAGGACATTGGATGGATACAAAATATTACATCAGTAAATGTCTTATGTACCTACGTTATATTTCACGATCCGGTGCGTATGGAGGATGTGGCTAATCTTAAAAGAGAGCCTCTGTTTGCCAGAAATGAGGTACTTACAGAAACTGTTGGAGGATATAAGAGGGATACAAAATATTACATCAGTAAGAGCCTCATTATGTACCTAAGTTATATTTCTCAATCCGGTGCGTATGGTGGATTTGGCTACGCTTATGAGAGACTCCCTGTTTGCCAGAAACGAGGTACTTACATAATCTGTTGGAGGACATTAGATGGATACAAAATATTACATCATTAATTGCTCATTATGTACCTTCGTTATATTTCTCAATCCGGTGCGTATGGTGGATGTGGCTACACTTATGAGAGGCTCTCTGTCTGCCAAAAATGAGGTACTTACAGAAACTTGTTGGAGGACATTAGATGGATACAAAATATTACATCAGTAAGTTCCTCATTATGTAGCTACGTTATATTTCTCGATCCGGTGCGTATGGTGGATGTGGCTACGCTTATGAGAGACTCTCCGTTTGCCGGAAACGAGGTACTTACAGAAACTGTTGGAGGACATTAAATGGAAACAAAATATTACATCAGTGTCTCATTATGTAGCCACGTTATATTTCTCGATCCGGTGTGTATGGTGGATGTGGCTAAGCTTATGAGAGACTCTCTATTTGCCAGAAATGAGGTACTTACAAAAATGTTGGAGGATATAAGAGGGATACAAAATATTACATCAGTAAGTGCCTCATTATGTAGCTACGTTATATTTCTCAATCCGGTGCGTATGGTGGATGTGGCTACGCTTATGAGAGACTCTCTGGTTGCCAGAAATGAGGTACTTACACAAACTGTTGGAGGACATTAGATGGATACAACATATTACATCAGTAGGTGCCTCATTATGTACCTTCGTTATATTTCTCGATCCGGTGCGTAAGGTGGTTGTGGCTACGGTTATGAGAGACCCTCTGTTTGCCAGAAATGAGGTACTTACACAAACTGTTGGAGGGCATTAGATTTATACAAAATATTACATCAGTAAGTGCCTTATTATGTAGCTACCTTATATTTCTCGATCCGGTGCGTATGGTGGATGTGGCTACGCTTATGAGAGAATCTCTGTTTGCCAGAAATGAGGTACTTACACAAACTGCTGGAGGACATTGGATGGATACAAAATATTACATCAGTAAGTGCCTCATTATGTAACTACGTTATATTTCTCGATCCGGTGCGTATGGTGAATGTGGCTACGCTTATGAGAGACTCTCTGTTTGCCGGAAATGAGGTACTTACAGAAATTGTTGGAGGACATTAAATGGAAACAAAATATTACATCAGTGTCTCATTATATAGCTACGTTATATCTCTCGATCCGGTGTGTATGGTGGATGTGGCTAAGCTTATGAGAGACTCTCTATTTGCCAGAAATGAGGTACTTACAAAAATGTTGGAAGACATTAGATAGAAACAAAATATTACATCAGTAAGTGTCTCATTATGTACCTACGTTATATTTCACGATCCGGTGCGTATGGTGGATGTGCCTAAGGTTATGAGAGACTCTCTGTTTGCCAGAAATGAGGTACTTACAGATAATTTTAGAAGGCATTAGATAGAAACAAAATATTACATCTGTAAGTGTCTCATTATGTAGCTACGTTATATTTCTCGATCCGGTGTGTATGGCGGATGTGGCTAAGCTTATCAGAGGCTCTCTGTTTGCCAGAAATGAGGTACTTACAGAAACTTTGTGAGGACATTGGATGGAAACAAAATGTTACATCAGTAAGTGTCTTATGCACCTACGTTATATTTCATAATCCGGTGTGTATGGTGGATGTGGCTAAGCTTATGAGAGACCCTCTGTTTGTCAGAAAGGAGGTACTTACAGAAACTGTTGGAGGACTTTGGATGGATACAAAATAATACATCAGTAAGTGCCTCATTATGTAGCCACGCTATATTTCTCAATCCGGTGAGTATGGCGTATGTGGCTAAGCTTATGAGAGACCCTCAGTTTGTCAGAGATGTGGTACTTACAGAAACTGTTGGAGGACATTAGATGGATACAAAATATTACATCAGTAACTGCCTCATTATGTAGCTACGCTATATTTCTCAATTCGGTGAGTATGGCGGATTTGGCTACGCTTATGAGAGACTCTCTGTTTGTCAGAGATGTGGTACTTAAAGAAACTGTTGGAGGACATTGGATGGATACAAAATATTACATCAGTAAATGTCTTATGTACCTACGTTATATTTCACGATCCGGTGCGTATGGAGGATGTGGCTAATCTTAAGAGAGAGCCTCTGTTTGCCAGAAATGAGGTACTTACAGAAACTGTTGGAGGATATAAGAGGGATACAAAATATTACATCAGTAAGAGCCTCATTATGTACCTAAGTTATATTTCTCAATCCGGTGCGTATGGTGGATTTGGCTACGCTTATGAGAGACTCCCTGTTTGCCAGAAACGAGGTACTTACATAATCTGTTGGAGGACATTAGATGGATACAAAATATTACATCATTAATTGCTCATTATGTACCTTCGTTATATTTCTCAATCCGGTGCGTATGGTGGATGTGGCTACGCTTATGAGAGGCTCTCTGTCTGCCAAAAATGAGGTACTTACAGAAACTGGTTGGAGGACATTAGATGGATACAAAGTATTACATCAGTAAGTTCCTCATTATGTAGCTACGTTATATTTCTCGATCCGGTGCGTATGGTGGATGTGGCTACGCTTATGAGAGACTCTCCGTTTGCCGGAAACGAGGTACTTACAGAAACTGTTGGAGGACATTAAATGGAAACAAAATATTACATCAGTGTCTCATTATGTAGCCACGTTATATTTCTCGATCCGGTGCTTATGGTGGTTGTAGCTAAGCTTATGAGAGACTCTCTGTTTGCCAGAAATGAGGTACTTACAGAAACTCTTGGAGGACATTAGATGGAAACAAAATATTACATCAGTAAGTTCCTCATTATTTAGCTAGGTTATATTTCTCGAGCCTGTGCGTATGGTGGATGTGGCTTCGCTTATGAGAGACTCTCTGTTTGCCAGAAATGAGGTACTTACAGAAACTCTTGGAGGACATTAGATGGATACAAAATATTACATCAGTAGGTGTCTCATCATGTAGTTACGTTATATTTCTCGATCTGGTGCGTATGGTGGTTGTAGCTGATCTTATGAGAGACTCTCTGTTTGCCAGAAATGAGGTTCCTACAGAAACTGTTAGAGGACATTAGGTGGATACAAAATATTACATCAGTAAGTGTCTCATTATCTAGCTACGTTACATTTCTCGATCCGGTGTGTATGGCGGATGTGGCTAAGGTTATCAGAGGTTCTCTGTTTGCCAGAAATGAGGTACTTACAGAAACTTTTGGAGGACATTGGATGGATACAAAATGTTACATCAGTAAGCGTCTTATGCACCTACGTTATATTTCATAATCCGGTGTGTGGTGGATGTGGCTAAGCTTATGAGAGGCCCTCTGTTTGTCAGAAAGGAGGTACTTAGAGAAACTGTTGGAGGACATTAGATCGATACAGAATATTACATCAGTAAGTGCCTCATTATGTAGCTACGCTATATTTCTTAATCCGGTTAGTATGGCAGATGTGGCTACGCTTATGAGAGACACTCTGTTTGACAGAAATGAGGTACTTACAGAAACTGTTGGAGGACATTAGATGGATACAAAATATTACATCAGTAACTGCCTCATTATGTAGCCACGCTATATTTCTCAATCCGGTGAGTATGGCGTATGTGGCTAAGCTTATGAGAGACCCTCAGTTTGTCAGAGATGTGGTACTTACAGAAACTGTTGGAGGACATTAGATGGATACAAAATATTACATCAGTAACTGCCTCATTATGTACCTACGCTATATTTCTCAATCCGGTGAGTATGGCGGATTTGGCTACGCTTATGAGAGACTCTCTGTTTGTCAGAGATGTGGTACTTAAAGAAACTGTTGGAGGACATTGGATGGCTACAAAATATTACATCAGTAAATGTCTTATGTACCTACGTTATATTTCACGATCCGGTGCGTATGGAGGATGTGGCTAATCTTAAGAGAGAGCCTCTGTTTGCCAGAAATGAGGTACTTACAGAAACTGTTGGAGGATATAAGAGGGATACAAAATATTACATCAGTAAGAGCCTCATTATGTACCTAAGTTATATTTCTCAATCCGGTGCGTATGGTGGATTTGGCTACGCTTATGAGAGACTCCCTGTTTGCCAGAAACGAGGTACTTACATAATCTGTTGGAGGACATTAGATGGATACAAAATATTACATCATTAATTGCTCATTATGTACCTTCGTTATATTTCTCAATCCGGTGCGTATGGTGGATGTGGCTACACTTATGAGAGGCTCTCTGTCTGCCAAAAATGAGGTACTTACAGAAACTTGTTGGAGGACATTAGATGGATACAAAATATTACATCAGTAAGTTCCTCATTATGTAGCTACGTTATATTTCTCGATCCGGTGCGTATGGTGGATGTGGCTACGCTTATGAAAGACTCTCCGTTTGCCGGAAACGAGGTACTTACAGAAACTGTTGGAGGACATTAAATGGAAACAAAATATTACATCAGTGTCTCATTATGTAGCCACGTTATATTTCTCGATCCGGTGCTTATGGTGGTTGTAGCTAAGCTTATGAGAGACTCTCTGTTTGCCAGAAATGAGGTACTTACAGAAACTCTTGGAGGACATTAGATGGAAACAAAATATTACATCAGTAAGTTCCTCATTATTTAGCTAGGTTATATTTCTCGAGCCTGTGCGTATGGTGGATGTGGCTTCGCTTATGAGAGACTCTCTGTTTGCCAGAAATGAGGTACTTACAGAAACTCTTGGAGGACATTAGATGGATACAAAATATTACATCAGTAGGTGTCTCATCATGTAGTTACGTTATATTTCTCGATCTGGTGCGTATGGTGGTTGTAGCTGATCTTATGAGAGACTCTCTGTTTGCCAGAAATGAGGTTCCTACAGAAACTGTTAGAGGACATTAGGTGGATACAAAATATTACATCAGTAAGTGTCTCATTGTGTACCTACGTAACATTTCTCGATCCGGTGTGTATGGTGGTTGTAGCTGAGGTTAGGAGAGACTCTCTGTGTGCCAGAAATGAGGTACTTACAGAAACTGTTGGAGGAAATTAGATGGATACAAAATATTACATCAGTAACTGCCTCATTATGTAGCCACGCTATATTTCTCAATCCGGTGAGTATGGCGTATGTGGCTTAGCTTATGAGAGACCCTCAGTTTGTCAGAGATGTGGTACTTACAGAAACTGTTGGAGGACATTAGATGGATACAAAATATTACATCAGTAACTGCCTCATTATGTACCTACGCTATATTTCTCAATCCGGTGAGTATGGCGGATTAGGCTACGCTTATGAGAGACTCTCTGTTTGTCAGAGATGTGGTACTTAAAGAAACTGTTGGAGGACATTGGATGGATACAAAATATTACATCAGTAAATGTCTTATGTACCTACGTTATATTTCACGATCCGGTGCGTATGGAGGATGTGGCTAATCTTAAGAGAGAGCCTCTGTTTGCCAGAAATGAGGTACTTACAGAAACTGTTGGAGGATATAAGAGGGATACAAAATATTACATCAGTAAGAGCCTCATTATGTACCTAAGTTATATTTCTCAATCCGGTGCGTATGGTGGATTTGGCTACGCTTATGAGAGACTCCCTGTTTGCCAGAAACGAGGTACTTACATAATCTGTTGGAGGACATTAGATGGATACAAAATATTACATCATTAATTGCTCATTATGTACCTTCGTTATATTTCTCAATCCGGTGCGTATGGTGGATGTGGCTACACTTATGAGAGGCTCTCTGTCTGCCAAAAATGAGGTACTTACAGAAACTTGTTGGAGGACATTAGATGGATACAAAATATTACATCAGTAAGTTCCTCATTATGTAGCTACGTTATATTTCTCGATCCGGTGCGTATGGTGGATGTGGCTACGCTTATGAGAGACTCTCCGTTTGCCGGAAACGAGGTACTTACAGAAACTGTTGGAGGACATTAAATGGAAACAAAATATTACATCAGTGTCTCATTATGTAGCCACGTTATATTTCTCGATCCGGTGTGTATGGTGGATGTGGCTAAGCTTATGAGAGACTCTCTATTTGCCAGAAATGAGGTACTTACAAAAATGTTGGAGGATATAAGAGGGATACAAAATATTACATCAGTAAGTGCCTCATTATGTAGCTACGTTATATTTCTCAATCCGGTGCGTATGGTGGATGTGGCTACGCTTATGAGAGACTCTCTGGTTGCCAGAAATGAGGTACTTACAGAAACTGTTGGAGGACATTAGATGGATACAACATATTACATCAGTAGGTGCCTCATTATGTACCTTCGTTATATTTCTCGATCCGGTGCGTAAGGTGGTTGTGGCTACGGTTATGAGAGACCCTCTGTTTGCCAGAAATGAGGTACTTACACAAACTGTTGGAGGGCATTAGATTTATACAAAATATTACATCAGTAAGTGCCTTATTATGTAGCTACCTTATATTTCTCGATCCGGTGCGTATGGTGGATGTGGCTACGCTTATGAGAGACTCTCTGTTTGCCAGAAATGAGGTACTTACACAAACTGCTGGAGGACATTGGATGGATACAAAATATTACATCAGTAAGTGCCTCATTATGTAACTACGTTATATTTCTCGATCCGGTGCGTATGGTGAATGTGGCTACGCTTATGAGAGACTCTCTGTTTGCCGGAAATGAGGTACTTACAGAAATTGTTGGAGGACATTAAATGGAAACAAAATATTACATCAGTGTCTCATTATATAGCTACGTTATATCTCTCGATCCGGTGTGTATGGTGGATGTGGCTAAGCTTATGAGAGACTCTCTATTTGCCAGAAATGAGGTACTTACAAAAATGTTGGAAGACATTAGATAGAAACAAAATATTACATCAGTAAGTGTCTCATTATGTACCTACGTTATATTTCACGATCCGGTGCGTATGGTGGATGTGCCTAAGGTTATGAGAGACTCTCTGTTTGCCAGAAATGAGGTACTTACAGATAATTTTAGAAGGCATTAGATAGAAACAAAATATTACATCTGTAAGTGTCTCATTATGTAGCTACGTTATATATCTCGATCCGGTGTGTATGGCGGATGTGGCTAAGCTTATCAGAGGCTCTCTGTTTGCCAGAAATGAGGTACTTACAGAAACTTTGTGAGGACATTGGATGGAAACAAAATGTTACATCAGTAAGTGTCTTATGCACCTACGTTATATTTCATAATCCGGTGTGTATGGTGGATGTGGCTAAGCTTATGAGAGACCCTCTGTTTGTCAGAAAGGAGGTACTTACAGAAACTGTTGGAGGACTTTGGATGGATACAAAATAATACATCAGTAAGTGCCTCATTATGTAGCCACGCTATATTTCTCAATCCGGTGAGTATGGCGTATGTGGCTAAGCTTATGAGAGACCCTCAGTTTGTCAGAGATGTGGTACTTACAGAAACTGTTGGAGGACATTAGATGGATACAAAATATTACATCAGTAACTGCCTCATTATGTAGCTACGCTATATTTCTCAATTCGGTGAGTATGGCGGATTTGGCTACGCTTATGAGAGACTCTCTGTTTGTCAGAGATGTGGTACTTAAAGAAACTGTTGGAGGACATTGGATGGATACAAAATATTACATCAGTAAATGTCTTATGTACCTACGTTATATTTCACGATCCGGTGCGTATGGAGGATGTGGCTAATCTTAAGAGAGAGCCTCTGTTTGCCAGAAATGAGTTACTTACAGAAACTTTTGGAGGATATAAGAGGGATACAAAATATTACATCAGTAAGAGCCTCATTATGTACCTAAGTTATATTTCTCAATCCGGTGCGTATGGTGGATTTGGCTACGCTTATGAGAGACTCCCTGTTTGCCAGAAACGAGGTACTTACATAATCTGTTGGAGGACATTAGATGGATACAAAATATTACATCATTAATTGCTCATTATGTACCTTCGTTATATTTCTCAATCCGGTGCGTATGGTGGATGTGGCTACGCTTATGAGAGGCTCTCTGTCTGCCAAAAATGAGGTACTTACAGAAACTTGTTGGAGGACATTAGATGGATACAAAGTATTACATCAGTAAGTTCCTCATTATGTAGCTACGTTATATTTCTCGATCCGGTGCGTATGGTGGATGTGGCTACGCTTATGAGAGACTCTCCGTTTGCCGGAAACGAGGTACTTACAGAAACTGTTGGAGGACATTAAATGGAAACAAAATATTACATCAGTGTCTCATTATGTAGCCACGTTATATTTCTCGATCCGGTGCTTATGGTGGTTGTAGCTAAGCTTATGAGAGACTCTCTGTTTGCCAGAAATGAGGTACTTACAGAAACTCTTGGAGGACATTAGATGGAAACAAAATATTACATCAGTAAGTTCCTCATTATTTAGCTAGGTTATATTTCTCGAGCCTGTGCGTATGGTGGATGTGGCTTCGCTTATGAGAGACTCTCTGTTTGCCAGAAATGAGGTACTTACAGAAACTCTTGGAGGACATTAGATGGATACAAAATATTACATCAGTAGGTGTCTCATCATGTAGTTACGTTATATTTCTCGATCTGGTGCGTATGGTGGTTGTAGCTGATCTTATGAGAGACTCTCTGTTTGCCAGAAATGAGGTTCCTACAGAAACTGTTAGAGGACATTAGGTGGATACAAAATATTACATCAGTAAGTGTCTCATTATCTAGCTACGTTACATTTCTCGATCCGGTGTGTATGGCGGATGTGGCTAAGCTTATCAGAGGTTCTCTGTTTGCCAGAAATGAGGTACTTACAGAAACTTTTGGAGGACATTGGATGGATACAAAATGTTACATCAGTAAGCGTCTTATGCACCTACGTTATATTTCATAATCCGGTGTGTGGTGGATGTGGCTAAGCTTATGAGAGACCCTCTGTTTGTCAGAAAGGAGGTACTTAAAGAAACTGTTGGAGGACATTAGATCGATACAAAATATTACATCAGTAAGTGCCTCATTATGTAGCTACGCTATATTTCTTAATCCGGTTAGTATGGCAGATGTGGCTACGCTTATGAGAGACACTCTGTTTGACAGAAATGAGGTACTTACAGAAACTGTTGGAGGACATTAGATGGATACAAAATATTACATCAGTAACTGCCTCATTATGTAGCCACGCTATATTTCTCAATCCGGTGAGTATGGCGTATGTGGCTAAGCTTATGAGAGACCCTCAGTTTGTCAGAGATGTGGTACTTACAGAAACTGTTGGAGGACATTAGATGGATACAAAATATTACATCAGTAACTGCCTCATTATGTACCTACGCTATATTTCTCAATCCGGTGAGTATGGCGGATTTGGCTACGCTTATGAGAGACTCTCTGTTTGTCAGAGATGTGGTACTTAAAGAAACTGTTGGAGGACATTGGATGGATACAAAATATTACATCAGTAAATGTCTTATGTACCTACGTTATATTTCACGATCCGGTGCGTATGGAGGATGTGGCTAATCTTAAGAGAGAGCCTCTGTTTGCCAGAAATGAGGTACTTACAGAAACAGTTGGAGGATATAAGAGGGATACAAAATATTACATCAGTAAGAGCCTCATTATGTACCTAAGTTATATTTCTCAATCCGGTGCGTATGGTGGATTTGGCTACGCTTATGAGAGACTCCCTGTTTGCCAGAAACGAGGTACTTACATAATCTGTTGGAGGACATTAGATGGATACAAAATATTACATCATTAATTGCTCATTATGTACCTTCGTTATATTTCTCAATCCGGTGCGTATGGTGGATGTGGCTACACTTATGAGAGGCTCTCTGTCTGCCAAAAATGAGGTACTTACAGAAACTTGTTGGAGGACATTAGATGGATACAAAATATTACATCAGTAAGTTCCTCATTATGTAGCTACGTTATATTTCTCGATCCGGTGCGTATGGTGGATGTGGCTACGCTTATGAAAGACTCTCCGTTTGCCGGAAACGAGGTACTTACAGAAACTGTTGGAGGACATTAAATGGAAACAAAATATTACATCAGTGTCTCATTATGTAGCCACGTTATATTTCTCGATCCGGTGCTTATGGTGGTTGTAGCTAAGCTTATGAGAGACTCTCTGTTTGCCAGAAATGAGGTACTTACAGAAACTCTTGGAGGACATTAGATGGAAACAAAATATTACATCAGTAAGTTCCTCATTATTTAGCTAGGTTATATTTCTCGAGCCTGTGCGTATGGTGGATGTGGCTTCGCTTATGAGAGACTCTCTGTTTGCCAGAAATGAGGTACTTACAGAAACTCTTGGAGGACATTAGATGGATACAAAATATTACATCAGTAGGTGTCTCATCATGTAGTTACGTTATATTTCTCGATCTGGTGCGTATGGTGGTTGTAGCTGATCTTATGAGAGACTCTCTGTTTGCCAGAAATGAGGTTCCTACAGAAACTGTTAGAGGACATTAGGTGGATACAAAATATTACATCAGTAAGTGTCTCATTGTGTACCTACGTAACATTTCTCGATCCGGTGTGTATGGTGGTTGTAGCTGAGGTTAGGAGAGACTCTCTGTGTGCCAGAAATGAGGTACTTACAGAAACTGTTGGAGGAAATTAGATGGATACAAAATGTTACAACAGTAAGTGTCTCATTATCTAGCTACGCTATATATCTCGATCCGGTGCGTATGGTGGTTGTAGCTAGGCTAATGAGAGACTCTCTGTTTGCCAGAAATGAGGTACCTACAGAAACTGTTAGAAGACATTAGATGGAAACAAGATATTACATCAGTAAGTGTATTATGTACCTACGTTATATTTCTCGATCCGGTGTGTATGGAAGATGTGCCTAAGCTTATGAGATACTCTCTGTTTGCCAGAAGTGATTTACTTTCAGAAACTGTTGGAGGACATTAGATGGAAACAAAATATTATATCAGTAAGTATCTCATTATGTAGCTACGTTATATTTTACGATCGGGTGCGTATGATGGAGGTGGCTACGCCTATGAGAGACTCTCTGTTGTGCCAGAAATGAGGTACTTACAGAAACTGTTGGAGGACATTAGATTTATACAAAATATTACATCATAAGTGCCTCATTATGTAGCTACGTTATATTTCTCAATCCGGTGCGTATGGTGTATGTGGCTACGCTTATGAGAGACTCTCTGTTTGCCAGAAATGAGGTACTTACAGAAACTGTTGGAGGACATTAGAAGGATAAAACGTATTACATCAGTAAGTGCCTCATTATGTACCTTCGTTATATTTCTCCATCCGGTGCGTATGGTGGTTGTGGCTACGGTTATGAGAGACTCTCCGTTTGCCGGAAACGAGGTACTTACAGAAACTGTTGGAGGACATTGAATGGAAACAAAATATTGCATCAGTGTCTCATTATGTAGCCACGTTATATTTCTCGATCCGGTGCATATGGTGGTTGTAGCTAAGCTTATGAGAGACTCTCTGTTTGCCAGAAATGAGGTACTTACAGAAACTCTTGGAGGACATTAGATGGAAACAAAATATTACATCAGTAAGTTCCTCATTATTTAGCTAGGTTATATTTCTCGAGCCTGTGCGTATGGTGGATGTGGCTTCGCTTATGAGAGACTCTCTGTTTGCCAGAAATGAGGTACTTACAGAAACTCTTGGAGGACATTAGATGGATACAAAGTATTACATCAGTAGGTGTCTCATCATGTAGTTACGTTATATTTCTCGATCTGGTGCGTATGGTGGTTGTAGCTGATCTTATGAGAGACTCTCTGTTTGCCAGAAATGAGGTTCCTACAGAAACTGTTAGAGGACATTAGGTGGATACAAAATATTACATCAGTAAGTGTCTCATTGTGTACCTACGTAACATTTCTCGATCCGGTGTGTATGGTGGTTGTAGCTGAGGTTAGGAGAGACTCTCTGTGTGCCAGAAATGAGGTACTTACAGAAACTGTTGGAGGAAATTAGATGGATACAAAATGTCACAACAGTAAGTGTCTCATTATCTAGCTACGCTATATATCTCGATCCGGTGCGTATGGTGGTTGTAGCTAGGCTTATGAGAGACTCTCTGTTTGCCAGAAATGAGGTACTTACAGAAACTGTTAGAAGACATTAGATGGAAACAAGATATTACATCAGTAAGTGTATTATGTACCTACGTTATATTTCTCGATCCGGTGTGTATGGAAGATGTGCCTAAGCTTATGAGATACTCTCTGTTTGCCAGAAGTGATTTACTTTCAGAAACTGTTGGAGGACATTAGATGGAAACAAAATATTATATCAGTAAGTATCTCATTATGTAGCTACGTTATATTTTACGATCGGGTGCGTAAGGTGGTTGTGGCTACGGTTATGAGAGACCCTCTGTTTGCCAGAAATGAGGTACTTACACAAACTGTTGGAGGGCATTAGATTTATACAAAATATTACATAAGTAAGTGCCTTATTATGTAGCTACCTTATATTTCTCGATCCGGTGCGTATGGTGGATGTGGCTACGCTTATGAGAGAATCTCTGTTTGCCAGAAATGAGGTACTTACACAAACTGCTGGAGGACATTGGATGGATACAAAATATTACATCAGTAAGTGCCTCATTATGTAACTACGTTATATTTCTCGATCCGGTGCGTATGGTGAATGTGGCTACGCTTATGAGAGACTCTCTGTTTGCCGGAAATGAGGTACTTACAGAAATTGTTGGAGGACATTAAATGGAAACAAAATATTACATCAGTGTCTCATTATATAGCTACGTTATATCTCTCGATCCGGTGTGTATGGTGGATGTGGCTAAGCTTATGAGAGACTCTCTATTTGCCAGAAATGAGGTACTTACAAAAATGTTGGAAGACATTAGATAGAAACAAAATATTACATCAGTAAGTGTCTCATTATGTACCTACGTTATATTTCACGATCCGGTGCGTATGGTGGATGTGCCTAAGGTTATGAGAGACTCTCTGTTTGCCAGAAATGAGGTACTTACAGATAATTTTAGAAGGCATTAGATAGAAACAAAATATTACATCTGTAAGTGTCTCATTATGTAGCTACGTTATATTTCTCGATCCGGTGTGTATGGCGGATGTGGCTAAGCTTATCAGAGGCTCTCTGTTTGCCAGAAATGAGGTACTTACAGAAACTTTGTGAGGACATTGGATGGAAACAAAATGTTACATCAGTAAGTGTCTTATGCACCTACGTTATATTTCATAATCCGGTGTGTATGGTGGATGTGGCTAAGCTTATGAGAGACCCTCTGTTTGTCAGAAAGGAGGTACTTACAGAAACTGTTGGAGGACTTTGGATGGATACAAAATAATACATCAGTAAGTGCCTCATTATGTAGCCACGCTATATTTCTCAATCCGGTGAGTATGGCGTATGTGGCTAAGCTTATGAGAGACCCTCAGTTTGTCAGAGATGTGGTACTTACAGAAACTGTTGGAGGACATTAGATGGATACAAAATATTACATCAGTAACTGCCTCATTATGTAGCTACGCTATATTTCTCAATTCGGTGAGTATGGCGGATTTGGCTACGCTTATGAGAGACTCTCTGTTTGTCAGAGATGTGGTACTTAAAGAAACTGTTGGAGGACATTGGATGGATACAAAATATTACATCAGTAAATGTCTTATGTACCTACGTTATATTTCACGATCCGGTGCGTATGGAGGATGTGGCTAATCTTAAGAGAGAGCCTCTGTTTGCCAGAAATGAGGTACTTACAGAAACTGTTGGAGGATATAAGAGGGATACAAAATATTACATCAGTAAGAGCCTCATTATGTACCTAAGTTATATTTCTCAATCCGGTGCGTATGGTGGATTTGGCTACGCTTATGAGAGACTCCCTGTTTGCCAGAAACGAGGTACTTACATAATCTGTTGGAGGACATTAGATGGATACAAAATATTACATCATTAATTGCTCATTATGTACCTTCGTTATATTTCTCAATCCGGTGCGTATGGTGGATGTGGCTACGCTTATGAGAGGCTCTCTGTCTGCCAAAAATGAGGTACTTACAGAAACTGGTTGGAGGACATTAGATGGATACAAAGTATTACATCAGTAAGTTCCTCATTATGTAGCTACGTTATATTTCTCGATCCGGTGCGTATGGTGGATGTGGCTACGCTTATGAGAGACTCTCCGTTTGCCGGAAACGAGGTACTTACAGAAACTGTTGGAGGACATTAAATGGAAACAAAATATTACATCAGTGTCTCATTATGTAGCCACGTTATATTTCTCGATCCGGTGCTTATGGTGGTTGTAGCTAAGCTTATGAGAGACTCTCTGTTTGCCAGAAATGAGGTACTTACAGAAACTCTTGGAGGACATTAGATGGAAACAAAATATTACATCAGTAAGTTCCTCATTATTTAGCTAGGTTATATTTCTCGAGCCTGTGCGTATGGTGGATGTGGCTTCGCTTATGAGAGACTCTCTGTTTGCCAGAAATGAGGTACTTACAGAAACTCTTGGAGGACATTAGATGGATACAAAATATTACATCAGTAGGTGTCTCATCATGTAGTTACGTTATATTTCTCGATCTGGTGCGTATGGTGGTTGTAGCTGATCTTATGAGAGACTCTCTGTTTGCCAGAAATGAGGTTCCTACAGAAACTGTTAGAGGACATTAGGTGGATACAAAATATTACATCAGTAAGTGTCTCATTATCTAGCTACGTTACATTTCTCGATCCGGTGTGTATGGCGGATGTGGCTAAGCTTATCAGAGGTTCTCTGTTTGCCAGAAATGAGGTACTTACAGAAACTTTTGGAGGACATTGGATGGATACAAAATGTTACATCAGTAAGCGTCTTATGCACCTACATTATATTTCATAATCCGGTGTGTGGTGGATGTGGCTAAGCTTATGAGAGGCCCTCTGTTTGTCAGAAAGGAGGTACTTAAAGAAACTGTTGGAGGACATTAGATCGATACAGAATATTACATCAGTAAGTGCCTCATTATGTAGCTACGCTATATTTCTTAATCCGGTTAGTATGGCAGATGTGGCTACGCTTATGAGAGACACTCTGTTTGACAGAAATGAGGTACTTACAGAAACTGTTGGAGGACATTAGATGGATACAAAATATTACATCAGTAACTGCCTCATTATGTAGCCACGCTATATTTCTCAATCCGGTGAGTATGGCGTATGTGGCTAAGCTTATGAGAGACCCTCAGTTTGTCAGAGATGTGGTACTTACAGAAACTGTTGGAGGACATTAGATGGATACAAAATATTACATCAGTAACTGCCTCATTATGTACCTACGCTATATTTCTCAATCCGGTGAGTATGGCGGATTTGGCTACGCTTATGAGAGACTCTCTGTTTGTCAGAGATGTGGTACTTAAAGAAACTGTTGGAGGACATTGGATGGATACAAAATATTACATCAGTAAATGTCTTATGTACCTACGTTATATTTCACGATCCGGTGCGTATGGAGGATGTGGCTAATCTTAAGAGAGAGCCTCTGTTTGCCAGAAATGAGGTACTTACGGAAACTGTTGGAGGATATAAGAGGGATACAAAATATTACATCAGTAAGAGCCTCATTATGTACCTAAGTTATATTTCTCAATCCGGTGCGTATGGTGGATTTGGCTACGCTTATGAGAGACTCCCTGTTTGCCAGAAACGAGGTACTTACATAATCTGTTGGAGGACATTAGATGGATACAAAATATTACATCATTAATTGCTCATTATGTACCTTCGTTATATTTCTCAATCCGGTGCGTATGGTGGATGTGGCTACACTTATGAGAGGCTCTCTGTCTGCCAAAAATGAGGTACTTACAGAAACTTGTTGGAGGACATTAGATGGATACAAAATATTACATCAGTAAGTTCCTCATTATGTAGCTACGTTATATTTCTCGATCCGGTGCGTATGGTGGATGTGGCTACGCTTATGAAAGACTCTCCGTTTGCCGGAAACGAGGTACTTACAGAAACTGTTGGAGGACATTAAATGGAAACAAAATATTACATCAGTGTCTCATTATGTAGCCACGTTATATTTCTCGATCCGGTGCTTATGGTGGTTGTAGCTAAGCTTATGAGAGACTCTCTGTTTGCCAGAAATGAGGTACTTACAGAAACTCTTGGAGGACATTAGATGGAAACAAAATGTTACATCAGTAAGTTCCTCATTATTTAGCTAGGTTATATTTCTCGAGCCTGTGCGTATGGTGGATGTGGCTTCGCTTATGAGAGACTCTCTGTTTGCCAGAAATGAGGTACTTACAGAAACTCTTGGAGGACATTAGATGGATACAAAATATTACATCAGTAGGTGTCTCATCATGTAGTTACGTTATATTTCTCGATCTGGTGCGTATGGTGGTTGTAGCTGATCTTATGAGAGACTCTCTGTTTGCCAGAAATGAGGTTCCTACAGAAACTGTTAGAGGACATTAGGTGGATACAAAATATTACATCAGTAAGTGTCTCATTGTGTACCTACGTAACATTTCTCGATCCGGTGTGTATGGTGGTTGTAGCTGAGGTTAGGAGAGACTCTCTGTGTGCCAGAAATGAGGTACTTACAGAAACTGTTGGAGGAAATTAGATGGATACAAAATATTACATCAGTAACTGCCTCATTATGTAGCCACGCTATATTTCTCAATCCGGTGAGTATGGCGTATGTGGCTTAGCTTATGAGAGACCCTCAGTTTGTCAGAGATGTGGTACTTACAGAAACTGTTGGAGGACATTAGATGGATACAAAATATTACATCAGTAACTGCCTCATTATGTACCTACGCTATATTTCTCAATCCGGTGAGTATGGCGGATTAGGCTACGCTTATGAGAGACTCTCTGTTTGTCAGAGATGTGGTACTTAAAGAAACTGTTGGAGGACATTGGATGGATACAAAATATTACATCAGTAAATGTCTTATGTACCTACGTTATATTTCACGATCCGGTGCGTATGGAGGATGTGGCTAATCTTAAGAGAGAGCCTCTGTTTGCCAGAAATGAGGTACTTACAGAAACTGTTGGAGGATATAAGAGGGATACAAAATATTACATCAGTAAGAGCCTCATTATGTACCTAAGTTATATTTCTCAATCCGGTGCGTATGGTGGATTTGGCTACGCTTATGAGAGACTCCCTGTTTGCCAGAAACGAGGTACTTACATAATCTGTTGGAGGACATTAGATGGATACAAAATATTACATCATTAATTGCTCATTATGTACCTTCGTTATATTTCTCAATCCGGTGCGTATGGTGGATGTGGCTACACTTATGAGAGGCTCTCTGTCTGCCAAAAATGAGGTACTTACAGAAACTTGTTGGAGGACATTAGATGGATACAAAATATTACATCAGTAAGTTCCTCATTATGTAGCTACGTTATATTTCTCGATCCGGTGCGTATGGTGGATGTGGCTACGCTTATGAGAGACTCTCCGTTTGCCGGAAACGAGGTACTTACAGAAACTGTTGGAGGACATTAAATGGAAACAAAATATTACATCAGTGTCTCATTATGTAGCCACGTTATATTTCTCGATCCGGTGTGTATGGTGGATGTGGCTAAGCTTATGAGAGACTCTCTATTTGCCAGAAATGAGGTACTTACAAAAATGTTGGAGGATATAAGAGGGATACAAAATATTACATCAGTAAGTGCCTCATTATGTAGCTACGTTATATTTCTCAATCCGGTGCGTATGGTGGATGTGGCTACGCTTATGAGAGACTCTCTGGTTGCCAGAAATGAGGTACTTACAGAAACTGTTGGAGGACATTAGATGGATACAACATATTACATCAGTAGGTGCCTCATTATGTACCTTCGTTATATTTCTCGATCCGGTGCGTAAGGTGGTTGTGGCTACGGTTATGAGAGACCCTCTGTTTGCCAGAAATGAGGTACTTACACAAACTGTTGGAGGGCATTAGATTTATACAAAATATTACATCAGTAAGTGCCTTATTATGTAGCTACCTTATATTTCTCGATCCGGTGCGTATGGTGGATGTGGCTACGCTTATGAGAGACTCTCTGTTTGCCAGAAATGAGGTACTTACACAAACTGCTGGAGGACATTGGATGGATACAAAATATTACATCAGTAAGTGCCTCATTATGTAACTACGTTATATTTCTCGATCCGGTGCGTATGGTGAATGTGGCTACGCTTATGAGAGACTCTCTGTTTGCCGGAAATGAGGTACTTACAGAAATTGTTGGAGGACATTAAATGGAAACAAAATATTACATCAGTGTCTCATTATATAGCTACGTTATATCTCTCGATCCGGTGTGTATGGTGGATGTGGCTAAGCTTATGAGAGACTCTCTATTTGCCAGAAATGAGGTACTTACAAAAATGTTGGAAGACATTAGATAGAAACAAAATATTACATCAGTAAGTGTCTCATTATGTACCTACGTTATATTTCACGATCCGGTGCGTATGGTGGATGTGCCTAAGGTTATGAGAGACTCTCTGTTTGCCAGAAATGAGGTACTTACAGATAATTTTAGAAGGCATTAGATAGAAACAAAATATTACATCTGTAAGTGTCTCATTATGTAGCTACGTTATATATCTCGATCCGGTGTGTATGGCGGATGTGGCTAAGCTTATCAGAGGCTCTCTGTTTGCCAGAAATGAGGTACTTACAGAAACTTTGTGAGGACATTGGATGGAAACAAAATGTTACATCAGTAAGTGTCTTATGCACCTACGTTATATTTCATAATCCGGTGTGTATGGTGGATGTGGCTAAGCTTATGAGAGACCCTCTGTTTGTCAGAAAGGAGGTACTTACAGAAACTGTTGGAGGACTTTGGATGGATACAAAATAATACATCAGTAAGTGCCTCATTATGTAGCCACGCTATATTTCTCAATCCGGTGAGTATGGCGTATGTGGCTAAGCTTATGAGAGACCCTCAGTTTGTCAGAGATGTGGTACTTACAGAAACTGTTGGAGGACATTAGATGGATACAAAATATTACATCAGTAACTGCCTCATTATGTAGCTACGCTATATTTCTCAATTCGGTGAGTATGGCGGATTTGGCTACGCTTATGAGAGACTCTCTGTTTGTCAGAGATGTGGTACTTAAAGAAACTGTTGGAGGACATTGGATGGATACAAAATATTACATCAGTAAATGTCTTATGTACCTACGTTATATTTCACGATCCGGTGCGTATGGAGGATGTGGCTAATCTTAAGAGAGAGCCTCTGTTTGCCAGAAATGAGTTACTTACAGAAACTTTTGGAGGATATAAGAGGGATACAAAATATTACATCAGTAAGAGCCTCATTATGTACCTAAGTTATATTTCTCAATCCGGTGCGTATGGTGGATTTGGCTACGCTTATGAGAGACTCCCTGTTTGCCAGAAACGAGGTACTTACATAATCTGTTGGAGGACATTAGATGGATACAAAATATTACATCATTAATTGCTCATTATGTACCTTCGTTATATTTCTCAATCCGGTGCGTATGGTGGATGTGGCTACGCTTATGAGAGGCTCTCTGTCTGCCAAAAATGAGGTACTTACAGAAACTTGTTGGAGGACATTAGATGGATACAAAGTATTACATCAGTAAGTTCCTCATTATGTAGCTACGTTATATTTCTCGATCCGGTGCGTATGGTGGATGTGGCTACGCTTATGAGAGACTCTCCGTTTGCCGGAAACGAGGTACTTACAGAAACTGTTGGAGGACATTAAATGGAAACAAAATATTACATCAGTGTCTCATTATGTAGCCACGTTATATTTCTCGATCCGGTGCTTATGGTGGTTGTAGCTAAGCTTATGAGAGACTCTCTGTTTGCCAGAAATGAGGTACTTACAGAAACTCTTGGAGGACATTAGATGGAAACAAAATATTACATCAGTAAGTTCCTCATTATTTAGCTAGGTTATATTTCTCGAGCCTGTGCGTATGGTGGATGTGGCTTCGCTTATGAGAGACTCTCTGTTTGCCAGAAATGAGGTACTTACAGAAACTCTTGGAGGACATTAGATGGATACAAAATATTACATCAGTAGGTGTCTCATCATGTAGTTACGTTATATTTCTCGATCTGGTGCGTATGGTGGTTGTAGCTGATCTTATGAGAGACTCTCTGTTTGCCAGAAATGAGGTTCCTACAGAAACTGTTAGAGGACATTAGGTGGATACAAAATATTACATCAGTAAGTGTCTCATTATCTAGCTACGTTACATTTCTCGATCCGGTGTGTATGGCGGATGTGGCTAAGCTTATCAGAGGTTCTCTGTTTGCCAGAAATGAGGTACTTACAGAAACTTTTGGAGGACATTGGATGGATACAAAATGTTACATCAGTAAGCGTCTTATGCACCTACGTTATATTTCATAATCCGGTGTGTGGTGGATGTGGCTAAGCTTATGAGAGACCCTCTGTTTGTCAGAAAGGAGGTACTTAAAGAAACTGTTGGAGGACATTAGATCGATACAAAATATTACATCAGTAAGTGCCTCATTATGTAGCTACGCTATATTTCTTAATCCGGTTAGTATGGCAGATGTGGCTACGCTTATGAGAGACACTCTGTTTGACAGAAATGAGGTACTTACAGAAACTGTTGGAGGACATTAGATGGATACAAAATATTACATCAGTAACTGCCTCATTATGTAGCCACGCTATATTTCTCAATCCGGTGAGTATGGCGTATGTGGCTAAGCTTATGAGAGACCCTACGTTTGTCAGAGATGTGGTACTTACAGAAACTGTTGGAGGACATTAGATGGATACAAAATATTACATCAGTAACTGCCTCATTATGTACCTACGCTATATTTCTCAATCCGGTGAGTATGGCGGATTTGGCTACGCTTATGAGAGACTCTCTGTTTGTCAGAGATGTGGTACTTAAAGAAACTGTTGGAGGACATTGGATGGATACAAAATATTACATCAGTAAATGTCTTATGTACCTACGTTATATTTCACGATCCGGTGCGTATGGAGGATGTGGCTAATCTTAAGAGAGAGCCTCTGTTTGCCAGAAATGAGGTACTTACAGAAACAGTTGGAGGATATAAGAGGGATACAAAATATTACATCAGTAAGAGCCTCATTATGTACCTAAGTTATATTTCTCAATCCGGTGCGTATGGTGGATTTGGCTACGCTTATGAGAGACTCCCTGTTTGCCAGAAACGAGGTACTTACATAATCTGTTGGAGGACATTAGATGGATACAAAATATTACATCATTAATTGCTCATTATGTACCTTCGTTATATTTCTCAATCCGGTGCGTATGGTGGATGTGGCTACACTTATGAGAGGCTCTCTGTCTGCCAAAAATGAGGTACTTACAGAAACTTGTTGGAGGACATTAGATGGATACAAAATATTACATCAGTAAGTTCCTCATTATGTAGCTACGTTATATTTCTCGATCCGGTGCGTATGGTGGATGTGGCTACGCTTATGAAAGACTCTCCGTTTGCCGGAAACGAGGTACTTACAGAAACTGTTGGAGGACATTAAATGGAAACAAAATATTACATCAGTGTCTCATTATGTAGCCACGTTATATTTCTCGATCCGGTGCTTATGGTGGTTGTAGCTAAGCTTATGAGAGACTCTCTGTTTGCCAGAAATGAGGTACTTACAGAAACTCTTGGAGGACATTAGATGGAAACAAAATATTACATCAGTAAGTTCCTCATTATTTAGCTAGGTTATATTTCTCGAGCCTGTGCGTATGGTGGATGTGGCTTCGCTTATGAGAGACTCTCTGTTTGCCAGAAATGAGGTACTTACAGAAACTCTTGGAGGACATTAGATGGATACAAAATATTACATCAGTAGGTGTCTCATCATGTAGTTACGTTATATTTCTCGATCTGGTGCGTATGGTGGTTGTAGCTGATCTTATGAGAGACTCTCTGTTTGCCAGAAATGAGGTTCCTACAGAAACTGTTAGAGGACATTAGGTGGATACAAAATATTACATCAGTAAGTGTCTCATTGTGTACCTACGTAACATTTCTCGATCCGGTGTGTATGGTGGTTGTAGCTGAGGTTAGGAGAGACTCTCTGTGTGCCAGAAATGAGGTACTTACAGAAACTGTTGGAGGAAATTAGATGGATACAAAATGTTACAACAGTAAGTGTCTCATTATCTAGCTACGCTATATATCTCGATCCGGTGCGTATGGTGGTTGTAGCTAGGCTAATGAGAGACTCTCTGTTTGCCAGAAATGAGGTACCTACAGAAACTGTTAGAAGACATTAGATGGAAACAAGATATTACATCAGTAAGTGTATTATGTACCTACGTTATATTTCTCGATCCGGTGTGTATGGAAGATGTGCCTAAGCTTATGAGATACTCTCTGTTTGCCAGAAGTGATTTACTTTCAGAAACTGTTGGAGGACATTAGATGGAAACAAAATATTATATCAGTAAGTATCTCATTATGTAGCTACGTTATATTTTACGATCGGGTGCGTATGATGGAGGTGGCTACGCCTATGAGAGACTCTCTGTTGTGCCAGAAATGAGGTACTTACAGAAACTGTTGGAGGACATTAGATTTATACAAAATATTACATCATAAGTGCCTCATTATGTAGCTACGTTATATTTCTCAATCCGGTGCGTATGGTGTATGTGGCTACGCTTATGAGAGACTCTCTGTTTGCCAGAAATGAGGTACTTACAGAAACTGTTGGAGGACATTAGAAGGATAAAACGTATTACATCAGTAAGTGCCTCATTATGTACCTTCGTTATATTTCTCCATCCGGTGCGTATGGTGGTTGTGGCTACGGTTATGAGAGACTCTCCGTTTGCCGGAAACGAGGTACTTACAGAAACTGTTGGAGGACATTGAATGGAAACAAAATATTGCATCAGTGTCTCATTATGTAGCCACGTTATATTTCTCGATCCGGTGCTTATGGTGGTTGTAGCTAAGCTTATGAGAGACTCTCTGTTTGCCAGAAATGAGGTACTTACAGAAACTCTTGGAGGACATTAGATGGAAACAAAATATTACATCAGTAAGTTCCTCATTATTTAGCTAGGTTATATTTCTCGAGCCTGTGCGTATGGTGGATGTGGCTTCGCTTATGAGAGACTCTCTGTTTGCCAGAAATGAGGTACTTACAGAAACTCTTGGAGGACATTAGATGGATACAAAATATTACATCAGTAGGTGTCTCATCATGTAGTTACGTTATATTTCTCGATCTGGTGCGTATGGTGGTTGTAGCTGATCTTATGAGAGACTCTCTGTTTGCCAGAAATGAGGTTCCTACAGAAACTGTTAGAGGACATTAGGTGGATACAAAATATTACATCAGTAAGTGTCTCATTGTGTACCTACGTAACATTTCTCGATCCGGTGTGTATGGTGGTTGTAGCTGAGGTTAGGAGAGACTCTCTGTGTGCCAGAAATGAGGTACTTACAGAAACTGTTGGAGGAAATTAGATGGATACAAAATGTCACAACAGTAAGTGTCTCATTATCTAGCTACGCTATATATCTCGATCCGGTGCGTATGGTGGTTGTAGCTAGGCTTATGAGAGACTCTCTGTTTGCCAGAAATGAGGTACTTACAGAAACTGTTAGAAGACATTAGATGGAA
>JAUKNK010000077.1:1072500-1145000 GCA_030765055.1 Mantis religiosa | reverse complement strand
ACACTCTCTGTAATTATATCACTGTAATTATAAATGAATCGCTTACCTTTTTATAAATGAAGTCTGGATGAATATCCCGAAGAAGGAAAAATTGTTGTCTGATGTGTTGGCTGCGCACTATTACAGACTGAATAATGTGTCTATCAGACAATCGTTTTTATAGCGATTTCAAAATCCTCCCCTCCACTAGTCTAGCGAGCCCTGTATAGAGCATTTTGAGACTTTAGATGTTCCCTCTCCCCTCTGTCATCCAAAGATATTTCCTTTTCTACGCGCGGTACAGTCTGAAAAAGATGTTGTAACTGCAAATGACGCTTCTCCTCAGTACATTCGTATACATGTTTGCTTGTTTGCGAGTATGTGTATGTGTGCGTGCGTGTGTGCATGTGAGTGTGTATGACTATGTGCGTATGTGTACGTGTATGTGTGTGTGTGTATGTGTGTGCGTGCATGTGTGTGTGTGTGCGTGTGAAAATGTGTGGGCGTGTATGTCTGATATATTCATTTTAAACCATTTGTTTCATGCGTACACTATTTATATTCAGATTTATTTGAGTTACATCCATGAGATTCGAACCTAGATCCAATGGCTATTAACCGGCGAAGTTACTTTTTATTTTCCCATCAATTTTCATGTTATTCTATAGATGGAGTACTATTTACGTTCTTAGCCAGAGGACTATTTATTTCAAATGATTTTTAAAAATTAGCATTAATTGCTGGCGCCCTGCATTGGTCATAAACATTGAAAGTAAAAGAATGGTATTGATTTCCAAGTGTGATCAATTTAAATTATCTCTAAGTGGTGTACATTCGTTATTACGGTTCACCAATTACGGTTATCTTTTCATTCTTAGCGCTAAAACCCTTTTACAAAAACTGAAGAATGTTCTCCTACAAGCAACTGTAAATGAAGAAATACATTAAATATTTCCTTGAATGGGAGATTATTTGGAGTCCTTTAATGTAGTTAATTAAATGCCCAGTTGGCCTTCACTGGCCACATGCGAGGTTAAACGGTTGTGTGTCACTTTTGCACAGAATTTGGTCTTTTCTCCGAAAATTTTTTGTTTCCTCTCTCACTCCCTCCCTCTCTCTTTCTTTCCCTCTCCTTGGTGCTTGCTTGTACATGTGTGTGTGTGTGTGTGTATGAAGCAACCGCTTCCAGAGTATACTTTTGAGTCTGATATATTAAGTAATCCTCTATCTAATTATCTCGTGCAAATCGGTTCGCAGATAGATCAGAAAAAAAAAGCTAGCGCAAATGCTTTAGAATATTAACAGGTATTAAGAATAATGTATACGTAAATGAAGTGTTCCACCTAAATTCAAACTCTGTATCTTTAAGCCCATGAAGAAAATAAAAAACGTTTTTGTCATAAGCAGTTCTAAGAAGGCCCACGTTGTAATCTTAGTAAACGAGAGAAGAAAACATTCGTAACGCGATTAAAAACAAAGTGAAAATAAGTTTAAAGTATGTGTGGGTGTGTCTATCTTAGTTATCCATAATTTCGCAAATAAAGGTATATGTTGACGCTCGCGCTCTAGATTGGCATAAGCTTTATCCGTGAATATACGCAAAGTTATCACTAGATATTAAAATTCTCGGTTTTCCAGCTTATTAATGAAATTGGTTTAAAATAAAAAGATCTCATACAAACAATCTTATGGACTTCTTGTGAAAATGAACAAGTAAAGAAATATATTAGGCATTTACTTGAAATGTATATAATGATTGCAAAAGGTTAACAGACGGTAGGATAGAGAGAACCATCAGCCCCTCCTCCAGTTGTGAGGGTTGGGTAAACTTATGGTGACGCTAATGTGCAGTTGGAATGCATTTCAGTGTTTTCTCACACATAATCTTTGTCGAGTAACAGGTGACCGATCTCATCTCTCCCTTCCTCCTCCAGTTGTGAGGGTTGGGTAAACTTATGGTGACGCTAATGTGTGTTACAAGCCACAGTTTGGCGATTTCTTGTTACAAGTTGGGGGGCTTGGACACATAGACGCGGTGGAGCGAGGCAGTTTTCCATCATGGTTAAACCTGCAACATAAATGTGTCTCTCTTGACATGACCCACGGCGCAGTAATTGTCAGATCAGAATTGATGGGACCCATTAATTTTTATAAGAAAGACTTTCAAGTTTCACATGACTGCTTGTCGGTGCACTCACACCCCTACCAAAAAACCATGGTAATGCATTTCAGTGTTTTCTCCCACATAATCTTTGTCGAGTAACAGGTGGCCGATCTCATCTCCCCCTTCCACAGACACTAGATGTCGCGAAGTCTGTATCTGAAACATACATTTACAATAATTTATGACATCCCTTAAAAAACTCTGGGAACACATACTCTTTGTCGAGTAACAGGAGGGCAATCTCAGGCCCCTTATTTATGAGGGTCATTAAACATGGCTACATCCTTTCACATAACATCGACGTCGGTTAACGCTTAACAGATGTTCAATCCAACATATCACAGAAACCTCTCGAGACATGTATGCCCCTTCCATAACACATAATCTTTGTCAAGTAACAGGTGGCCGATCTCATTTCCCCTTCCACAGACGCCAGATGTCACGACGTCTAGTATCTAGAACGTACATATACAATAATTTATGGCTTCCATTAAAAAAAGCCCTGGAAATGCGCGCCGAGACATGTCTGTCCCTTCCATACCACCTGCAAAATCTTGGGTGGTCCTCACCCCCCCTCCCCTCCCCCCTCCCACCGACGTCGGCGTCGCGACGTCTTGTATCCAGAGGGAACATAATCCCTCTACTGATATTACTTAATTGTGAACGTTTTCCTTTATCCTGACGGATAAACTTCTGCAACAGTTAGCTCTATGTAGCCTGGACTTATTTAGACAACAGTTCATCCTTCGTCCTATATGTATTTAAGATTGGATGTTTTCGCTTATACTGAAAGATGTATGTCAGGTGGCTTACAGCTCTAAGTATCCCGTACTCATTATAACCTTATTTCATTCATAGTCCGATATGACTTAGTATTGGAGGTTTTCCTTTTTTCTGAAAAATGAATGTAAGGTAGCGCTAACCTCTGTGTACCCTGAACTCATTTGCACATTATTTCCTTTGTCGTCCGTTATCGCTTGATCGTAGAGGTTTTCCTTCGTTCTGAAAGATCAGTTACTGGTGACTTTAAGTTCTATGTCCCTGTACTCATTTGAACAATATTTCATTTATCGTCCAATATGATACTATGCTACAGGATTTGCTTTATTCTATTAGATCAATGACTACTAACTCTAAGCTCTGGTTACCTTGTACTCATTTGAACACTTTTTCAACCATCGCCCGATATGACTGCATGGTGGCAGTTTTCCTTTAGTCTGTAAGATAAATGACTGCTAACTCTACTATGTACCATGTACTCCTTTGAATATTATTTCTTACATCGCCGGCTATAACTTAAGGCTGGAAGCTTTCCTTTATCCTGAAAGATGAATGTCTGTTAACTAACAGCTCTATGTAACCTGGACGCATTTCTGCCTCATTTCATTCATTGTCCGATATGATATATCGTTAGGGATATTTTCTTATTCTGAAGCTGAATTTCTAAAACTCTCAGCTATATGAATTCTGTTCTCATTTAGACAACATTTCATTCATTGTGCAATATGACTTACCATTGCAGGTATTCGCCTATTCCTAAGATTAACTTCTGCTAAATCTAAGTTCTATGTGCTCTGTGCTGATTTAGACTTTTCATTCATCGTCCGATATAACCTAACATTGGAGGTTCTTCTTTACTCTGAAAGATCAATGACAGGTAACTCTAAGCTCTACGTACCCAGTACTTATATGAATATTATTTCATTCATTGTTCGATATGACTTAATGCTGGAGGATGTTCCTCATTCCGAAAGATGAATGACTGGTGACCTTAAGCTCTATGTACCCTGTTCTCATTTGAACATGATTTCTTCCAGCGTCCGATATGACTTAATGCTAGAGGTTTTCTTTTATTCTGAAGGATGAATGTCTGGTAACTCTAAGCTCTATGTACCCTGTTCTCATTTGAACATGATTTCTTCCATCGTCCGATATGACTTAATGCTAGAGGTTTTCTTTTATTCTGAAGGATGAATGACTGGTAACTCTAAGCTCTATGTACTCTGTACTCATTTGAACATTATTTCCTTCATCGTCCAATGTAACTTGTTTCTTCCTAGCTGGTGGTTTTCTCTTACCCTGAAACATAATTGGCTGGTAACTCCTGGCTTTGTGTATCCTGTACTCATTTAGACAACATTTTATTCATCATCCGATATGACTTATCACTGGAGTTTTCCTCTTATCCTTAAATTTGAATGTCTGGTCACCTTAAGCTCTATGTACCCTGTATTCATTTGAACATGATTTCTTCCATCGTCCGATATGACTTAATGCTAGACGTTTCCGTTTATTCTGAAGGATGAATAACTGGTAACTCTGAGCTCTATGCACCCTGTTCTCATTTGAACATTATTACATCCATCCTCCGATATGATTTAATGATGGTGGTTTTCCTCTATTCTGAAGGATTAATGACTCGTAACTCTAAGCTCTATGTACCCTGTAGTCGTTTGAACATTATTTCTTTCATCGTCCAATATTACTTATAACTGGAGGTTTTCCTGTATCCTGAAAGATGAATGTCTGGTAACTATAAGCTCTATGTAACCTGGACTCATTTCTACATCATTTCATCCATCGTCCGATATGACTTGACGTTGGGAATATTACTTTATCCTGAAAGATGAACGTCTGTTAGCTCTGAGCTATATGCATCCTGTTCTTGTTTAGACAGCATTTCATTCGTCGTCCGATATGACTTTACATTGGAGGTTTTCGCCCATCTTGAAAGATGAACGTCTTGGAAATCTAAGCTCTATGTACCCTGTACTCATTTAGGCAAGAGTTCATTCATCGGCCGATATAACCTAACATTGGAAGTTTTCCTTTAATCTGAAAGGGAATGAGTGGTATCACTTAGGTCTGTGTACCATGTACTCATTTGAGCATTATTTCATTTGTGATCCGATATGCCTTAATGCTGGAAGTTTTGCTCAGTTCTGAAAATGAACTTCTGGTATATCTAAGCTCTATGTACCCTCTTTTCATTGAGACAACGTTTCATTCATCGTCCGATACGACTTAATGGTGGATGCTTTCCTTTACTCTGAAATATCAATGGCTGGTAAATCTAAGCTCTATGTACCCTTTACTCATTGAACGTTATTTCATTCATCATCCAATATGATTTAATCCTCGAGGATTTCTTTAATTATGAAAATGATTGTCTGATAGCTCTAAGTTCCATATACCCTGTACTCATTTGAACATTTTTTCATTCTTCGTCATTTATTCTGCCTGTACTCATTTGAACATCATTTCATTAACTGTCTGGTAAACCAAAGCTTTAAGGACCCTTTACTCTTTTATTTACAATTCATTCATCGTCCAATAAGAGTGTAAATTTGATGCTTGGTAGCCCTTAGCTCTGTAGTCATTTTACTAATTTGTGCATGATTTCTGTCTGCCCCATGGCCGAGTGTTCAAAGCGCTTGGTTCTCACCGCAGCGGCTCGGGTTCGATCGCCGGTAACCGCAAAGTGAGATGTTAACGACAATATGGCGGTGGTGCGAGCTTTCTCCTCGTCTTCCGGTTTCCCCGCAGGAGTAAATACCCACAGCTCCATCGTCAACTTTCCTATTGGGATGATCACCTATCCTGGTTCTCTATCAAATCCAAAGCTTTGGTTCCTCAACAGCTAAGGTGTGAGATTTTGTGTTGTCTTGGTGAAACAGGATTGTCTTTTTCCGCAAATGTGTTCGTTTATCCGCAAGTTCTGCCTTCAGCATCTCAGGGAGGGATGCGTAGTATGCTCCCGAAATGGGTTTTCCTTTTTGAAGATAATCGATCAAAATAACTCCTTGACTATCCCCCTCCCCCAAAAAACAGTCGCCATCACTTTCCCAGCCGAAAAAACAGTTATTGCCTTGTTTGAGCCGGTTCTCACTTTGCAGTACACTGTTTGGGCTGTATTTTTTTTCGGGAGTATAATGGTGTATCCAAGTTTCATCTACAGTAATTAATCAGCGCCAAAACTCGGACATATTGCCCCTAAACTGCGCAAACCGATCGTTTGAAATGTTCACTAGAGGTTTTTGGTCTAACGTAAGCAAACGCGGCACCCAACGCGCGGATATCTTTCTCATGTCTAAATGTTTATTTAATATGCGACAAACACGTTCTTGTGACATGTTCGTGGCCTCTTCTATCTCTCTCACTTAAATTCGGCGGTCGTCTAGCTCCACTTGGTGAAATTTTGCGTTCTCCATGGACTCTGGAATCATTTGAGCATCATTTCATCCAATTCATTCACCGTCCGATATGACTTGACGTTGGAGGACGTAAATTACAACAAAAAATTGCGATGTTTTCGACGGTAGTTGCAGTTTTTAAACGTCGCGAATGTTCATTGCCTCCCAAGCACTTACGGCCACATTTAAATTCAGTTGCCCAAAATTTCACTGTGGGAATTGATGGTACAGAGTCCGCATACATAGAAATCAATTCATCTTTTATTTGCGTGAGTGTGTTGCCTTTCAGAAACAAATATTTAATAACGGCTCGATTATGGATTTTATCCATTTTCATAAATCACTCACCTCAACTAACTTAAGTGACTGTTACATAACAATGGAGCGTTTAAAATGGCAGAAACTTTGGCGAATCGCTGTCAACAGATGAACAACGAAATTTGTTAGCTTATATTTACAAGTGCTGCCATCTTCATGTTGAGGTCGCAAACTTTTCAGACAACCGTCGTACCTCCAGACGCTAGCGCCAAACCTTGCGGTCTCCCAAACTCTCATATTCGCGTTTGCCGATTAAACAAAAAAGAAAGAAAAAAGAAAGAGGGAGAGAGAGAGAGAGAGAGAGAGAGAGAGAGAGAGAGAGAGAGAGAGAGAGAATTTTCACACTGCACAAGGAAAGAAACGGAAGAGATATGGAGTCATTTGATGGGAAATTATTTATTTTATTAAAAATTATAGTAGTCTTTATGACAAAAGGCGTAAATCCTACACAGATAATTTACTGAAGGGAAATATTTGCACGTAAATTGCGAATGAACCAAAATGTTAAGGTAGGCTTCAGCTGGTTATATCATTTATACCCGATATTTTTTCGACTATATGGTCAGATAGATTATGAGATATTTTGCTTTATTTATATATAGAAAAACCATAATATAATTATTATGATACTATTTGCATCACTTTTCATTGCAGTAGAAAAGTACTGTACCCTTCGAATATTTCTAAGTGCTAAATATTTCTGAAATTTTCGAAAAAGATTGGTTTCTTGAATTGTTAATTGTATAGTAGAAATTTAATTCCAAAAACACCCACTGTAATATCTTAAAAATGTTTCATATTTTTGAAAAGGACATTATTATTACATGTTTATGTTGACGTCACAATGTCGTTGTCAGTGGCTAAGCGAATTTGCCGTTCATGATAATCTCGTGAAAATAAACAATTCACGACAAATACTTTATTTTGAGAAATGAGCTATTTTTGGGATATTCCTTGCTATTTGTCTGAATTTTCAAATTTTTTGTTTTTTCTCGAATTTGAAGTCATTCGTATTTTTAGCACTTGGCCGTATAAAGATAAATTTATTTGGAAAATTGTCATACACTAACTCACTCTTTAAATTTTGACTATGACTTAAAGCCTGATATGTTGTTAGATTTCCTTGCACCTTCAAAAATTTAGCAATAAGTTAATTTTTGCAATCTTTTTCTTTACATTAGGTGCTCCAAGGTAATGTCATATGACTTAAAGGGTTGAAATGATGTTCAAATGAATTCAGAACCTATAGAGCTTAGAGTTACCCGACATTCTTGCAAAACGAGGGAGAAAGCCTATGAAAACCTTATCGAGAACAACTCCGGATTCGAACTCGGCACCTCTTGAACCTATGGCAGATATCCATTGCAGTAAAAGTAACATATACTTTAGATAACAAATACAAAATCATTTGTGTATTCTTTCAAATTCACGCCAAAAATGACTGAATATTGATACATAGATAAATAGCAAATATTTATAAAATAAATCAAAAGGGAAGTCATAGTGGCTACATGGGTTAGTGCCAGTTTATACTCCGTGGCCTAGAGTCGCATTTCGCGCCAAGATTTCCGCTCTATCTTTGCTTGCGAATATTGTGTGAGATACCCACGCACCGTAAGGTGAACCCTGTAGCTTCGGACCTCCCCGATAAGCTAAACGTCAACCGCTTTTATATATGTTACATGGTGTGCAGAATGTATCCTATAGAGTTTCCGATGTTCAAGTATTACAAATTAATGCTTATGTGATTTTATACGAGTGTTGCACTGCTAAATTACACCAATATTTTAAAAACGTTTAATAAGTTTATATTGCTGGCTTATATAAAGCAGTAAAGACCCACATTTTTCAGGGAAAAAAGTATGTAGGCCGGTCCTTAAAGCACTTACAGCACAGTAAGTCTTCATTAAGGTACCGGAATAAATACGAGTCAATTGGAGAATTTATGCCATACTGTTATGTTGCCATTGCACCTCAGTGGTTAATAGGAACTGGAAGAATCCGGAAAATCCATGGTTCAGATCCCGGCTATGACATTACATTTTTCAGTCTTCACTCTAGCTATCCAAACTTTAGCAATGTGTGTGAACAGCATAAGTCAAAGGAATGAAATGTCGATTACATTCCAAACTGCAGCGTCTTCCATAGACGTGATACGAAGATTATAAAAGAAGGCACGCGTCCCAAACTTTGCTTTATATGGAATACTTTTCGAAAAAAATTTATATTCTCAAAAACTGTAACGGATTTGTTTAAATTTCAAATGTTTTAGGCAAGGCTATTCTAAAAATTACAACTTCCGAGTTAAAATTAAAATAAGTTAAAATTAACGAGTTCGAATCTCGGTCAGGGTGACTTACTTGGATAAGGGTTTTCCGGGATTTTCCCTTATCTTTCAAGACGAATATCGGGTAACTAAGCTCCATTGACCTCCGGGTTCATTTGAGCATCATTTCACCCATTTCATTCATCGTCCGATATGACAACGTTGGAGGACGTAAATCACAAAAAAGAAAAAAAGAAAAAGGATTAAAACTTCTATAATAATAAACCTATCGTTATGAAAATTTAGACACAGAATTAGACTATCATTCTAAACTAGCATGCACATTTTTATGTTGCTATACCAAATAGTTCATTAATTAATAATTGATGTTCTGGAAAATATTTAAAAATGAAAAATGTCCTACCCGTAAAAAAGTGTGAGCTTTTAAGTTGAATCTTTGTTTTTGGCTAGTACAGAGCAATTTTAAAAGACCCACATTCTTATTTTTTGGAATACTATTGCAGAATCTGTTCTAAAATATTTTCTTCGTGTTAGCTCTCAAAATTTTGAAAATATTAACTTATTTTATTACTTAACACCATATAATTTTCAAAACATGAGCAGTGAAAAAAATTGGGAATGTGAAGTTCCATATTTACATATTATGGACCTATTCTGGAAGTTTCACTAACTTAAATTTAAAACTTTGGTATGTGAGGCATTTTGTATACTGAAAAGTCTTAAAAAGGGAAAAGTTCCTAGGAAAATGAATTTTAAAGTCATGATTGTTACTTTTAACGATTGTTAAAGATCTCTTTAAATTATTATGTGATGGCCTAAAATGGTGCAAATGATAAAAATAACATTTATACTACAAACACTAAGCTACCAAAAATGCCAAAAAAGAAAATTCCATGATTTTCAACATTCTGGGGGAATTTTCAATGAAGCCTTGTATCGAATTTACCATCTGAAGTCCTCTTCATTCTGAATGACTTCTGTATACACACAGAGTCAGAAAATCTTACTACAGAAAAAATATAGATCTTGTTAAAACATGCAATTTACCCAATACATTTTTTGGGAGTTAACAATTTCCGAAATATTCCTTATTGTTCATTTCCAGTAACAAGTATTTATCTACAATATTCCGAAATAGGAAGTGGTTATCCCTTTTTATCTGATGACGTTTACAGATGAGGTAACAAACAGAAATTGCTGATCTGATGATCTGGTGCGTAAGGCGGATGGTCAAGCAGTTCAAACCGTAATTCTTGGATTTCCGCCATTGCAACTGCTAAGGTGTGAGACCGTGCGTTGTCTTGATGAAACACGATTTCTTTTTTCTGCAAATGTGGCCGTTCTTCCGCAAGTTCTGCCTTCAGCTTCTGAAGTAGTGATGTGTAGTAAGCTTCCAAAACGGGTTTTCCTTTTTGAAGATAATTGATTAGAATAACTCCATTAACTATACTAAAAGACAGTCACCATCATTTTCCCAGATGAAATAAACTGGTTTTTGCTGTTTTTTTTGTTTTTTTGGAGCCGGATCTTCCGTTGCAATCCACTGTTTGCACTGTACTATTGTTTTGGGCATAAAATGGTGTATCCAAGTTTCATCCACAGGACCTCTGCGTCACGTTCAAGAGGTTCCTAGTTCGAATCTTGGTCAGGGTGAGTTACCTGGATAAGGATTTTTCCGCGGTGTTCCCTTATGCTTACAGACGAATGTCGGGTAGCTCTAAGTTTCGTGGACCCTGAACACATTGAGCATCATTTCACCCATTTCATTCACCATCCGATATGACTTAACGTTGGAGGAAGTAAAATTACAAAAAAAAAAAAAAAAAAAAAAAAAAAACACGTTTCATCCACAATATTTAATCAGCACCAAAACTCTGACTTATTGCACCACAAATGCACGAAAAGAGCGTTGGAAATGCTAATTCAAACACGTGTTTGATCCAACGTGAGCAAACGCGGAACCCAAAGCGCGTACAGCTTTCTCATATATGACTTAACGTTTAAGGTTTTCTCTATTCCTGAAAGTCAACATGAAAAAATGTTGCTGTTAAAAACAACAAAGTGGGAGAAAATATTACTACAACCATTCAAGATGAAAACACAAACAAGTTTCCTACACAAAGTTATGGAATTAAAAACAGATCTGAGTATTCCTAATTCTAAATAAAACATTTTAATCACAGAAAACCCACTGACGTTTGAACCAATTAATATTCAACTAGATGTAGAACAAACAGTTGCAAAATCTGAAACTTCCAAACCTGTACTAAAAGCACTAGCATTAGAAACTGTGAACAGTAGATACCCACCTGAAGAATGGTTACATATCTACACAGATGGATTTAACTTGGACAACAACACAGGAGCAGGAATTAAGTTTGCACTGCTTTCATTCTATCAACCACCAGGTTACCAAACAACAAATTTTGGTCAAGAAGTAACGGCTATTCATATTTCACTCCAATACCTGCTCTACAGAATAGATAAATTCAAAAATGCTATCATACTTTCTGATTCTAAAGCAGCATTAAGTGCCATAAGTTCCTATCAAATGAGGTCAGTCCAAATTAAAGAATGTCAAAAAATGTTCCAACAACTTCAACAACTACAGAAAATAATTATATAACAGTGGATACCTGCACATTGTGGAATTGATAAAAAAGATCAGCTGATTTTCTTGCCAAAAAAGGTGCAAATTTAATTCAGAACTAAAGTAAGAACCTACCATTTACATCCATAAGAACATTAATCAAAAGCAAATATAACAACAAACAAACCCAATCAATATCTAACAAAGCCAAAGAAAACAAATGGAACATTTTAATTAAAAATCCAGAAATATTCCAGAAATCCCACGTAAGACTGCAGTAGGAAATTTTAGATTCCTTACGGAACATCATTATTTGGCAAACATTTGAACAGAATAGGAATGTATACAAGTTCAAATTATCCTCTATGCAAGATAGAAGAGAAAATGACTGAAGAACATCTTTTAACCTGTGAAGTCCAACCAACCGGAACTACTACACAGAAATATTGGAGAGCAAAAGAGCTTAATTGCCAAATCCTAGCATTTGAAAACAACAACTATTCCTAAAAGATGACTGTCTTGCAACTCTAAAATCTGTGAAACCTAAACCCATATGATACCAATTGGACTCCTTTGAACACCATTACATTCATTGTCCGATGTTGGAGATGTTCCCTTAACCTGAAACATGAAAGAGAGTAACTCTAAGCTCTATATACCCTAGACTCATTTGATCATCATTTCATTCACTGGCCGATATGCTTAACGTTGGAGATGTTCCCTAAACCTGAAAGATGATAGTTTGGTAACTCTAAGCTCTATGTACCCTTGACTCACTTGAACATCATTTCATTCATTGGCCAATATGCTTAACATTGTAGATGGTTACTTAACCTGGAAGATAAAAGTTTGGTAACTCTAAGCTCTATCTAGCCTGGACTCATTTGAACATCATTTCTTCATTGTCCGATATGGCTAATCGTTGGAGGTGTCCACTTAAGCTGAAAGGTGAAAGTTTAGTAACTCTAAGCTCTATGGAACCTGGACTCATTTGAATATCATTTCATTCATCGTCCGATATGTGTAAACGTTGGAGGTGCTCACTTAAGCTGAAAGATGAAAGTTTGGTAGTTCTAAGCTCTATCTACCCTGGACTCCTTTGAACATCATTTCTTTCATCGTCAGATAAGGCTTACCTTTTGAGGTGTTACCTTAAATTGGAAGATGAAAGTTTAGTAACTCTAAGCTCTATGTACCCTGGAATCATTTAAACATCATTTCATTCATCGTCCGATTTGACTTAACCTTGGAGGTGTTCGCTTAACCTGAAAGATGAAAGTTTGGTAACTCTAAGCTCTATGAAACTTGGACTCATTTGACCTCATTTCATTCATTCCTCGATACGACTTATCGTTTGAAGTGTTCCCTTGCCCTGAAAGATGAACATTTGGTAACTATTAGCTCTATGTACCCTGGATTCATTTGAGCGCCATTTCATTTATCGTAAGATATCACTTAATATTTGGGGTGTTACCCTATCCTAAAAGATAAAAGGTTGGTATCTCCAATCTCTATGAACCCTTTACGCCCTTGAATATCATTTCCTTCATCCTTTGATATGACTTAACGTTTGACGTCTTCCCCTATCCTGAAAAATGAAAGTTTGGTAAATCTAAGCTCTGTGTACCGTAGCCTTATTAGAGCATCATTTCAATCATCGTTAGATATGGTTTAACGATGGAGGAGTTGTCTTAAACTGAAAGATGAGAGTTTGTTAACTCTATACTCTATGTACCCTTGACTCATTGGAACGTCATTTCATTCATTGGTCCCTGTTACTTAACGTTGGATGTGTTCCCTTACCTCAAAGATGAGCGCTTAATATTTGAAGCCCCATACACCCTGGACTCATTTGAACAACATTTCATTCATTGTGTGATTTGACTTAACGTTTGGGGTGTTTCCCCATTCTGAAAGGTAAAAGTTTGGTAACTCTAAGCTCTATGTATTCTCGACAAATTAGAGCATTAATTCATTCAACGTCCGCTATCACTTAACATAGGAAGTTTTCCCTAAACTTGAAAGACAAAAGTTTCGTAACTATAAGCTATATGAAACCTAAGCTCATTTGAACATCGTTTCATTCATTGGTCTATATGACTTAACGTTGGAGGAGTTCCATTAACCTGAAAGTAGAAGGTTTGGTAACTCTAAGCACTACGTACCCTGGACTCACTGGAATATCATTTCATTCATTGTTCAATATGATTTAACGTTGGCGTTCCCTTAACCTGAAAGATGAAAGTTTGGTAACCATAAGCTTTAGGTACACTGGATTCATTTGAACATCATATGACTTAATGTTGTTGATTTTCTCTCAACCTGAAGGATGAAAGTTGGGTAACTCTAAATTCTATGTACCCTGGACACATTTGAACATATATTTCATTCACGTTTGTATATGACTTAACGTTGGAGGTACTAGCTTAATCTGAAAATTGAAAGTTTGGTAACTTTAAGTTCAATGTATCCTGGACTCACTGTAACATCATCTCAATCATTGGCCAATATGGCTTAATGTTTGATATATTGCCTTAACCAGAGAGATGAAAGTTTGGTTACTTTAAGACATTTTTACCCTGGAAACATTTGAACATCATTTCATTAATCGTACGATATGAATTAACGTTGGAAATGAAATGAAATGTGTTGTGTTTAACGCCCCTTTTACTACATACGGCACCGCAGGCGGTGACATTGATGATACATCAGATGAAGATGGAGCACCGGTGGAATGAGATGCCGGGGGAAACCGGAGGTCCCGGACAATACCCGCCCCACCACCGTTTTTTCCACCACAAATCTCGACTTGCGGTCGTCTGGAATCGAACCCGGACCGCTTTGGTGAGAGTCAAGCGGTCTAAACACTGAGCCACGGTGTGATCTTTTAACGTTGGAGGTGTTCCTTTAACCTAAAAGATGAAAGTTTGGTAACTCTAAGCTCTATGTACCCTTGACACATTTGAACATCATATCATTCATCGACTGATATCACTTATCGTTTTAGATGTTCCCTTAATCTGAAAGAACAAAATTTATAAACTCAAGCTCTATGGTAACTGGACTCATTTGAACGTCATTTCTGTCATTGTTCGATATGAATAAAAGTTTGAGGTGTTCCCTCATGCTAAAACATAAAATTTAAGTAACTCTAAGTTCATTGTAACCTGGACTCATTTGAAAAACATTTAAATCATTGCTTATTATGTCTTACGTTGGAAGTGTTCACTTATACTGAAAGATGAAATTTGGGTAACCCTAAGCTCCGTGTACCCCGGACTCATTTGAAGTTTATTTTATTGACCGTTTGATATGGCTCAATGTTGGAGGATTTTCCTTAACCTGAAAGATTAAAGTATGGTAACTGTAAGCTCTATGTAACCTGGACTCATTTGAACAACATTTCATTCATCGTCTGATGTGGCTTAACGCTGCAGGTTTTCCCTTAACCTGAAATGTGCAGGTTTGGAAACTGTAAGCTCTATGTACACTTGACTCATTTAAACACCATTTCATTCATTGTTGCATACGACTTAAAGTTGGAAGTGTTCCTCTATCCTGAAAGATCGAATATTTGTAACCCTAAGCTCAATTTACACCACATTTGAATAACATTTCAGTCATTGTGAGATATGACTTAACGTTGGAAATCCCAATAACTCAAAGTTGAAGGTTCAGAAACTATAAGTTCTGTGTATCCTGAAGCCACTTTAACATCTATTCAATATTCGTCCAATATGACTTAACTTTGGAGATTTTGCCTTATTCTGAGAACTGAAAGTTGGCTAACACTAAGCTCTATGTATCCTGGACTCAAGAACACTATTTGGTACATCGTCCAATATGGTTTAACGTTGGAAGTGTTGCCTTTACCTGAAAGTTGAAAGTTTGGTAACAATATGCTCTATGTACCTGGACTCATTGGAACATCATTTCATTCATCATTAGTTCTGTCTTCAAGTTGGAGGTCTTACATTATCCAGAAAGGTGAAAGTTTGGTAACTCTAAGCTCATGTACACTGGACTCAATTAGAACATCATTTCATTCAGTCTCCGATTTGGCTTATCATTGGAGGTGTTCCATTAACCTGAAGAGGGAGAGTGTGGCAAATCTAAGCTCTAAGTATCCTGTATTCAATTTGAACATCATTTCATTCTATGTTCGATACGGTTTAACGTTGGAAGTATTCTCTTAACCTGAATGAGGTAAGTTTGTAACTCTAAGCTCTATGTACCCTGGACTCATTTCGAACATTATTTCGTTCAACGTCCGATATCACTTAAAGTTGTAGGCGTTCCCGTAGCACGTAAGAAGAACGTTTTGCAACTCTGAACTCCATCTACCTTGGACTCATTTGAACATCATTACATTAATTGTTCCATATTACATAATGTTGGAGTAGTTCCCTTATGCAGAAATATGAAAGTTTGGAAACTCTAAGCTTTATGTACCTTGGACATATTGGAACATTATTTTAATCATTGTTCGATATGACTTAACATTAGTGTTCGTTTAACCTGAAAGATTAAAGGGAGGTAAACCTAAGCTCTATGTACCCTGGACTCATTTGAACACCATTTCATTCATCGCCCGATATCACTTAACATTTGAGGTGATCTCTCATTCTGAAATGTGTAAGTTTGGTAACGCTAAGGCCTTAGTACCCTGGACACTCTTGAACATCATTTCATTCCTTCTTCGATATGACTTATTGTTGGAGGTTTTCCTCTCTCCTGAAAGCTGAAGCTTTGGTAACTCTTAGCCCTATGTACCCTGAACTCAGTGGAGCATTAGTTTGTTCTTCGTCCGTTAGGGTTTAACTTTGAGGTGATGCCTTAACCTGAAAAATGAAAGTTTGGGTACTCTCTGCTCTATGAAGCTTGCACCCATTGGAACATCATTTCATTTATCGATATGGCTTAATGTTAAATTCTTTACATAACATGAAAAATGAAAGTATGTTAGTAGTATAGAATTGAGAGAATCAGCACAGTGTAGATACGATGTTGAACTCTCCTCTGTGTTAATATATGAGTGATGTAGAATGCTCATTGATTTAGAACTCTCCTATATGAAAATCGAGTTGTAAAAGAAGGGGAGTGTTGGCGTAGTGCCGTTCTCCCCTGTGCAGTGAGATGTTTTTGAGGGTTGGGATGATGATGATGATGATGATGATGATGATTGTGTGTGTGTGTGTGATGTGTAATGTGTGATGGGTGGGATGGGTAACGGGGGGGGGGTTCCGGGGATGTTTGAATTAAATGTGAATTCTTTTCGATGTGTGTGTGTGCTTGAACTCTCATGTATGAATATCGAAGTCTAGGGTTCGATATTGTGATGGGGCGGTGTGGGTAACGGGGGTTTCGGGGATGTTTGAATTAAATGTATTGATAGTAATTCTTCGATGACTGTGCTTGAACTCTCATGTATGAATATCGAGTCTAGGGTTTGATATCTATTACGTTCAGTTCTTCGATGTCTGTGCTTGAACTCTCATGTATGAATATCGAGTGTAGGGTTTGATATCTATTACGTTTAGTGTATGATATATGATGTAGTATCGTTATTCTTTAGATAAAAGAATATCGAGAGAATGATTAGGTATGTTTACTGGGAGAGATTTATGAAAATAAATGTAATAAGACATTCTGGTAAGGGGTGTTCCCTATGCAGAATCTCTCCTTGAGCTATTGTATCCAAGAGCGATGTAAAGGTTAAGAAAAGGTTAAATTCCATTCCCACATCGAGGTACGAGAAAATATAAATCTATTCCACATTGAAGTATAAGGGTGATGACGTGTTGTCATTCCTCAAGATTTGTGCATATGTGAGTAAATTCGAATTAACAGGTCTCACCCTGTCCCGCCAGCTCGGGAACGAATGTGTCCTCACTTCACCAAAACCCTCCGTCCGTTAAGTACAATCGACGATAGGATGGGGAGGGGGGAGACAGGTATGATCACGTTTCATCACCCATCTGCTCACTCGGGAACGAATGCATTCTCACTTCACATCGCAACGTCAAGATGAGTGGAACAACAACACCTATCATTGAAAGTGATACCAGATTCTGGGAGAATCTACGCAATTTCGAAGATTTGCAAAAGCATTGGGTTGAGCACCACGATGAAACGTGTGATGGAAAGATGCATCAAGTGATTTGCAAGAATCCTTCCCATCATGATTCGATCACATCTTATGCTCAATGCGGAAAGAATTGTAAAGTGTACCTCGGGTAAGTAGAATTATAATTGTGTGTTAACGTGAAAGTGTTGTTATGTGTTAGATAACTAATGATAAATATGTTTATTTCAGTAAAGCCCAAAGTGAAGATGTGGCATGCCAGTCCGAACAGGATCAAGGTGAACATGTGTGCGGTCCGTACAATGATCGTCCGTTTAAGGATATCGGTACATCGAAACCCGAGGAGAAAGTCATAGAAAAGTGAGTATAAAATAATAAGAGTTTTACGTTAACAAGTGTATTAAATATTCACGATGTTGAGACAGTTCGTGTATGTCCGCAGATCCAGTAAGAAAGGAGACAAGAAAAAGAAGAAGACGAACTGCCAACCGAGAATCGTCAAAGCCAAGAAGACGTTCGATCAAGACAGTTTCATCATAATGATGTTCGAACCCTTCACACCCTTCGCAGAAGAAGTAGAGGAGGAAGTTGCGAGTGATGGTAAATAGTGTGTGCATGAACGATAACGACATCTCCATCAGCATTGACTTTCGTGTGAACATAGGATTATACAATGAACTCCCATCACTTTACATTAAAGACACACATGACGATACGTTTGTGTATATTACAAAAGAGGATTGGGAGGTAATAATGTCAAATTTGTGTGTTTTGGATACGTATCTGAAAGATGGTAAGCATCCATGTGCACCGTACAGTGAAAATATAATATATGCATTTAATATAATGTTATGCATGAATAAGATGCAAGAAATAACGTTTGTGAATACATGTTTAAATGTGGTCAGTATAAATCTGAATAGTACTGCATTCAATGGACTTAAAAGACTAATTCCATATATTGAAAGAAATTTATATCAGTTGTATGATATTCATAAATCATTATGTTCATATGATGCAAAAAGCAGGAGTGCAAGGAAGAGGATATTGGAGATGTATGTTAAAGTCAATAAAAAGATAATTTGAATTTGTAATGTTTTATTTATTACACCTATATGATAGATTGTACAACATGAGTTAGTGGTTTATAAGTGAATAATTTATCATTATAATTAAACAGAATAATGAAGTTTGTGCAGGAAAATTTGACGATGCTTGAACTTCCAATCTGACATTCACTGCCCCCGTCACAGTATCCTCAGGTTGATGAGAGCAATCGATGACGAATAGCGGTGCATATTTCAGAAAGTCGTTCCTTTTCAAAAGAGGGTAATTCTCCTTTCCATAGTAGGATGATTGAAATTTGGAATATTGATCATACAGAGATGCAAATTCCGAATTGGCGAAATCCAAATTCATATCGTGATAGGGGTAAGATTCACTGTTGAGATAAAGTTTCAGATTGGTGATATTACAATTATCAAATAGAGAAGCATCCTTAGCGAGATGATTCAATCTATCCACTTGTGCACCGACTATGACGAAACGTGGTTTTTCAAGTTTAGTCGTGGTTGCAATGTTCCATGTGAACGCTTTAGTTTGAGGTACAGCAGGTTGAGTGTGAAGGTCCAAAGTTCGAAATGCGACGTGTAGAGGTTTATCCGATTTGACGAGTTTAAGTTTATCAACTCGTTCAGAATCTGAAAGTCGAAGTACAGGCATCCTCCATTCGAGTCTAGTTAGTTGTATGGTTGTAGGATCGTTTCCAATGATACAATTATTAGAATCCTTAGATCTATTGAGAATAAGTTCAAACTTGCTATTAAGTATGACCTCCTTGTGATCGTCGGCGAAACCCAGCAACATCGAAAGAGGAACGATAGCATTGAAGATACCATTCGATGTATTCACGATGTCTATCACACCTCCAGGATAGATCCATCCAGCATTTAGTAAACGATTCGATTCCAGTTCATTCAGTGCAGCATAGTTACGCATCGTTGATGAAATGCCCGGATTCCTAGTTCTATCAATAGTCGTTCCATTCATATCCAGACGAATCTCATCGAATAGGAATGCCATAGCATTGTTACTCAATTTCGATGTGGCAACGGTGCCGTCGGGTTTAGTGAGAGTCCCCTCAATGTAGAGATAACTTCTACTAGGAAGCGTGTACAAATCTTCAGCTTGACATGGAATTCTAATTTCATCGTTCACATCGAGAGCTGACGTATTGTACGGTAGGAATACGTGTTCTTCCTCCTTACTGATCTTATCATCAAAGGTCGGAATCCCGGTCACGTCCAACACATCCATCATAGAACCTTGAAGCCTAAGTTAGCGAGAAATTGTCGATTAGACGATGTGATTAGCTTGCGGGTCGATGATCGAGTAGAGATCAATCTCGAGAGATGTTTTTTAATATAGCATCGTCTCTTAAAACTTATACCCATTACGACGTATGTGCAATCGTACAGTGATGGTTTCGTTCCTGAAATCTAACTTATCGCCGTTCTGGTCTACCACTCTAATGTCGAGATGATCAATGAGATTCGTATCGATGATTGGTAAATATATAGGACTTGATGGTTCCTGCGAAATATGATAACCTGGAGGTACCGATGGAAAAAATTCATACAGAGAATGACCACTTTTACCATTGATGAAAGATCCCGTTGCAAGACTACACTCGATACGTATGATGCTGACTTTGAATATGTTAACCAAATCATTAGACTCGGTCAGCACGTTTGCCGGTACCCTCTGTTTAGAGGTGAAACCGAGAAGTGAAGCAATAGATCTCTCACGACTAAAGTCGATAATATAGGGAGATTGAATTTCTGATTTCATGGTGTTATTATTAGCACGTAGAATAAAGTCGTCACCGATGTCGAGAGCATCCTTGATCAATCTGGCGATACCATCCAATTCATAAGTACCCGGTGGAATTACTATACGTTCGACTTTTCCATCGCGAACGTAATGGAATAGATTATTACTCTCGTCCACATTCGGAATTGAGTAAAAAGTCTCAAAATTCAATAGAGCTATCTCGTAATGTCCGTTAGGATCCAGATGTAATGGTGGATTTAGAAATGTAGAGAAGCTGGTATCACTACCACTCACGGTGATCGTGTAACTCATCGAGGAGAAACTGAAGGCACAAGTGACCGCAAATCACAGAATCGAATTCTTGAAATCTCGTCGTATTATATAGGAGCTTGACACCCGAAAGGTACGTTTCTATCTCTTCCGGAGGTCTCAGATCGCCGAAACTGTCAAAGTAGTAGGCAACGTCACCATCCTTACGTACAGCAACCCAATGTGTACCAGGGTTATTTGATGTATCCAGATTCACTACTATTCTCTCATAGTATCGAGGATGTGGAGGTAGTTTATCGATCATGTAGACACCTCTAAAATGTGGAATGCGTAGACGTCGTGCATACGAATCGATCTCGTTAGCACTCAGGGCTTTTTCCGGGATAAATATAGGCCTCGCCCCGAGTTTTTTGATCGAAGATATAATCCTCTACCCTTACGACGTCTCTTACGGCGAAGACCTTTGCCCTGAGCCAAAGATTCCATGCGCTCGTTGTGACGTGTTAATTCCGCAAGTTGTTTTGCATCCGAACGTTTCTTATTGACAGCCGTAGCAATCTGAGCAGCACCTCCAGCTAGACCACCTGCTGCACCTAGAGCTGCTAAAAGTGGTAGCAAAGGTAAGAAACCACCTCTCTTGTTGCGACGTTTACGCATGCCAGCGCCCGCTGCCAATTTACCCTTCATAAGTGTAGTCACAAGTCGAGCTGCAAGTCGTTCGCCCAAAGAAGCGTCGGCAGACTTTACACGTCTCCAAGCTTTCTCTACCAACACCTTATCGGCTAGACGACGAGATTCTGTATCAGTACTCTCTGCGTAAGCCCGATCGTGATCGAGACACGCTGAATCTAACCCGTTCACCGGTAAGTCACCTCTCTGCAAGCGTTTATGTAGTTTCGTTCCGGGACCGCAGAAACGATAACCCGGTAAATGTGCCTCAAATGGTAATGAATTAATCAAGGAATTAAGAATTCCCGAACCTTTGCGTGCACGTGTAGAGCGCATGTCTCACTATGAAATAAAAAAGGCAAAACGTGCGCTTTATAAGTATACGATTCCTATGACGATTGGCTAAATCCAGTAAAGACATAGATTGCCCTGATCACGAACGAAATAAAAGACAAAACTTATGCTTTATAAGTATTAGTCGCGATATGGAGATAGTAAAGCAAAAGTGTACGCTACCCATACAGGTGTTAGATTTCGAGGATGACATTCGCAAAGGACGACACGGTACGTTGTTTCCGAGTAACGTTAGAGCGCTCATACTTGGCAGTTCAAATGCTCGAAAAACGAACGTTTTACTCAACCTGCTTATTCACGAGAATGGTCTGAGATTCGAAAACCTCTACATATACTCGAAATCGTTGCAACAACCTAAATATCGATATTTACTCAGGTTACTGAAAACTATACCCGATATAGGTGTATTTACGTTCGATGATGGTGATAAAGTAATTCAAACGTCGGATGCTAGAGAAAATTCGATATTCGTATTTGATGATGTGATAAATGAAAAACAGGGTAAGATAGCTTCATATTACAGTATGGGTAGACATCGTAATGTCGATGCTATATATTTAGCACAATCATATGCTAAAGTACCTAAACATTTAATTAGAGATAATGCAAATATGATTATATTCTTTAGACAGGATAATCTCAATTTAAAACATATATACGAAGATTATGTAAATACCGATATGTCCTATGATGAATTTAAGAATATGTGTAAGCATATATGGAAGAGTGATGAACGATCCTTTGTTGTTATAGTACCAGAATATCCACTGAACGAGGGACGCTACCGTCACGGTTTTGATCGCTTTATCAGAATGAATAAATAGAATAATCCATCACTTAAGCAATGAGTATCGACAGGTTCGGATCCCGAAGAATCATACCCTCTAGGGGTGTGTTCAATCGATATATCATAACTAGAGATGGATCGGGAAACTATCGATTCAAGGGAAAGCGGTTGTGCAATATTCACGACCCTGAAGAAGGTGACGATGCATCGACTAAACGTTATGTGGATACGCATACGGCTGACGTCGAGAATCGAATGCAGATCTTCAGCGAGCAGACCTCGTATCAGCGTATGGGCGAGTTTGAAGCTATGCTTAGGGATCACATACAAAAATCGCTCGACATCCAATACAACAATTTAATGGAGTACTTAAGTAAATATGCATTTAAACGTGATTGCGAAAATAATGTCATTATAGATGGTATAAGAATGAAAACGCTGTTGGACCCCCTTCACGAACACGACGTTCCTAATAAAAAATATGTAGATGATAGGATTCCAATTCACGACTCTAATGAAACTCTATCATTTCGAATGAAGAGATTGAAGGATTTAGCCGACCCGATAGATGATAGTGATGCAGTCACCATGAGTTATGTTAATCATTTCTTTATACAGAAACATAATGAATTGCAAACGGGTTTAACTGAGACTATAACAAACATTGTCGATACTATTACACGGAAACAGAATGAATTACAAAGTCAGTTAACTAGAACAATCACCTCCGCTAGCGAGACTATTACTACAGCTGTAGAAAAAAGAAGTGAAAGAACTAACCGCACGACAAACGGAACTTGATAATAAACTAATCACTATAAATAATGATATTCATACTATGAAAACACGAATGATAAATGTTGTAAACACTATGTTACAACAATTGAAAGCACAACTCATAATTTCATTGCAAACACGTCCGTTTCGAGGTCCCTCTTTAAGGTAGACGTTAACATCGGGACTCGAATACTATAAAGTTCCTGGAAATGGAAGTGTACTCTCGTGTTCCATCGTATCATCGGTACATCCGCATGCTGTAAATGATACATTGTTTGCAATAAACGGAAGATTAGTTGAAATATATCCTGTAAGAGTTGAAACTGGCGATATTCTATCGTTTACAGCGCCAGTCGGACGTGCTAAAAATGGTGATATATTAAGTATAGAACTGATAGTTTCATATAAATTAGCAGTAGCTGATTAATTATACATTCATTTCGATATGGATGCTGAAGCTATAAGACTTAAGGAATCCATTGCCCGTCACAGTAGGGCAATAAGAGAAAAGTTACGTTCTCTCAAAGGAATGAAATTCGAAACGCAACGAGTCATGTCTGAAGTTCTTCAACCTGTAACCGAACCATTGAAAGTAATAGCGAAAGCACACCAAGACAACAACGACGACGAAACTACAGATGATGCTAACGGATCTGATCTCGTGTCAAAGTATCTACACAAGGTTCGAACTGCTAGTTCGAGTGACATGGACAATACTTACGGCATACGTTACGAGGATAATGAGTATAAATTGGGTAACAAGACAGTTGTGTTTAAATCTGATGGTGTTCAGATAGGAACAGAAACGTATGAACCCACAGCAGGCTTATATGAATTATTATTTAAACGTTTACCTCGCAAGACATCGTACACAGATGATGATTTAGACGTGTATTCGCAAATCTTACAGAATACTCAAGTTTACAGACACGGTTATTCAAGAGATGGACGTTTAAGAGCAAATCGAGGGTTCAAGTATCGTCATATCATTCGTGACCTTGTTAGTAATCGAACTGAATTTGGTTTACGTTGGAAAGAACATGTACCGCAGAGAAAATTAGATTACGTCTACTGGAACGATCCGAATGAAATAATAAACAGATTAAGATTATTAGTTGCGTCGAGGGATGCAGGTAATTTGAATCACTCACCCGAGATAGAAGAAATTATTACAGAACTTAAAACATCAAAAATTATAGCATGATAAAACGTCGCATTGCAACCGAGTTACATGCACCAGCTAGAAGACGATTTTTACGTCGTAAGATCATAAGCAAAGGAATGAACGATTTAGTACAAATAGATCTTATGGACATGTCTAATTATGCAAGAGACAATAGGAATTATAAGTATATTCTTCTTGCATGCAATTTTTATTCCAAGATGGCTTATGCACGACCATTACGTGATAAAAGTGGTATTAACGTTTCGACTGCTATGGAGGAGATATTGAATGAAATGGAATCGTTTCCGAAGAATGTTCAATCTGATAAAGGAAGGGAGTTTTACAATAAACATTTCCGCGAACTAATGAATCGTAATAATATTAATCATTACAGTACATTCACACACGTTAAGGCTGCTGCAGTGGAACGTTTAATAAGAACGATCAAACTGATTTTGCATAAGGAATTTATTGTTCAAGGCTCATATCAATGGATAAACATACTACCTAGAATTATTCATACCTACAATAATACTTACCATCGAACGATTCGTATGAAGCCTGTAGAAGTTCGTGATAATTCTCTCCTGCTCAGCGTCTACAAATATGATAGAAGTCTGCGTGAGAAGCGAAGATCTAGGCTTCATCGTGTTGGTGACTACGTGAGGATTTCTAAGCATAAAGGTGTTATGGAGAAAGGTTATCTACCAAATTGGAGTGTTGAAGCCTTTAGGATACGTACAGTGCAAAGGACACATCCATTGACCTATCTCATCGAGGATCTGGAGGGTAAACTGATTGAAGGAGCATTCTACGGTTATGAATTACAGAAAACTCAATATCCAGACACGTATTTAGTTGAAAGGATCATCAGACGTCGTGGTGATAGGATTCTGGTGAAATGGTTAGGATTTCCTACCCGTGAATGGATTAATGAGGTGGACATTGTATAAATAAAAAAACACACAACTCAATAAAGAAATATAATTTTAATTATATATTGTGTTTGATTTTTTTTTGTTCACATTGATTCCTGACATCTTCTGTAACTGCTAATTCACATCTCCTTAACTTAAACATGATAATAACATTTTTATACTTTTTTAAAAATCTTCTGTAACTGCTAATTCACATCTCCTTAACTTAAACATGATAACAACATTTTTATACTTTAAAAAAAAATCATACATGATTATAGTTGAATTAACATTTAATTGTAGAGATTTTAACATAACGTACATGCTAGTTCACATTGAGTATATATAAATTCACCTACCCTTAACGTAAACATGATAATTACAATTTGAAGTAATTAGTAATATACGTTAAACAAACACCATACATGATTATAGCTGAAATAAGAGCCTTTGTACATGCTAGTTCACATTGATATATATAAATCTCCCCTCACCCCTTAACGGAGACATGATAATAACATTTTGATATAATTAGTAAATATATTTTAATAAACAATCATACATGATTATAGTTGAATTAACATTTCATTGATTTCTGCTATCTAACATTTCAAAACGACATGAATAGGAAAAAATATTCCTTCACCCCTAACATAAACATAAAAAAAGCAACACGTTATCTTTCAAATGAAGTAAATATGTTATTATCATGTAATTAGTAACACACTTTACAAATATACTTGAAACTCAATTATTTCGTTTTTTGAAATACAGTAATATGTTATTATCATGTGCCTAGTAATACCTTTTAACTCAGTTGTAACACACTTTACAATTATACTTGAAACTCAATTATTTTATTTTTTGAAATACAGTAATATGTTATTATCGTGGCCTAGTAATACCTTTTAACTCAGTTGAATCTATGCTTTATTGAGAAAAGAAAAAGAAATTTACACTTGACAATTTTCTATAGCATAATGTCCCCATGCTAATGTTGAAAATGAATTATTGGGAATGTATCGTTTTGTATCGATACCACTTAAAGCTATCTTATTAGATTCAATAGTATGAACATCATGTTTATAACTTCTGAAACATGTCTGCATGCTTCGATGTATAGTGTCAGGATGTGTAATACATGAGAGATATTGTTCAAAGGTTATGAATCTCATCGAATCTTTTGTTACACCTTTTGATTTTTTAATCACTTCAGTATCATATCGATAACTATATAATTTCGATTTCAGCCCTACATATTCAGTCATCACTCTACCGGCTAGCTCATCCTTGAATAATCCTGAAATTTTCTTATTTGCTAACGGAATACCATACACATTATCCATTGGATAATTCGATGTATCGAATAAATGTATATTGGTTTTAATAAATTCATATATATCGCAGCTAGATTCAAAGAGAAAAGCATCCGTGTCCGTATAGATTAAAGTTACATATTTCAATTTTTTCTTCAGAATTTCATAATAAAAATCATACATTTTATGTTTGGATAGATCCAGGATTGCTTGTCCTATGTATATTGGCTTATTCATCAATATTTCATCTCTGACCAATTCTACACCTATTAAATTTTCATCAAAAATCACGTACCTTATACATGTCTGTCGAGCTAACAATTTACGCGCTCGTTTCCAGCTGGTAGCTAAATGAAATGAATTATAACGTTTTACATTCTCTATAAATTTTCCATAAACACAATTATTCATTAACTTCCATAGATTTTGACCAAATTTCGTCTTATCTTCAATACGTTTACGAACGTTGAGTTCAATGTAAGGATTTATCCAGTTAGATTGTTTGTAACCTATTACTCTATGTATACGCGATGGAATCAAACCAAGTTTAACACATTGTTGAAAATTGAGATAATGTAATACGTATTTATTTTTATCATTCAATGTTGTTAGCAATTTTGTATACTTATCACCTGGCGCGATTTCATTCAAAGGGCATAATGGCAAATCATTTTGTATATCATGAAGTTCCTGTGGATATTTAAAGTCTACTTCCAACACATATCCCACGTCAGAATCACTTGTAATAGACATAAAATCTATTGATTTAATTTCAGCATCAGTTAGCCACCTTATATCAGTGTATGGTAAGCTATTATTTTCCATTGTATAACTATATAGAGAATTGCAGTCAACGTACATTAAATAATTAGTTGGTTGAGTGTTATCATAGCTAGTCATGTATCTGTTATTCGCCTTTGCATACCGTTTGGACACAGTGCAAATTCCACCTCGTATTCCTTTTTCGAAGAAATCTAGCATAGTCTTATCTGTTAATAATGAAATCTGTACACCAGTCGTTCTTAACATTGCATCATAGGCTAACCCGGAAAGTGTGTAATACTGACACGGGTCGAGTCCGTACAAACCGATACTTAATTCACGGAAGCGTTCAAACACGTCCGTTAGTATTAATGTATCGCACTTAAGATATATATTTAAATATTCACCCAGATTTTTAACATTGAATTCATTCCATACCGTTCTAGCATGACTATAATCCTCATCGCTTACATGATCAAACTGATGTTTGGATGGTAGACTATTCTCGTATAATTTTTCTATAGAATCCACATACGTGTACGGGAAGACACCTTTACGTTTCATCAGTTGTCTATGCAAAGGATTCGTGTACATATTATTGGTATAATGAAAATCATCTGCTTCTAACATATCCGAAAGGGTACTAAGTTTTGAATCCAAAAAACGATAGCTATCCAGAAATCTTAGATATATACTCATTCCATTCGAATTTGTATATCTTTTGCTAAAGGATAAGTAATTTTCAGAAGTTTGTGCAATACAGTTGATAGGTTCCGTATCGTAACCTAGTTTCTTTACTATGAAATGAGCATCGTATTTTGACAAGCAATGAAAGAATATTGGTATGAATCCTGGCATTTTCCTATTTAAATTGCAGTGCTTATGAGCTGGGCCAACGTAACTTCCAGTCAAATGACAATGATCACGAACCTTTATACACGAGTTAAGAAATTCACGTTTGCATATGTGACATCGTGTTGCATTTTGATATTCTAGCTCATCCACATCTCTCATACTTATTTCAATTTTATTAGCATATATATTAATGACCTGATTTGCAATTAACGTTAATTCTTTAAGAAAATTTTCAATTGCATATGGACCTTCAAATGATTTGAAACGTGTTAAATTTTTATCATAACTACAGACCAAATGTAATGCAATTGCATACGCTTCATGTTTATGAATGCTACGTGTCCAGCTTTTACTCGATACATCTTGACACGAATCTACCTTACGTAAGATACATTCTATGTCTGCATAAACCACGAATGGAACTTTTAGACATTTCGAATATGCGTTAAATTCAACGAGATCAGTTTTACCAGCCTCGGGCATTCTGATAATTTGATTCATCATACACCTCTTTTTATGGCTATTTAAACGTGATTCTGATGTGAAATACAAGTTACAATTGTTACATAACCATTTTCGCCCATTATGTTTAGTTAGCTGCTTTCCTAGCAAACGTGACAAGTCTGTTATCAGACAATAATGTCTTTTATACATTAAAAGATTAACATGATGTGATTTTATCTCTCTTGGTTGATATAAGAGAATAATCGATTTATTTTCAACACCGTATATCGTTATTGAAATATTTGAATTTTGATTCTCGAATTTTTCTACATCTTTCAATGATACGGGGAATGTTATATTCTCAAAGTTAAATTCGTTACGAAAATCATATCTTTTATAGGAGGTGGGTCGATTCTTGTTACGTTCTACTGGGTATTTGGATGCTAACAGACAGTATGCAAAGCAATATTTATCAGTATTACGAATGTTAATAACAGCTCTCTTCGATTTTATAAAGTCGGGTAATTCAGTATACATCCCTGCATTCAATGAATCGTATTGTGTCACATATATTGTTAATTTCTCAATACTGTATAAAGCTTTTGAACTGGTACGCGATTCAAAATTATCCATATGATCTAGTATAGGTTGTACAATCTTCTCTTCATACCATATAGATTTATCTGTAGATTGCAATATCACCTCAAGTTTACTGTTAAAGTTAATTGTATGAATATTATCGCTCTCTTGTGATATTATGACATATTGACAGGATAAACAGGATCCTATCTTAAGACCTGATTTATACATGTTTAAGCCCTTATCAATTTCATTCAAAATTAAAGGTTTGCATTCTGCTAAGAATATAACGGGGTCAAGTATATTAACACAGTTGTGAATTTCGTAGGTGGTTAATCGTTTTTTGAAAGCAGACTCACTGTGAATACATCGTAATCGTTCAGCCTGGGTCACGTTCGAACAGGTTTCATCTTGCTGAATCGAGGGTTGTCCAGTGGCAGTATCGGAGCCTCTTGTCGTCGTTTCTGAAAAAAGCAATTACAACATTCGATTAACTTTACATACGGAAACATTGATTTACATGTATGTAAGGTGGTAACAGAAATAACATACATGTTAATAACTTTTACATGTATGAATCTCAATTTTACGTAAACTCTATACTTTACGTAGAACGTAACATGCATGTAACTTTTACATATGAAAATAGTTACATAATGATTATGTATTTTACAATTATTGCTATCATCACGTAACTACAATATTCAGATAGTATGTAACTGTTTTACGTAATGCTCTCTCCCTTACATAAATGATAAAAACACACAACGTAAACCATATAGATGTAAAATACCGTAACTGAACTACGATATTCACATGTACGTTTTACACATATAAATTAACGTTCTTTTTTCACCTACAACGTTACTTTTACGTGTAACAAACAAACGTAACTAACATGCATGTGAAATAACGTAACTGAACTACGATATTCACATGTACGTAATTATTACACATGAAAATTAACCCTACAACGTTCACTCTCAATTACTAATACTACATGACGTGCGATAATTAACACTTTATGTTCTAATACAACATTTACGTACATGCAAGTAACTACATTCAATTACTAATACTACATGACGTGCGATAATTAACACTTTAAGTTCTAATACAACATGTACGATTTCACATTTACATGCAAGTAACTACATTATCACTTTTTTTATGAAATTTTATTCAATAATTGTACTCACCTTTTGACGACATTACGGGCTGCTTAAAAAAGACAATTTATGTCGTTTGAAACCACTTTCTAGTGTTTCCTCGCCATGGTATTGGAGTATGCAGTCACCACGATTCAGTAGATCTTTCTGCGCTGCGGTCATATGTTTGAATCTCTCCGGGAGGAAGACTTGGAAATCTGATGTTTCGACGACGACCCGTTCACCATATCTGGTCTTCACGGTTTTGACGGATCGAATGATGTGTTGAACGGACTGATCTAATTCACGTAGTTTCTTTGGGGAAGATGTGTTCCACCTTCAGCTAGTTGATTTAGCTGTAGCATCTCATGATCTGAAACATACATATAAGCACACACGAATCAGTATTACTTCAACATTCTTCGTAAACAGAGATAAAAAATGACTTACAATATACAACTTTTCTATCTTACCTGTAGGATCCATATTTCCAGAGAATCGACTGCCTCCTCACTCATCCGTGCCGCGGTATTTATTAACAGATGCTCCGCCCCCCCTCAGTCCGGGAGAGGTGTTACTGTCTACATATTACGCTATGTGTTTAAAGTAGTTGTGACTACGTTATAAGTTCGAAGGTAATACTAGTAACTTTATTATCATAGTTTAAACTTTATATAGATTCATCATTTTTTACACCCCCTCCAACCGTATCTCTCCTTCCCAAACACCATGTTGCGTGCGCACACTAACTGTGATTCGTTCCCTACATCTTGGAGGGGGGGATATAATTACACATTTCTTTACACACACATACTTGTACAAAATATATTTTTCTAAACATTTGATTTTTTTACATTTGGTATACTAACACATTCATAGTATTGTTTCATCATTCATACAAATATATAGATTCATTCGTTTAATTTTAAAATATATTCTTTTTTTTTCCTAACGTTATTTGACAAAGTTAGACTTCGCTACAGCAATAAGAATGTTTTGACCACCCCTGTCACCAGTCTGGAGAGATTATCTCTTTTTTTCTCTGACCCACATACCAAAAGGGATGACGTTCAGTGGAGTATTCGTAATACTGAGGGGAAATTTTCTAGACAATTTTTTATATGGAGGGTGATATCTTACCATGGATAGTTAGGATATCTACACTATAGATCCCTAGTTGCGTATATATATTATCATATTGATTGATCAGTTTTGTATTACTCATATATAGTTAAAGATGAGATACTTTTCTCTCGTTATCTTAATCATTTTTAAATAGATGGTTAGTGCTTTTATTTTATTTTCGATGTTATGTTCCACTTTTATCATGCTTAGAGGGAATATTCTTTTTAAGTTATCGTGCTTAGAGGGTGCGTTCCTTTATCATGAAACCCCTTTCAAACAGCTTTACATTTGCATTCTTATACTTTTCTCTCAATATCTTTTTATCATTCTTAAAGAGATGGGTAGTGCTTTTATTTTTATTTGCATTTGCTATGTACCACTTTTATCATGCTTAGAGGGGACATTTCTTTGTCATGCGACCGTCTCACATAGATTTACATTTCCATTCTTATACTTCATCAATGTGGAATAGATTTATATTTTCTCGTACCTCGATGTGGGAATGGAATTTAACCTTTTCTTAACCTTTACATCGCTCTTGGATACAATAGCTCAAGGAGAGATTCTGCATAGGGAACACCCCTTACCAGAATGTCTTATTACATTTATTTTCATAAATCTCTCCAAGTAAACATACCTAATAATTCTCTCGATATTCTTTTATCTAAAGAATAACGATACTACATCATATATCATACACTAAACGTAATAGATATCAAACCCTACACTCGATATTCATACATGAGAGTTCAAGCACAGACATCGAAGCACTGAACGTAATAGATATCAAACCCTAGACTCGATATTCATACATGAGAGTTCAAGCACAGTCATCGAAGAATTACTATCAATACATTTAATTCAAACATCCCCGGAACCCCCGTTACCCACACCGCCCCATCACAATATCGAACCCTAGACTTCGATATTCATACATGAGAGTTCAAGCACACACACACATCGAAAAGAATTCACATTTAATTCAAACATCCCCGGAACCCCCCCCCCCGTTACCCATCCCACCCATCACACATTACACATCACACACACACACACACACACACACACACACACACACACACACACACAATCATCATCATCATCATCCCAACCCTCAAAAACATCTCACTGCACAGGGGAGAACGGCACTACGCCAACACTCCCCTTCTTTTACAACTCGATTTTCATATAGGAGAGTTCTAAATCAATGAGCATTCTACATCACTCATATATTAACACAGAGGAGAGTTCAACATCGTTTCTACACTGTGCTGATTCTCTCAATTCTATACTACTTATGTTAACTGTAAGCCCTCTGTATTCTGGACTCATTTGAACATCATTTCGTTCAACGTCCGATTACACTTAACGTTGTAGGCATTCCCTTAGCCATTAAGATGAAGGTATACTAACTATAAGCTCTATGTACCCTGGACACATTTGATCATAATTACATTCATTGTTCCATATGACATAACGTTGGAGGTCTTCCTTATGCAGAAAGATGAAAGTTTGGAAACTATAAGCCATATGTATCCTGGAGTCATTTGAACTTTAGTTTTATTGTTCATCCAATACGACCTGACGTTGGAAGTGTTCCCTTTACTTGAAACAAGAAAATCCGGTATCTCCAAGCTCTATGGACCCTGCATTAATTTGAAAATCACATCATTTATTATCCGATATGACTTAACGTTGGCGGTTTTCCCTTAACCTCAAAGATGAATGTCCGTAACACTATGCTCTATGGACCCTGCAATCGATTAAAAATCATTTCGAACATCATCCGATATGACTAAACGTTGGAGATTTTCTCTTAAACTGAAATATGACTTTATGGTAAATCTAAGCTCTATGGACCCTGCATTCATTTGTACATAATTTCGTTCATCATCTGAAAGGATATCCTTGGAGGTTAACCCTTAAACATAAACAGGACGGTTTGTTGACTATAGGCATATGTACCCTAGACTCATTTGAAAATAATTTCATTCATTGTTTGATATGACTTAACGTAGGAGGAGTTCCCTTAACCTGAAAGGAGAATGTTTGGTAACTTTAAGCTCTATGTACCCTGGACTCACTTAATAATAATTTCGTTCAGTGTCCAATATATTTAACATTGGAGATGTTTCCTTAACCTGGGAGATAAAAGTTTGGTAACTCTAAGCTCTATCTAACCTGGACTCATTTGAACATCATTTCTTCATCGTCCGATATGGCTTAACGTTGGAGGTGTCCAGTTAAGCTGAAAGGTGAAATTTTGGTAACCCTAAGCTCTATGGAACCTGGAATCATTTGAGTATCATTTTATTCATCGCCCGATATGTATAAACATTGGAGGTGCTCACTTAAACTGAAAGATGAAAGTTTGGTAATTCTAAGCTCTATCTAGCCTGGTCTCATTTGAACATCATTTCATTCATCGTCCGATAAAGCTTAACTTTGGAGGTATTCCTTTATACTGGAAGATGAAGCTTTAGTAACACTAAGCTCAATGTACGCTGGAATCATTTAAACATCATTTTATTCATAGACCGATTTGACTTAACCTTGGAGATGTTTCCTTAAACTGAACGATGAAAGTTTGGTAACTCTAAGCTCTATGAACCTTGGACTCATTTGACATCATTTCATTCATACTCGATACGACTTATCGTTGGAAGTGTTCCCTTACCCTGAAATTTGAACATTTGGTAACTCTTAGCTCTATGTACCCTGGATTCATTTGAGCACCATTTCATTCATCGTCCGATATCACTTAATGTTTGAGGTGTTCTCCTATCCTAAAAGATAAGAGGTTGGTAACTCCAATCTCTATGAACCCTTTACGCCATTGAACGTCATTTCCTTCATTCTTTGATATGACTTAACGTTTGACGTCTACCCCTAATCTGAAAAAGGAAAGTTTGGTAAATCTAAGCTCTATGTACCGTAGCTTCAATAGAGCATCAGTTCATTCATCGTTAGATATGGTTTAACGATGGAGCATTTCCCTTAAGCTGAAAGATGAGAGCTTGGTAACCCTAAGCTTTAGGTAACCTGGACTCATTTGAACATCATTTCAATGATGGTCCGATATGGCTCAATGTTGGAGGTGTTCCCTTATCCTGGAAGTTGAAAGATCGGTAACTTTAAGCTCTAAGTATCCTGGACTCAATGTAACATCTTTTCAATCATCATCCTATATGGCTTAACGCTGGAGGTGTTGCCTTAAACTGAAAAATGAAAGAATGGTAACTCTAAGCAGTATATACACTGGACTAATTAGAACATCATTTAATAGATCAATATGGCTCAATAAGGGAGGTTTAATATAACCTGAAAGATGAAATTATTTCAATTCTAAGCTCTATGTACCCTGTACTCATTTGAAAATCATTACATTAATTCTTTCATATGACTTAATGCTGGTGATTTTCTCTTAACCTCAAAGATGAAAGTTGGGTAATTCTAAGCTCCATGTACCCTGACTCATTTGAACATCATTACATTAGTTCCTTAATATGACTTAATGCTGGTGATTTTCTCTTAACCTGAAAGATGAAAGTTAGGTAACTCTAAGCTCTATGTACCCTGGACACATTTGAACATCAATTTCATTCACATTTCGATATGACTTAACGTTGGAGGTACTCCCTTAATCTGAAAGTTGAAAGTTTGGTAATTTTAAAGACAATGTATTATGGACTCACTGTAACATCATACCAATCATCGGCCAATATGGCTTAATGTTGGATATATTGCCTTAACCAGAGAGATGAAAGTTTGATAACTTTAAGCCCTTTGTACCCTGGACTCATTTGAACATCATTTCATTAATCGTTCGAGATGGTTTAACGTTGGAGGCGTTCCTTTAACCTGAAAGATGCAAGTTTGGTAACCCTAAGCTCTATGTATCCAGGACACATTTGAACATCATGTTATTCATCGTCTGATGTCACTTATCGTTTTAGATGTTCCCTTAATCTGAAAGATCAAACTTTAGAAACTCAAGCTCTATGGACACTGGACTCACTTGAACGTCATTTCCTTCATTGTTCGATATGAATAAACGTTTGAGGTGTTCCCTCATCCTAAAACATAAGAGTTAGGTAACTCTAAGTTCTATGTAACCTGGACTTATTTGAACATTTCAATCATTGCTCGATATGACTTAACGTTGGAAGTGTTCCCTTATACTGAGTGATGAAGGTTGGGTAACTCTAAGCTTGTGTACCCTGGACTCATTTGAAAGTTATTTCATTGACCGTCTGATATGGCTCATAGTTGGAGGTTTTACCTTAAGCTAAAATATGAAAGTATGATAACTGTAAGCCCTATGTAACCTGGACTCATTTGAACAACATTTGATTCATCGTCTGATATTTCTTAACGTTGCAGGTGTTGCCTTAACCTGAAAGGTGCAGGGTTTGAAACTGTAAGCTCTATGTACACTTGTCTTATTTAAACACCATTTCGTTCTTTGTTGCATATGACTTAACGTTGGAAATGTTCCCCTATCCTGAAAGATCGAATATTTGAAACTCTAATCTCAATTTCCACCACATTTGAATATCATTTCAGGCATTGCGCGATGTGACTTAACTTTGGAAGTCCCAATATCTCAAAGTTGAAGTTTCAGAAAATATAATACCCTGAAGCCACTTTAACATCTCTTCAATATTCCTCCAATATGGCTTAACTTTGGAGGTTTTTCCTTAACCTGAGAGATGAAAGTTGGGTAACACTAGGCTCTATGTACCCTGAACTCAAGAGCATTAACTCGTACATCGTCCAATATTGTTTAACGTTGGAAGTGTAGCCTTTACCAGAAAGGTGAAAGTTTGGTAACTATATGCTCTATGTACCTGGACTCATTGAAACATCATTTCATTAATCATTAGCTCTGTCTACAAGTTGGAGGTCTTCCATTATCAAGAAAGGTGAAAGTTTCGTAACTCTAAGCTCTATGTACACACATGAAAAGCATAATATTCATTTTCTGATATGATTTAACGTTGGAGGTGATCTCTTAACCTGAAATACGAAAATTAGGGAACTCCAAGTTCTATGTACCCTGGACTCAATTAGAAGATTATTTCATTCATTGTGCGATATGGCTTAACATTGGAGGGGTTCCATTAACCTTAAAGTGGAGGTAACTCTAAGCTCTAAATACCCTGGAGTAATTTTGAACATCATTTCATTCATTGTTCGATACGGTTTAACGTTGGAAGTATTCTGTTAACCTGAAAGACGTAAGTTTGTAACACTAATCTCTATGTACCCTGGACTCAACTTGAACATTATTTCACTCAACGTCCGATATCACTTAAACTTGTAGGCTTTCCCGTAGCATGTAAGAAGAAAGTTTTGTAACTCTGAGCTCTATGTACCCTCGACTCATTTGAACATCATTACATTAATTGTTCCATATTACATAATGTTGGAGGAGTTCCCTTATGCAGAAAGATGAAAGTTTGGTAACCTTAAGCTTTATGTACCCTGGACTCATTAGAACATAATTTTATTCATTGTTCGATATGACTTAACTTTGGTGTTCCTTTAACCTGAAAGATTAAAGGGAGGAAAACCTAAGCTCTATGTACCCTGGACTCATTTGAACACCATTTAGTTCATCGTCCGATATCACTTAACTTTTGAGGTGCTTTCCCATCCTGAAAGGAAAAAGTTTGGCAACTCTAAGCTCTATGTACCCTGGACACTTTTGAACATCATTTCATTCCTTCTTCGATATGACGCCAGGTCATTGTTGATTGGAGGCAGCGCGGGTAACAAGTTGGAAGAGACGGCAGTGCAGTGTGGAAATGGATGCTTGTCAAGATGGTGGGCGGATTTGGCAAGGGTTCGCCTTTGTTTTTGCCGGTCTCGATTGTTCGAGAAGTTTCTGGTGTGTTAGAAATCAATAAATAGGCAGCCTGCCTGAAAAGAGACAGTGAGTCGGTAATTGAACGCGTGCGGGTGAGCAGCTGTTTTGGTTGACCTCTATGATACATTGTGTATGTAAACAGTGTATTGCTACGGAAATAAAGTGCAATTTTTTGTGTTTGTAACCTGGACTTTTTACTTCACGAACCCACAAAGTCACAACTGGTGTCACGGAGCGGGATATTAGGCCCATGGAATCTGCATTGGAAAAGATTTTGGAGAAGATGAACGAATTAGCTGCGAAGACGGAACCTGCAAACAACAACTTGGCCACGACAATGACCGCAAGGATGGCCGAAGTGACCACGGAGATGAAGGTGGCGAACGAGGATCTCGCCGCCAAATTTGAAGAACAGTTGGCCGGCGTAAGGGATGACGTGACGGAGCTGGGCAAGCGAATGGGCCAAGTGGACGAGCGTGTCGAGGACCTTGCTGACCGCGTAAACAACTTGGAGGGAAAGGCAGACAGCAGTACAAAGTCCCTGAGCGCCACGGTGCAGGACGTCGTCGGCAGGAGGTTAAAGGAATTAGAGGTCGACTCGCCGGGACGGGACACAACATCTACGCGCGTGAAACCTCCTAAATACCACGGCTCGAACACCTTGGAAATCTTCCGCCGCCATTTCGACGCAGTGGCCAAGCACAACAAACGGTCACCAGAGGAGGAGGCCACACAGTTAATTTTCAGCCTCCAGGGACGGCCCGCGGAGGTTCTGAACGCGGTGCAGACAGCGGCGGCGCCCAAGGACATCTGGGAAACTCTGGAGAATCGTTTTGGAAACCACCGCTTAGCCGTAGCGTACCGCAGCCAGCTAAAGGCAAGGTCACAGCAGCCATGTGAGACGCTGCAGGAGTTCGCCCTGGCAGGTGAACAACTGGCTAGAAAGGCCCTAGTTGACCTCCCACCAGAGTTCTTATCCCGGGAAGCTGAATACACTTTCGTTGACGGGGTACGTGGCACGGAGTTTCGTCAGCGCCTAATGCTCGACGATTATAAAACCATCCACGAGGTGCTAACGGCTGCATTAAGGATGGAGTCGGCCAAGGTAACTGCTATGCCGACGTCAATAACGAGGAGTGTCCACTACGCCGGAGAGAGAAGACCAGCCAAGGGAGGCCGACGAAGACCTAGTGGCCTGTGTTGGGGTGTGGATAGCCGGGACACCTAGAGAGAGACTGCCAGACCAAGAAGGGCAGCCGGAAGAAAGAGTAGGGCCCGGCGTGCGGAGGGGAACGTCGGCGCCATCACCACCATCTCCTCGTGTGACACTGCGCGCCGTCAGCCGGCGTATGGATGACAGCCTCATCGCAGACGGTGGGGTGAGAGGGAAGCCGTGCCGCGTGCTGGTGGACACCGGGGCGGCCGTGACCATCATCAGACCTGACGTGGCCAAGGGCTTGCCGACGAGGAAGCCGAGCCGACCACACCAGCGTGTCATGCCATCGGGTGACACCTTGCCTGTGGAGAAGGAAGCCCTGCCGAAGCTGACCTTGGGACGGAGTGTCGTACGTCTGTGGGTGTTCGTCGCGAAGGTGGCTGAGGAGGTGATTCTGGGACTGGATGCCCTCAGGAGCAGCGAAGCTACGGTCGACTTCAGCAGGAAGGTCTTGCAGCTCAACGCAGAAGTGGTTATACTTCGTCAATCCGAAGAGCGCCTTGGAATCGGTAGGGTCATCTTGTACGAAGGCGTGGTTGTCCACGCGAGGAGCGAAGTGATGGTGACGGCGTGACTGGAAGACCAGACAGCACGTTGGTTTCAGAGCCTGCAGGAAAACAACTTCACCTCGGAACATCGTAGAAGGAAGAGCCAAGGTAACGCAGACGCTATGTCCCGAAGACCCTGTCCAGAGGAGTACTGCCAATGCACAAGAGTGGAAGAGAAGGAGCGTGTCGCAGCAGTCCGAGTGATCACGGCAGTGCCTGCGGATGGTTGGGATAGAGCAGGCCTGAGGAGGGAACAGCTGGCTGACGCAGACTTGGGGCCACCCTTGAGGTAAGCGGAGGCAGGGACAAGACCAACCTAGGAGGATATTGCACCAACGAGCGCCACCTAAAAGTCGTACTGTGCCCAATGGGACTCGTTGAAGATCAGAGAGGGCGTGCTGTTCCGGGTATGGGAATCACTCGATGGAAAGACGCAGAGAGAGCAGTTGATACTTCCCGGAGTAAGGTGGCGGAAGTCTTGGAGAAAGTACACGCCGGTACTTCAGGAGGACACCTGGGAGCGAACCGAACGGTTGACAAACTACGGCAGCGCTACTACTGGCTGAGGCCCCGAGCAGACGCTGAGAGATGGTGCCGTCAATGTCCGTGTGCGCGGATAATTGCGGCCCCCAGACTAAGAGCCGGGGTCGCATGCAGCAGTACAACGTCGGAGCACCATTCGAACGGATCGCCGTTGACATTGCCTGACCGTTCCCAATATCCGACCGAGGCAACAAGAACCTGATGGTGGTCATGAACTATTTCACTAAGTGGCTGGAGGTGTATTCCATCCCGAACCATGGCAAGAACTTTACCGGGTGGTGAAGAGAACTAACGACACTGTCTACCGCATCACAAAGGTACCCCGATGAAAGGTGTTAATGGAACACCTGGATCGTCTGGCCCAATACGATGGTGCTGTTCGGGACGACCAGCCTTGAGGGGGGAGCAGTGTCGCCAGGGCATTGTTGATTGGAGGCAGTTCGGGTAACAAGATCGAAGAGACGGCAATGTAGTTTGGAGATGGATGCTTGCCAAGATGGCGGGCGGGAACATAACGGATTTGGCAAGAGTTCGCCTTTGTTCTAGCCGATCTCGAATGTTCGAGAAATTTCTGGTGTGTTAGAAATCGATAAAAAAGCAGCCTGCCTCAAAAGAGACAGTGAGTCAATATTTGAACGCGTGCGGGTCAGCAGCTGTGTTGGTTGTCCTCTATGTTACATTGCGTATGTGAACAGTGTATTGCTACGGAAGTGAAGTGCCATTTTTTGTGTTTGTTTTCTGGAATTTTTATTTCACGAACCCACAAAGTCACATTAATGTTGGAGGTTGTACCTAATCTTGAAAGGTATTCGTCTGTTAACTGAAAGCTCCATGAACCCTGTACTTAGACAACAATTCGTACATCATCCGATATGACTTAACATTGCAGGTTTCCTCTTCTCCTTTAAGATGAATGTCTAGTCACCTTAAGCTCTATGTACCCTGTACTAATTTGAACATTATTTCATTCATCGTCCCATTTGACTTAAGGCTGGAGGTTTTCCATTATTCTGAAAGATCAATGACTGGTAACACTAAGCCCTATGCATCCTGTACTCATTTGAACATTATTGCCATCATCGTCGGATACAACTTAATGCTGGATGATTTCCTTAATTCTGAAAGATTACTGATGGGTTACTCTAAGCTCTATATACCCTGTACTCATTTGAGCATAATGTCTTTCACCGTCGGATATTACTTAATGCTGGATGTTTTCCCTTATTCTGAAAGATGAACGTCTAGTAACTATAAGCCCTATGTATCCAGGACTCATTTGTACATCATTACATTCATCGTCCGATATGACTTAACGTTGAGGACATTACATTACCCTGAATGATAAACGTCTGGTAACTCAGCTATATGCACTCTGTTCTCATTTAGACAACATTTCCTTCTTCTTCCGATATGACTTAGCACTGGAGGTTTCCGCTTCTCCTGAAAACTGAATGTTAGGTAACTTTAAGCTCCATGTACACTGCAGTCATTTCAACATTAGTTCGTTCACCGTTTGATATGAGTTATTGAAGGCGGTTTCCCTTTATTCTGTAGAATGGATGACTGCTAACTCTGGTCCCTATGTAAATTGTACTCAATTGAAATTTATTTCATTCATCGTCCGATAGGACTGAATGTTAGAGGTTATCCTTTAACCTGACAGATCAATGACTGGTACCTCCGTGCTCTATGTACCATGTACTCCTTTCAACATTATTTCGTTCATCGTCCGATATGACTTAATGCTGAAGGTTTATCCTTCATTCTGTAAGATGGATGACTTGTAACTCTAAGCTCTTTGTACCCTGTACTCATTAGAACCTGATTTCTTGCATCTTTCGATATTACCTAACGCTGGAATTTTCTCAAATCCTGAAAGGTTAATGTGTGGTAACTATAAGCTCTATGTAACCTGGACTCATTTCTGCATCATTTCATCATCTTCCGATATGACTTAACGTTGGGGGTTGTACCTAACCCTGAATAATGAACGACTAGTAACTGTAAGCTCTATGTAACCGGTACTTATTTATACCACATTTCATTCGTCATCAGATATGGCTTAATTCTGAACGTCTTCACCTAGCCTGAAGGATGAATGTCTGGCAACAGTCAGCTCATGTAGCCTGGACTCATTTAGACAACATTTCATCCTTCGTACGATATGTTTTTAATATTGGAGAATTTCGCTTATATTGAAAGGTGTATGTCAGATAGCTTTCTGCTCTATGTATCCTGTACTCATTTAGCTTTATTTCATTCGCTGTCCGATATGACTTTATATTGGAGGTTTTCGTTTTTCGGGAAGATGAATATAAGGTAACACTTACCTCTGTGTACCCTGAACTCATTTGCACATAATTTCCTTCATCGTCCGATATCACTTTATCCTGGAGGTTTTCCTTCGTTCTGAAAGATCAGTGACTGGTGACTTTAAGTTCTATGTACACTGTACTCATTTGAACATTATTTCTTTTATCGAACAATATGACACTAAGCGGGAGGATTTGTTTTATTCTATTACAACAATGACTGGTATCTCCATGCCCTATGTACCCTGTACTCATTTGAATATTATTTCATTTATTGTACGGTATGACCTAATGCTGAAGGATGTCCCTCATTCCGAAAGATGAATGACTGGGGAATTTAAGCTCTATGTACCCTGTTCTCATTTGAACATGATTTCTTCCATCGTCCGATATGACTTAAAGCTAGAGGTTTTCTTTTATTCTGAAGGATGAATGTCTGGTAAATCTAAGCACTATGTACCCTGTACTCACTTGAACATGATTTGTTCAATCGTCCAATATGACTTAATCCGATAGGTTTTCTTTTATTCTGAAGGATGAATGTCTGGTAACTCTATGCTCTATGTACCTTGTCGTCATTTGAACATTATTTCCTTCATTGTCCGATGTAACTTGTTATTCCCTGCCGGTGGCTTTCCCATCCCCTGAAACATGAACGGATGGTAACTCCTAGCTTTGTGTATCCTGTACTCATTTAGACAACATTTTATTCATCATCCGACATGACCTAACATTGTAGTTTTCCTCTTATCCTTAAAAATGAATGTCTGGTCACTTTAAGCTCTATGTACCCTGTACTCATTTGAACATTATTTCATTCATCGTCCGAGATGACTTAGTGCTGGAGGTTTTTACTTCTTTGTGAAAGATGAACGACTTGTGACACTGAGCGCTATGTACCCTGTTCTCATTTGAACATGATTACATCCATCGTCCGATATGATTTAATGATGGTGGTTTTCCTCTATTCTGAAAGATCAATGACTCGTAACTCTAAGCTCAATGTACCCTGTAGTCATTTGAACATGATATCTTGCATCGTCCAATTTTACTTAATACTAGAAGTTTTCCCCTATCCTGAAAGATGAATGTCTGGTAACTATAAGCTCTATGTATCCTGGACTCATTTCTGCATCATTTCATCCATCGTCCGATATGACTTGACGTTGGGAATATTACTTTATCCTGAAAGATGAACGTCGGTTCGCTCTGAGATATATGTATCCTGTTCTCATATAGACAACATTTCATTCATCGTCCGTTATGACTTATCATTGGAGGTTTTCCTTTAATCTGAAAGAGGAATGCCCGGTATCTCTAAAGTCTATGTACCATGTACTCATTTGAACATTATTTCATTTATCGTCCAATATGACTTAATGCTGGAGGTTTTCCTTAATTCTGAAAGAACAACGTCTGGTAAATGTAAGCTCTATGTACCCTCTACTCATTGAGACAACATTTCATTCATCGTCCAATACGACTTATTGGTGGAGGTTTATCTTTACTTTGAAATACCAAGGACTGGTAACTCTAAGCTCAATGTACCCTGTACTCATTGAACGTTATTTCATTCACGTCCGATATGCTTTAATGTTGGAGGTTTCCTTTACTCTGTGAGATCAATTAAACAAAAGAAAGAGAGAGAGAGGGAGGGAGGGAGAGAGAGAGAGAGAGAGAGAGAGAGAGAGAGAGAGAGAGAGAGAGAGAGAGAGAGAGAGAGAGAGAGAGAGAGAGAGAGAATTAGCGCACTGTACAGTTAAAGAAACGGAAGAGATAGGGAGGCATTTGACGTTAAATTATTTATTTATTATTTTATTAAGAATTGTAGTAATCTTTATGACAAAAAGCGTAAATCCTACATAGATAATATACTGAAGTGTAATATTTGCACGTAAAATGCGAATGAACCAAAATGTGAAGGTAGGCTTCAGTTTTTTATATTATATATACCGATATTTTATCCACTATGAAGTCAGATAGATTATGAAATAGTTTGCTTTATTTATGGATAGAAAAACAAAAATATAATTATTATGATTATTATTTGCATCACTTGTCATTGCAGTTTGGAAAGCACTATTCCATATGAATATTTCTAAGTGCTAAATAATTCTGAAAGTTTCGAAAAAGAGTAGTTTCATGAATTATTAATTGTGTAGTAGAAATTTAATTCAAAAACATCCCACGGTAATATTTTATAAAATATTTCACATAATTGATATGGTATATATTATTATATTTTGATGTTGACGTCACAATGGCATTGTCAGTGGCTAAGCGAATTTGCCGTCCATGATAATCTCGTGAAAATAAACAATCTATGTCAAATACTTTATTTTGAGAAATGAACTATTTTTAGATGTTCCTTGTTAATTGTCTGAATTTTCCAATTGTTAATTTTTTCTCGAATTTGAAGTCATTCGTATTTTTAGCACTTGGACTTGTAAAGACAAAAATTATTTGCAAAATTATCATACACTAACGCACTCTTTAAATTTTGACTATCCCTTATGCCTGCTATATTCTCATATTTCCTTGCACCTCCAAAAATTTAGCAACAAGTTAATTTTTGCAATCTTGTTCTTTAAGTTAAGTCCTCCAACGTTATGCCATATGACTTAAATGGTTGAAATGATGTTCAAATGAGTTCAGAACCTATAGAGCTTAGAGTTACCCGACATTCTTGCAAAACGAGAGAGAAAGCCTAGGGAAAACCTTATCGAGAAAAACTCCAGATTCAAACTCGGCATCTCTTGAACCTATGGCAGACATCCATAGCAGTAAAAGTAACATATACTTCAGATGACATATACAAAATTATTTGTACATTCTTTCAACTTCACGCCAAAAGTGATTGAATATTGATCCATAGATAAATAGTAACTATTTCTAAAATAAACCAAAAGGGAAGTCATAGTCGCTACATGGGTTAGTGCCACTTTGTACTCCGTGGCCCAGAGTTACATTTCGCGCCAAGATCTATGGTCCATCTTGCAAGCGAGGTATGTGCGCGGTACACACGCACCGTAAGGTGAACCCTGTGGCTTCGGACCTCCCCGATGAGCTGAACGTCAACCGCTCGTATATATGTTACACGGTGTGCGGAATGTATCCGAGAGAGTCTCCGCTGTTCAAGTATTTCAAATTAATGCTTATGTGATTTTATTCGAGTGTTGCACTATTAAATTACACTGGTAATTTAAAAACGTTTGGTAAGTTAATATTGAGGGCTTATACAAAGGAGTACAGAATCAAATTTTTCAGGAAAAAATGTGTGTAGGCCGGTCCTTAAAGCACTTACAGAAACAGTAAGTCTCCATTAAGGTAGTTATCTCATGTGTCTATAACGACTGCTAGTAGTATATCGGAATAAATACGAGTCTGCTGGAGAATTTATGCCATGCTGTTATGTTGCCATTGCACCTCAGTGGTTAATAGGAACTAGACGAAGTCCGGAGGATCCATGGTTCAAATCCCCGTTATTACACTAAATTTTTCAGTCTTCACTCTAGCTATCCAAACTTTAGCAATGTGTGTGAACAGCATAAGTCAAAGGAATGAAATGTCGATTACATTCCAAACTGCAGCGTCTTCCATAGACGTGATACGAAGATTATGAAAGAAAATACGCGTCCCAAACTTTGCTTTATATGGAATACTATTCGAAGAAATTTTATATTCAGAAAATTTATCACGGATTTGATTAAATTTCTGCATGTTTAAGGCAAGGCTACACTAAAAATTAGAACTTCCGAATTAAAATTAAAATTAGTTAAAATTACCGATTTCGAATCTCGGTCAGGGTGAGTTACCTGGATAAGGTTTTTCCTGGCTTTTCCTTTATCCTTCAAGACGAATGTTGGGTAACTCTAATCTCCATGGACCGCGGATTCATTTGAGAATCATTTCACCCATTTCACTCATCGTCCGATATGACTTAACGTTGGAGGACGTAAACTACAAAAAGAAAAAAAAAACTTCTACAACAATAAACCTATCATTATGAAAATTTAGTCGCATAATTAGTACTATTTTAAACCTGGATGCAAATTATTATGCTGCTACACCAAATTGTTCAATAATTAATAATTAATGTTTTGGAAAATATTGTAAAAATTAAAAATGTCCTACCCGTCAAAAAAGTGAGCTTTTAAGTTCAATATTTGTTTTTGGCTAGTACAGAGCAATTTTAGAACACCCACATTCTTATTTTTGGAATACTATTGTGGAATTTGTTCTAAAGTGTTTTCTTCGTGCTAACTCTCAAAATTTTGAAACTATTAACTTATTTTGTTACTTAACACCATATAGTTTTCAAAACAGGAGCATTAACATAAAAAGGGAATGTAAAGTTTCTTATTTTCATATTATGGACCTATCCTGGAAGTTTCACCAACGTAAATAGAAAACTTTGACATGTGCGGCATTTTATATACTGAAAAGAGTTGGAAAAAAAAGTTTCTCACAAAATGAAATTTAAAGTCATGATTGTTACGTTTAAGGATTGTTAAAAATTTCTTTAAATTGTTATGTGATGGCCAAAAGTGCCCAAAAGATAAAATTAGTTTGCCATCTATTACTACAAACAATAAGCTACCAAAAATCATAAAAAAGAAAATTCCATGCTTTTCAACTTTTTCAACACTTAAAAAATGTGTCGAATTTACCATCTGAAGTCCTCTTCATTCTGAATGACTTTTGTATACACCCAGAGGCAGAAAATCGTACTACAGAAAAAAATGTAGATCCGGTTAAATCATGCGATTTACCTAATACATTTTTTGGGAGTTAACAATTCCCGAAATATTCCTTATTATTCATTTCAAGTGACAGGTATTTATCTACAATATTCCGAAATAGGAAGTGGTTATCCGTTTTTTATCTGATGGCGTTTACAGATGACGGAACAAACAGAAGTTGCTGATCAGATGGTCCGGTGAGTAAGGCGGATGGTCAAGCAGTTCAAACCGTAATTCTTGGATTTTCGCCATTGCAACTGTTAGGGTGTGAAACGGTGCGTTGTCTTGATGAAACAGGATTTCTTTTATCTGCAAATGTGGCCGTTCTTCCACAAGTTCTGCCTCCAGCTTCTGAAGTAGTGATGCGTAGTATGCTTCCAAAATTGGTTTTCCTTTTTGAAGATAATTGATTAGAATAACTCCATTGACTATACTAAAAAACAGTCACCATCGCTTTCCCAGACGAAAAAAAAACCGGTTTTTGCTGTTTCCTTTGGAGCCGGTTCTCACCTTACAGTCAAATGTTTGCATTGTACTTTTGTTTTGGTCATATAATGGTGTATCCAAGTTTCTTCCACAGGCCCACCGGGGTAGCGTAGATGGTAGCATGTCTGCCTCGCGTTCAAGAGGTCTCGAGTTCGAATCTTGGCCAGGGTGAGTTACCTGGATAAGGTTTTTCTGGGGTTTTCCGTTATCATCACAGTCGGGTAGCTATAAACTCCGTGGACCCTGGGCACATTGAGCATCATTTCACCCATTTCATTCACCGTCCGATATGACTTAAACTGGTAGATGAAAGTTTGGTAACTTTAAGCTCTATGTACCCTGGAATCATTTAAACATCATTTCGTTCGTCGTACGATTTGTCTTAACCTTGAAGGTGTTCCCTTAAACTGAAAGATGAAAGTTTGGCAACTCTAACCTCTAAGAAACTTGGAATCATTTGACATCATTTCATTCATTCTTCGATACGACCTAGCGCTGGAAGTGTTCTTTACTCTGAAAGATTAACATTTGGTAACTCTTAGTTCTATGTACCCTGGGGTCATTTGAGCACCATTTCATTCCTCGTCCGATATCAGCTAATGTTTGAGGTTTTCCCCTATCCTAAAAGATAAGTGGTTGGTAACTCCAATCTCTATGAACCCTTTAAGCCATTGGACATCACTTCCTTCATTCTTTGATATGACTTAACGTTTGACGTCTTCCCCTATCCTGAAAAATGAAAGTTTGGCAAATATAAGTTCAATGTACCGTAGCCTCATTAGAGCATCATTTCATTCATCGTTACATATGGTTTAACGATGGAAGGGTTGCCCTAACCTTAAAGATGAGAGTTTAGTAACTCTATACTCTATGTACCCTGGACACATTGGAACATCATTTCATTCAATGGTCGATATTATATAACGTTGGTGGTGTTCCGTTAACCTCAAAGATGAGCGCTTACCAATTGAAGCCCTATATACCGTGGACTCATTTGAACACCATTTCATTCATTGTTCGATTTGGCTTAACGTTTGAATTGCTTCCCCATCCTGAAAGGTAAAAGTTTGATAACCCTAAGCTCTCTGTACCCTGGACACATTAGAGCATCACGTTATTCAACATCCAATATCACTTAACGTAGGAGGTTTTCCCCTAACCTGAAAGATAAAGGTTTGGTAACTCTAAGCTATATAAACCCTAAGCTCATTTGAACATCATTTCATTCATTGGTCTTTATGACTTAACGTGGCGTTCCCTTAACCTGAAGAATGAAAGTTTGGTTACCCTAAGCTTTACATATCCTGAACTCATTTGAACATCATTTCATTGATGGTCCAATATGGCTCAATGTTGGAGGTGTTTCCTTATCCTGAAAGGAGCATGAGTAGTATGTTTGTGAGTGTTCTGCATCACACCTGATAAGATCCAGACTTCTCACCTGTGTTAATAATTGTATAATGCAGAATACTCCTATGATTTAGAAGTCTCATGTTTTATTTTCGACGATTTTTTGTTGTTTGGGTCGGTAGCGTATTGCCGTTTCCCAGGATCGTTGTGTGTGTGTGTGTGTGTGTGTGTGTGTGTGTGTGTGTGTGTGTGTGTGTGTGTGTGTGTGTGTGTGTGTGTGTTGTTTGGAATGTTGGAGGCGGTGGCGGGGGTTCGCGGGGATCTTCGTATCGAGGGGTGTGTGTGTGCTTTAACTCTCATGTATGGATATCGAGTCTAGGGTTCTTTGCATTTTGCTATTGGTGTATGATAAAGTGTAATATCTTTATTCCATATGTATAAGAATACCGAGAGAATAACTAGTTACATGTACTGAGAAAATATTTATGAAATAAATATATTAAGACAATCTGGTAAGGGGATCTTCCCTATTCAGAATCCATTTCTTCAGTAATGTATGTAAGGTTCGTATCTTCCCACCTCGAAGTATAAGAAAAGAAAAAATAATGTCAATCTGTCTGAAAGGTTGCCAGAAATGTATGTGTGATGGAATGTTAAGCCAGGCTAGAATCTTCCCACCTCGAAGTATAAGAAAAGAAAAAAATAAAGTAGATCTGTCTGAAAGGTTACTCCACGTTGATGGATAAATAACAGTGTCTGAATGGTTGTATAAAAATGAACGTTCCCTCTAAGCACGATAAAGGTGGAGCATAAGCAAAAGGTGTGTATCAGATGATGATTGATAAAAAGAATGTCCTCTAAAATCGAACATAGCATTGCGAGAGAAAATAAAGTTTCGTCTACCAGTAAAAGTACATCTCTGTAAGTATGATGAATATAACTTTGAGAAAGGTTAAGCCAAGGTTAGAATCTTCCTACCTCGAAGTATAACAAAAGAAAAAAAATAATGTAAATCTCTCTGAAAGGTTATTCCACATTTATGGATAAATAATAATGCCTGAATGGTTGTATAAAAGTGAACGTTATCTCTAAGCACGATAAAAGTGTCGCATAAGCAACAAGTGTGTATCAGATGATGGTTGATAAAAAGAACTTCTTCTAAATGTAACATAGCATTGCGAGAAAAACAAAGTTTCGTCTACTAGTGAAAGTACATCTCTGTAAGTATGATGAATATAACTTTGAGAACAAACTGTGTATGAAGTATACGAGATGAATTGATTGAGGAATGCATGAGATATAAACGTATCTAGGTATATAAGTATGTTATAGCGGTTAATGCACTCAGTTTTGCATGTATAAGATGAAATACGTATGCAAGTTATGATGATATAGTAAACGGGTTCTATAGTAATGTTGTAATGACTATACTATACACCTGTTCAAGCCTTTTCACATGCGCAGGAGATAAGCTCTGTCTGAAAGGTTATTCCACGTTGATGGCTAAAGAATAATGCCTGAATTGTTGTATAAAAATGAACGTTCCCTCTAAAAAAATGAATGTGTAGTGTTTAACGCCCGCTTTTACTACATACGGCACCGCAGGCGGTGACACTGTAGATGCATGAGATGAAGATGAAGCACCGGTGGAATGAGATGGCGGGGGAAACCGGAGGTCCCGGAGAAAACCCGCCCCAACGCCGTGTTGTCCACCACAAATCTCACTTTGCGGTCGCCTGGGATCGAACCCGTGCCGCCTTGGTGAGAGCCAAGCGGTCTAACCACTGAGCCACGGCGTGGCCACGTTCCCTCTAAGCACGATAAAAGTGGAGCATAAGCGAAAACTGTGTATCAAATGATGATTGATAAAAAGAATTTCCTCTAAGGTCGAACATAGCATTGTGAGAAAAAATAAAGTTTCGTCTGCTAGTGAAAGTTCATATACGAATGATGAATATAACTTTGAGAAAAAACTGTGTGGGACGTAAACGAGATGAATTGATTGAGGAATGCATGAGATATAAACGTATCTAGATGTGTAAGCATGTTATAGCGGTTAATGCACCCAGTTTAGCATGTACAAGATGAAATACGTACGCAACTTATGACCATATAGTAAATGGGGATCCATAGTAATGTTGTACTGACTATACACACACCTGTTCAACCCTTTTTACACGTACAGGTGAGAAGCACAGCTGGCTAGACGAAAAAACAGGGGAGGGGTTGTTATGGAATTTCACCGTGAGAAATCCGAAATGCCCCAGACGATACACAGGGGTATCCAAAAGTGCGCTTACTATTGCATCGATTGAATAATGGTGAAATAATGCTATGAAAAAAGAAAAAAATAGAGTTCGTTAGTACATTAAACGAATGAAGCTATAAATTTGCAAGAATGATAAAACAATACTGTGAATGTGTTAGAAAACCAAATATAAAAAATATCAAATATTTCGAAAAAAATATATTTTGTACAAGCGTGTCTACATTACCCCTACAAGATGTGGGGAAGGAATCACAATCAGTGTTCGCACGCATGTGAATGAATGGTGAGGGAAGATTGTATGATGTAAAATCTAGTTCTATATAAACTTTGAGTTTAAAGAAAAAGTTATAAACAATAAACTTTAAATTCAAACATGTAGATAGTTGACAGTTAAACCATAATGGTTACGTTACTACATAACATAAAATTATGGATCTACTATAAGTGGGCGGAGTCTCTGCCAATACATAAGCCCGTTACAGAGAGGAAGGAGTCAGTCGAACCTGATGATAATATGGATCCTACAGGTAAGAGATAAAAGTTGTATATTGTTTACTCATCTTTGTTTAATTTATGAATAGGGTAGAAGTAATACCAATTCGATATGTTTGTTTCAGACCACGAAATGTTGCTGTTAAATCACTTACCCGAAGGTGTTACCCATTTACCAACGAGAAAATTACGAGATCTGAATAAAACTCTACAATACTCTATTCGATGTGTGAAAACGGGTAAGACCAGATATGGCGAGCGGATCGTCGTGGAAACACCAGATTTCCAAGTCTTCCTGCCAGATAGATTCCAGTATATGACCTCATCACAGAAAGAACTCCTAAACAGAGGTGACTGCTTCCTACAATACCATGGAGAAGAACTCTTAGACAGTGGTTTCAAACGACACAAATTGAGTTTTTAGGCAACCAGTAATGACATCAAAAGTTGAGTCAATTTTCATAGAAGGTGATATTGTTTGTTAATTTTCATGCATGCGTGTAAAGTATAGAAATACATGTAATTACAGTTACATACATGTTATTTACTTCTACTGATGTTCACACGCCTGCACGTTACGTGAAATTTACATGTCATGCACAATAGTTCTCTGGGAACGATATTTACTGTTGAGTTACGTTTCGTACATGCCACTTCTGTTCATATGAATGTACGTAACTTCAGATGCTATATGACGTACATGAACCTACGTAAATCAATGTGTTAACGCATGTTCCAGAAATGCCGAGTACGGTCAACCTCCCTGGACAACCCTCAAGTGCACAAGAGATGACGAGCAGTGACACGTTACAACCGGATGGGCTAGCGGTCATTCACACAGAATCGGCTTTTTCCAAAAGTGTGTATACATTTGAGATTCATAACAGTGTTAACATATTAGATACAGCAATATACTTATCATTACGTAAAACAATTAATACTGCATGAAGTTGATAAGGTATTAGACATGTATAAATCAGGTCTTAAGGTCGGTTCATGTTTATCGTGTCAATATGTTATAATAAACCAAGAGAGCGATAATATCCCTAAATTTAATTTTAATAGTAAACTGGAGCCAATATTACAGTCAACAGATAAATTGGTGTGGTATAAAGATAAACTGGTCCAACCAATCTTAGATCATATGGATAATTTCGAGTCACGTACCAGCTCAAAAGCATTGTACAGTATTGAGAAAATAACTATAAATGTGAAGCAATACGATTCACTGAATGCGGGGATGTATACGGAATTACCAGACTTTATAAAGGGAAAGAAGGCTGGTAATAACATACGAAAAACAGAAAATTATTGTTTTGCATATTGTTTATTAGCATCCAAATATCCTGTACAACGTAACAAGACTCGATCCACGTCCTATAAAGAGTATGACTTGTTTAAAGAATTTAAATTTCAGAATATAACATTCCCCGTATCATTTAAAGATGTAGAAAAATTCGAGAATCAATATTCAAATATTTCAGTAAGAATATACGGTGTTGAAAATAATTCGATCATTCTCCTATAGCAACCAAGATGGGTAAAATCACATCATGTTAATCTTATGATATATAAAAGACATTATTGTTTGATAACAGACATATCACTTTTGCTAGGAAAGCAGCTATCCAAACATAAAGGACGCAAGTGGATATGTGATCTATGTAATTCATATTTTACAACTGAATTTCGTTTAAATAGGCATAAAAACGGTGTATGATGAATCAAAGTATCATTAGGCCTAAAGCAGGTGAAAACGATATCATAGAGTTCAATGCATACTCGAAATGTCTTAAGATTCCATTTGTCATCTATGCCGATATCGAATGTATATTGCCTAAGTTAGATTCGTGTCAAGATTCATTGTCTGAAAGTTGGACTCGCATTACACATAAGCATGAATCGTATGCTATTGCATTGCATATGGTTTGTAGTTATGATGAAACTTTAACACGTTTCAAATCATTCGAGGGTCCATGTGCAATTGAAGAATTTCTTAAAGAGTTAACAATAATTTCAGATGATGTTCTTAATATATATAGCAATAAGATCGATATAAAAATGAGAAATGTGGATGAAATTGATTACCAAAATTCAGAACAATGCCACATTTGCAAGCGTGATTTTCTTAACACATGCATACAAGTTCGTGATCATTGTCATTTGACTGGAAAGTACATCGGTGCAGCTCATATTAAATGTAATTTAAAGAGGAAAATGCCGGGATTAATACCGATATTCTTTCATTGCATGTCAAAATACGAGGCACATTTTATAGTCAAAAAAATAGGTTATGATACGGAACCAATTAAGTGTATTGCACAAACTTCTGAAAATTACTTCTCAATTAGCAAAAGATATTCAAAGTCTAATGGAAAGAGTATATACTTAAGATTTCTAGATAGCTATCGCTTTTGGATTCAAAACTTAGTAACGTTTCGGACATGTTAGAATCAAATGATTTTCATTATATCAATAATACATATACAAATCCCTTACATAGACGATTGATGAAACGTAAAGGTGTCTTCCCGTACACGTATGTGGATTGTGTAGAAAAACTACGCGAAGCCAATCTACCAGCTAAACATCATTTTGAGAATGTAACCGATGAGGATTACATGCATGCTAAAACCGTATGGAATGAATTCAAAGTTAAAAATGTGGGTGAATATTTAAATCTGTATCTTAAGAGTGACATGTTAATATTAACAGACTTGTTCGAACGTTTCCGTGAATTAAGTATCGGCATGTATGGATTGGATCCATGTCAATTTTATACAGTTCCAGGTTTGGCTTACGACGCAATGTTAAGAACGATGGGTGTACAGATTTCATTATTAACAGATAAAACTATGATTGACTTTTCCGAAAACGCTATCAGAGGTGGTATATGCATGGCATCCAAACGGTATTCTAAAGTCAATAACAAATATATGAATAGTTATGATCACATTCAACCGAATAATTATTCAATTTATGTTGACTATAATTCTTTATATAGCTACTCATTGAATAATAACTGTTTACCATATTCTGATGTAAGGTGGTTAACCAATGATGAAATTAAATCAATAGATTTTATGTCTGTTGCAAACGATTCCAATGTGGGATACCTTTTTGAAGTTGATTTTAAATATCCTCAAGAACTACATGATTTGCACAATGATCTACCACTATGTCCACTAAACGAAATTGCTCCGGGTGACAAGTACAGAAAGCTTCTAACAGCTTTGAACGATAAGAAGAATTACATATTACATTATCTCAATTATCAACAATGTGTTAAACTTGGTTTGAACGTATCACATATACATACAGTAATCAGTTATAGACAATCTAATTGGATAAATCCTCATATCGAACTAAATGCACGTAAACGAATTGAAGATAGGACACAATTTGGACAGAATCTATGGACGTTAATGAATAATTGTGTTTACGGCAAACTTATAAAGAATGTAAAGCGTTATAATTCATTTCATTTAGCTACCATTTGGAAACAGGCCCGAAAATTAATGGCTCGACAAACGTGTATAAGATATGTGATTTTGGATGAGAAATTAATAGGTATAGAATTGCTCAGAGATGAAATATTGATGAAGAAACTGATATACATAGGACAAGCAATCCTGGATCTATCAAACCAAAAATGTTAGATTTTTATTATGAAATTCTGAAGAAAAATTTAAAAGACGTTAGCTTAAACTATACCGACACAGATGCATTTCTCTTCGAAACAAGTAGCGATATATACGAATTTATTAAAAGAAATATACATTTATTTGATACATCAAATTATCCAGTTGATAATGTATATGAAATTCCTTTAGAGAATAAAAAAGTCTCAGGGTTATTTAAGGATGAGGTAGCCGGCAGAGTCATGACTGAATATGTAGGATTGAAGTTGAAATTATATTGTGATCGATACGATAATGAATAGATTAAATAATCAAAAGGTGTGGCATAAGATTCGATAAGAGTTATAACCCTTGACCAATAGCTCTCAGGTATTACACATCCTGATACGATACATCGAAGCGTGGAGAAATGTTTCAGAGGTCATAAACATGACGTTCATTACATTGAATCTAATAAGATAGCTTTAAACGGTACCGATACAAAACGAAACTTTCACTATAACTCATTCTCGACGTTAGCATGGGGACATTATGCTATAGAAAAAATTTAAATAAAACGTTGTTTCAACTATATGTTACAGCTATAAGCATACCGGTTTAAAGTTTATTGCTAATCACATGATAACATATTCCTAAGAGGAGTTGTGTGTAAAGCACAAATTATCGAAAAGTGTTACTATGTTATTTCCCTTTGAAAGTTATGATGAAATAAAATTTGTTTACAACTATAATCATGTATGCATTTAAATGTAAGGTATAATCATTGATGGATTTGAAGTTTAATATTAATCACATGATGATAACATATTACTATGATGATGAATAACGTTTTCATGTTTCACGTTAGGAATGAACATTCTTGAATTGTGTTTAAAGCACACTATTATTCTTTTATCGAATAGTGTTACATCATGAATGAATTTACTAATCTTGTTCACGTTTTGAAATAAAATTGTTTACAACTATAATCTTGTGTGGATTTAAAGTTTAAGAGTATCAGTTGTGTTTAAAACAAACTATTTTGCAGAGTAAATCAAACTATCATGTATGATTGCATTTTGAATGTTATGTAAAAAAAGGAATATTATCACATGTTAAAGTGTTACTATCATGTTTACGTTATAAAAGCTATGATGATCTAATCTTTATTGTTCACCACTATAATCATGTATGAAATGTATGGATTTAAACTATATTCTTTATTAAATTGTGTTTAAAGCACACCATTTTGTGAAAATTAGTTCAAGTATAATCATGTTTATGAATTTATATGTATTACACTTCTTATGAAATCAAGAAGAACATTGAATTTACTAACCACATATTAAAATGTCATGTTTTAAAAGTTGTGATGAAATAATCTTTATTGTTCACAAGTATAATCATGTATGAAATTTATGGATTTAAACTATTCTTTATTGCGTTGTGTTTAAGGCACACCATTTTGTGAAAGTCATGTTTGCTTAAATATCATGAATTTATATGTAAAGCTAAAATTTTTATTTCTTAAGGAATCAAGGTGAATAAAAAGAAGATTGAATTTTCTTATCAAATATTAAAATGTTGTTATCATGTTTACGTTTATTGAGTTGTGTTTAAAGCACACCATTTTGTGAAAATTAATATTTGTTTAAATATCATGAACTTATATGTAAGTTAAATATGTCATTTCTTAAGGAATCAAGGTAAATAAAAAGAACATATTTAGAGGTATCATCTTTATTGAGTTCTGCTTTATATTTATACAATATCAGATTCAATAATCCATTCATGGGTAGGAAATCCTAACCATTACACCAAAATCCTATCACCACGTCGTCTAATCACCCGTTCCACTAAATATGTGTCTGGACATCGAGTTCTCTGTAACTCATGACCATAAAATGCACCCTGAATTAATTCACCTTCCAGATCAGCGATCAGGTATGTCAATGGATGTGTCCTTTGCACTGTATATATCCTATAGACTTCAGCACTCCAATTAGGTAGATAACCTTTCTCCATAATTCCTTTGTGCTTAGAAATCCTCACATAGACACCAACACGAAAAAGGCTAGACTTCCGCTTCTCACGTAACCTCTTATCATATTTGTACACACTGAGGAGAAGTGAATTATCACGAACATCTATAGGCTTCATGTAAATTGTTCTATGGTAAGTATGGTTGTATGTATGAATAATTCTAGGTAGTATGTTTATCCATTGATATGAACCTTGAACAATAAATTCCTTATGCAGATTCATTTTAATAGTTCTTATTAGACGTTCAACTGCTGCAGCCTTAACGTGATTGAATGTACTATAATGATTAATATTATTCCTATTCATTAGTTCGCGGAAATGTTTATTGTAAAACTCTTTTCCATAATCAGATAGAATGTTCTTCGGAAACGATTTCATTTTATTCAATATATCCTGCATGACAGTCGAAATGTTAGTGCCATTTTTATCACGTAATGCTCGTGCATAAGCCATCTTTGAATAGAAATTACATGCAAGAAGAATTTACTTATAATTCCTATTTTCTCTTGCATAATTAGACACACCCATCACATCTATTTGTACTAAATAATTCATTCCTTTGCTAATGATCTCACGTCGTAGAGAATGTCTTCTGGCAGGTGCATGTAATTCAATTGCTATGCGACGCTTTATCATTCTATAATTCTTGACGTTTTAAGTTCTGTAATAATTTCTTCTATCTCGGATGAATGATTCAAATTATCTGCACCCCTCGATGCAACAAATAATCTCAATCTGTTTATTAGTTCATTAGGTTCATTCCAATAAACGTAATCTAATTTTCTCTGCGGTATATATTCAATCCAACGTAAACCGAATCCAGTTCGAACATTCACAAGATCAAGAATTATATGACGATACTTGAAGCCTCGATTCGATCTCAAACTACCATTTCGCGAATATCCATGTCTGTAAACTTGAGTATTCTGTAATATTTTGGAATACACGTTTAAATCCTCTTCGGTATACGATGATTTGGGAGGTAAACGTTTAAATAATGATTCATACAATCCGATAGTTGGCTCGTACCTGCCTGCTCCTATCTGAATACCATCAGATGTAAACACAACGGTTTTATTACCTAATTTATATTCACCATCTTCGTATCGTATGCCGTACGCGGTGTCCATATCACTCGAACTAGCAGTTCGAACCTTGTGTAGATACTTTTCAGCTTCGTTAGCGCTGTCAGACACGTCGTCTGTTTTTTCATCATCATTTTGATGTGCTTTCGCTATTGTTTTCAGTGGATCGGTTACAGGTTGAAGAACTTCAGACATGATTCTTTGTGTTTCGAATTTCATTCCCTTGAGCGAGCGTAACTATTCTCTTATTGCCCCACTATGACGGGCGATGGATTCTTTAAGTCTTAGAACTTCAGAATCCATATGGAAATGAATGTATAATTAATCGACCACTGCTAATTTATATGAAACTATCAGTTCTATGCTTAATATATGACCATCTTTAGCACGTCCAGCAGGTGCCGTAAACGTTAGCATATCTCCAGTTTCAACTGTTGCAGGATATCTTTCAACTAATCTACCATTTATTGCAAACAGTGTACCGTTTATAGTATGTGGTTGTACTGAGAAAAGTATACTGCACGGTAGTACAGTTCCATTTCCAGGAACTTAACAGTATTCCAGTCCCGATGTTAACGTATACCTTAGCGAGGGATCTCGAAACGGACGTGTTTGCAATGGAATTATGAGTTGAGCTTTCAATTGTTGTAGCATAGCAGTCACAAAGTTTCTCATTCGTGCTTTAATGGTATGAATATCGTTATTTATACTGATTAGTTTATCATCAGGTTCGGTTTGTCGTGCTGCTATTTCTTTCATTTCTTTTTCCACAGCTGTTGTTATTGACGCACTAGCACTACTAATCGTGCTAGTTAAACGTCTTTGTAGTTCATTCTGTTTCTCTGAAATAGTATCGGCAATGCTTGTTATTGTCTCAGTTAAACCTGTTTTCAATTCTATCTGTTTCTGTATAAAGGAGTGATTAACGCAATTCATGGTGACTGCATCAGTACCATGTATCGGATATGCTATCTCCTTTAATCTTCTCATTCGAAATGACAGAGTTTCCTTATATTCATCAATTGGCATCCTGTCATCTACATATTTTTTTTTATTAGGAACCGTGCAGCGGTTCCAATAGCGTTTTCATTCTTATACCATCAAGAATGACATTATTTTCAGAATCACGTTTAAATGCATATTTACTTAAGTAATCCATTAAATTGTTGTAATGGATGTCCAGCGACTTTTGTATGTGAGCCCTAAGCATAGCTTCAAACTCTCCCATGCGTTGATACGTGGTCTGCTCGCTGTAAATCTGCATTCGATTCTCGACGTCAGCCGTATGCGCATCCACATAACGTTTAGTCGTCGCATCGTCGAATTCTTCAGGGTCGTGAACATTGCACAACTATTTTCCCTTAAACCTGTAGTTTCCCGGTCCATTTCGAATTATGATATACCGATTAAAAACACCCCTAGAGGGTATGATTTTTCGGGATCCGAACCTATCGATATTTATCGCATTAGTGATGAATTATTCTATTTATTCATTCTGATAAAGAGATCAAATCCGTATCGGCAGCGTCCCTCGTTCAATGAAGTTTCTGGTACTATGAACACGAAGGATCGTTTTTTTCTCTCCCATATATGTTTACACATATCCTTAAATTCAGCATAGGACATATCGGTATTTACATAATCTTCATATATATGTTTTAATTGAGATTATCCTGTCTAAAGAGTACAATCATATTTGAATTATCTCTGATTAAATGTTAGGCACTTTAGCAGATGATTGAGCTAAATATATAGCATCGACGTTATGATGTCTACCCATACTGTAATATGAGGCTATCTTACCCTGTTTTTCACTATAACATCGTCAAATACGAATATCGAGTTTTCTCTAGCTTCCGACGTTTGGACTACTTTTTCACCATCTTCGAACGTAAATACGCCTATATCGGGAATAGTGTTCGGTACCTTGTGTAAATACCAATATTTAGCTTGTTGGATTGATTTAGAATATATGTAGAGGTTTTCGAATCTCAGACCATTCTTGTGAACAAGCAGGTTGTCTACAACTTTGGATTTTCCAGCATTTCAACTACCCAATTTGAGTGCTCTAACATTACTCGGAAACAGCGTGCCATGTCGTCCTTTGCGAACATCATCATCGAAGTCTAACACCTGTATGGGTAGCGTACACTTTTGCTTTACTACTTCCATATCACGACTAATACTTATAAAGAATAAGTTTTGCTTTTCGTTTCATAGTGAGACATGCGCTCTACACGTGCACGCAAGGGTTTGGGAATATTTAATTCTTTGATTAATTCATTACAATTTGAGGATCATTTACCGGGTTATGGCTGCTGTGTTCCTGGAACAAAACTACAGAAACGATTGCAGAGGGGCGACTTACCAGTGAATGCGTTGGCCTCGGCGTGTCTTGATCACGACAAAGCTTACGCAACGAGTACTGATACAGAATCAGGTCGTCTACCCGATAAGGTGCACTCGGAGAAGGCTTGGAAACGCTTAAAATCTGCTGACGCTTCTTTGGGTGAACGAATTGCAGCTCGACTTGTCACCAAACTTATGACGGGTAAATTGGCAGTGGGCGCTGGTATGCGTAAACGTCGCGGCAAGAGAGGTGGTTTCTTACCTTTACTACCACTTTTAGCTGCTCTAGGTGCAGCAGGTGGTTTAGCTGTAGGTGCTGCTCAGATTGCTACAGCTGTGAATAAGAAACGCTCGGATGCAAAACAACTTGCTGAATTAACTCGTCACAATGAGCGTATGGAATCTTTAGCTCAGGGTAAAGGTCTTCGGCGTAAGAGACGTAAGGGTAGAGGACTGTATCTTCCATAAAAAACTCGGGGCGAGACCTATATTTATCCCGGAAAAAGCCCTGAGTGCTACCGAGATCGCTTCTAATGCACGACTTGTACACATTCCACAGTTTAGAGGTGTCTACATGTTAAATAAACTACCTCCACATCCTCGACACGATGAGAGAATAGTAGTGAATTTGGATACATGGTATAATTCTGGTACTCATTGGGTTGCTGTACGCGAGGATGGTAATGTTCCGTAAGATTGGTAATGTTGATCTGAGACCACCGAAAGAGATAGAGACATATCTTTCAGCTGTTAAGATCCTATATAATACGAGCGGATTTAAAGATTTCGAATCCGTTATTTGTGGTCATTTGTGCCTTCAGTTTCTCTTATAAATCAACCTCGGCTACATTCGTAAATTATCAAATTGAGTTACGTGATCACCGTGAGTGTAAGTGTTACCAGCTGCTCTACATTTCTCAATCCACCACTACCTCTGGATCCAGATGGTCATTACGAGATAGCTCTATTGAATTTAGAGACCTTTTACTCGATTCCTAATGTGGTTGAGAGCAATAATCTATTCCATTACGTTCGCGGTGGTAAAGTCGAGCGTATAGTGATTCCACCGCGTACTTATGATTTGGATGATATCGCTCGCCTGCTCAAGGATGCTCTCGACATCAGTGATGATTTCATTCTACGTGCTAATAACAACACCATGAATTCGGAAATTCAATGCCCCTATATTATCGATTTTAGTCGTGAGAGATCGATCGCTTCTATTCTCGGTTTCACCTCAAAACAAGGAGTTTCGGCAAAAGTGCTGACCGGGTCTAATGATTTGGTTAACATATTCAAGGTTAGCAGTATACGTATCAAGTGCAGTCTTGGCACTGGGTCTTTCATCAGTGGTAAGAGTGGACATTCTCTTAATGAATCTTTTCCGTCGGTACCTCCAGGTTATCACATCTCGCAGAAATCATCAAGTCCTATATATCTACCAATCATAGATACAAGCTTCATTGTTCATCTCGACATTAGAGTGGTAGACCAGAACGGAGATAAGTTAGTTTTCAGAAACGAAACAATCACTGTCCGATTGCACATACGTCGTAATGGGCATACGTTTTAAGAGACGATGCTATATTAAAACATCTCTCGAGAATGAACTCTACTCGATCTTCGACCCGCAACCTAATCACAACGTCTAATCGAAGATTTCTCACCGGTTTAGGATTCAAAGTTCTATAATGGATGTGTTGGATGTGACTGGGAGTCCGACATTTGATGATAAGATCAGGAAGGAGGAAGAACACGTATTCCTGCCGTACAACACTTCTGCTCTCGATGTGAACGATGAAATTAGATTCCATGTCAAGCTGAAGATTTGTACACACTTCCTAGTAGGAGTTATCTCTATATCGAAGGAACTCACTAAACCCGATAGCAGCGTCTCGACATCGAAATTGAGTAACAATTCTATAACATTCCTATTGGATGAGATTCGTCTAGATATGAATGGGACTACTATTGACAGAACCAGAAATCCGGGTGTTTCATCAACGATGCGTAACTATGCATCTCTGAATGAACTGGAATCGAATCGTTTACAGAATGCAGGTTGGATCTATACAGGAGGAGCGGTAGACATCGTGAATACATCGAGTGGTATCTTCAATGCTATCGTTCCTCTATCGATGCTGCTGGGTTTCGCTGACGATCACAAGGAAGTCGTACCTAATAGCAAGTTTGAACTTATTCTCATTAGATCAAAGAATTCTAATAATTGTATAATTGTAAACGATCCTACAACCAGCCAACTCACTAGAATCGAATGGAGGATGCCAGTACTCCGACTCTCAGATTCTGAACGAGTTGATAAACTTAAACTCGTCAAATCGGATAAACCTCTACACGTTGCATTTCGAACCTTGGACCTGCATACTCAACCTGCTGTACCCCATACTAAAGCATTCACATAGAACATTGCAACCACGACTAAACTTGAAAAACAACGTTACGTCATAGTTGGTGCAAAAGTGGACAGATTGAATCACCTCGCTAAGGATGCTTCTCTACTTGATCATTGTAATATCAATAATCTTAAACTTTATCTCAACGATGAATCTTACCCCTATCACGACATGAATTTGGATTTCACCAATTCAAATTTCGCATCTCTGTATGATCAATATTCTAAATTTCAATCATCCTTCTACGGTAAGGAGAATTACCCTCTTTTGAAACGGAATGACTTTCTGAAATATGCACCGCTATTCGTCATCGATTGCTCTCATCAACCTGAGGATACAGTGACGGGTGCAGGGAACGTCAGATTGGGAGTTCAAGCATCATCAAGTTTTCCTGCACAAGCTTCATTATTCTGTTTAATTATTCATGATAAATTATTCAGTTATAAACCAGTAACTCTTGTTGTACAATCTATCATATAGTGTAATAAGAGAATACAAATTGAAAATATCTTTTTATTAACTTTCACATATATCTCCAATATCCTCCTCCTTGTACTCCTGCTTTTTGCATCATATGAACATAGGGATTTATAAATATCATATAGTTGATATATATTTCTTTCAATATATGGAATTAGTCTTTTCAGTCCATTAAATGCTGTACTCTTCAAATTTATACCACTCACATTTAAACATGTGTTCCCATTCTTTATTTCGTTATGTGATTCATACATAACATTATATTAAATGCATAAATTACATTTTAACTGTACGGCGCACAACGATGTTTACCTCCTTTCAGATGCGTGTCCAACACACACATATTTACTATTATTATCTCCCAATCATCTTTATTAATATACACAAACGTATCACCATGTGAAGCTTTGATGTAAAGGGATGGGAGTTCATTGTACAATCCTATGTCCATACGATACTCGGTGCTAATGGGGATGTCATTATCGTTTATTCACACGGTATTTACCATCACTCGCAATTTCTTCTGCGAATGGGTCGAAGGGCTCGAACAGCATTATGATGAAACTGTCTTGATCGAACGTCTTCTTGGATTTGACGATCCTCGGTTTGCAGTTCGTCTTCTTCTTATCTGTTTTCTTACAGGACCTGTGGACATACACGAGCTATGTCCCAACATCGAACATATTTCTATACTTGTTAACATAAAAAATCGTATTAATTTATACTCTCTTTTCTATAGCCTCCTCATCGGGTGTCGATGTAGCAACCTCCTTAGACGGACGATCTTTGTACGGACCGTACAGATCTTCACCTTGTCCTGATCGGACTTGCATCAACGTCATCACTTTGGGATTTTCTGAAATATACATAATTATCGTTAGCTATTTAACAAATAACGACACTTCCATGTTAACACACAATTATAATTTTACTTACCCACGATACACTTTGCAGTTCATTCCACATTGAGCCTATGATGTAATTGCAACATGATGTGCAGGATTCTTGCATATCACTTGATGTATCTTTACATCACAAGTTTCCTCGTGATGCTCAATCTTCATATTCATGCAGATTCTCCCAGAATCTTGCTTCGCTTTCAATAATAGGAGTTGTTGTACCGCTCATCTTGACGTTGCGACGTGAAGTGATTGTAGAAACTTTTTCCTTCCTGCGCGAGCGGTATGTATAGAGGGGGAGGGTGAATCATGATCAAACCTGTAGAAGAGTTTCCGGGTATCGAACCCTGGGACTCCATATTCATACATCAGGAGCCTCAATGTTCACACAACATCACAACTCTTAACACCCATCCCTCAAGACTCACAAACATCTCACATCTTAACTTTAAAATCGAATGTGTGTGTTTACCAACGAAGATACGAACCCGAATCTATTATCATACATGAGAGTTCAAGCACACACACCACTCGATACGAAGATCCCCGCGAAGCCCCGCCGCCAACGCCAACATTCCAAGCAACACACACCCATCCACACACACACACACACACACACACACACACACACACACACACACACACACACACACACACACAAAGATCCTGGCGAACGGCAATAGGCCACCGACCCAAACAACAAAAGATCGTCGAATATCAAACATGAGACTTCTAAATCATAGGAGTATTCTACATCATACATTTATTAACACAAGTGAGAATTTTGGATCTATCAGGTGTGATGCAGAACATTCAAAAACATACTACTCAGGTTGTTTTTCTGGATGAGGAAATATTTAACCAAATTGCGCGCGTGTTTTAAATTTCCTGGTTTATTTTGTAAACTTAGAAGCGTGAACACTGGGAGAGTGCGTCATTTCATTTTTCTTGGACTTACCACTCGCTCCCTAACAACCCTTAGTATAGTTACCTCGCCGTTGTCCGCCGCCAGTTGTTTACCACTACTTTACTACAGTTTGGCACAGCAGAGAAGGTCCCAGGATATGGAAACCTAGAGAGAAGTTGCTGATTAAACACGGTTCCGATGCCCTGCCTAGCAGTTGTTTGACTCTTAGAACAATTCAGTTTCGTCACATTCAAAAACATATTTTCTTAAGAATGCAGGGCGAATAATGGAATTCAGGTGGCTTTGAGTGACCTTCAAAACTTGTAAGTGCTGGTCGCTATATGGTGTCTAGGAACTTCTGTTCTCTTTGCATGACCAAGAAATTAAATATAATGACTTCTCCTTTAAAATAAATATGTGGGTATTGTAAAATTATAACAAATATCCTGTAGTATATCTGAAATGCTTATTGCCACCAAAGACGTGTTTCACCTGAATGGCGTATTTTAACGGGATCTGTAGTTTTTGTTCAGTAACGTTTTAGGTATCTTTACGAGTGGGATAACTGGATTAGTTCGGAGGGAACTCAGCACGGAAAATACCCTTGGTTTGTTGTATGTATACCCCAAGTGGATCATCCCCTAGGAGGAAGGATTAGGCGAGATGAGACACAGGGCGGCCGTCAAAAGGAGTCACGAAAGTGTAAGGGCAAGGTCCATATATTTCACTTAGATGGAAGCTTCCCCCGGCTGGCCAGGACAACAGGCACCCCATCCTACTGTGGTTCGGAAACTGCCCCACAACGAGACCTGGTTGCGGAGACCGGCAATCGTAATTCCGCAGGGGGAATTGGTTCCTCAGAGCATATCGTTCTGCCATGCGCCGTCTTTACCAATTACTGAAATCACATCCATAATACAGTCGGTTTCCAATTTCCCGGAAATAATTCAAGAAAGACATTTCAGCTGCAGTGAAAATATCCCAAACAACAGGTATTTTAATGAAAATCGCTGGTACTATTTTTGACAAAGTCAAAGTTTTCGAACGATTTGAATACTTGGAATATATTAAAAGGAAATACCAAGCATGCTTTTATTTTTGAGTTATGCTACTCAGATCACAGAAACAGACAACACGCGCGCGGACACAAACACACATACACGCATACACGAGAAGGTTTTACTAAAAATGTTTTTATTTTATTCACAGGGTCTCAAAATGTGTATTTATGGCGAAATCTGGGAATTTAATTTTTTGGTGGAATACAGTACTTCCCCTGCTTAGGTGCAATTAAGTTAACTAGAAGCCATATGGACAAAATAATGCACAAATAAGTATTAACAAAAACTCATATGTCGCAGGACTTACTCTCAAAGACGTAAGTTTTACCGGCTATTTTTGTAGTACATACATCGCTTAACAATTTTATCAAGGTGCCGCAGGCTCAATACATTTGCGCAACAAAATGTGTAGCTCGAGTTTTCTGGGAAATGTCTCAGAAGTTCTCCTCATTCTGAATAAACTTTGTAAGTATTTCTGTTACTTCTAACTCGCAATATATAGACAAAATCTTGTTAACGTAGATCTACTTTACTAGTGTAATTTATGTCAACGTATTTTATTTCATTAATGATTTTCGAGATGTTCTTTGCTTTTAGCTTCAATTTGATCATACTTTTATATCTTAGAAACTTTTTCCGCACATTCGTGTTTATCTGTTGCTTTCATAGGATGACAATACAGTTAGAAAGGTGATTTGTGTTGACCAAATGTTTAAATACCTCTGACTACATCTTAGTTACATCTACAGTAAAATGGCCTATGAAAGTACTTTTGGAAACGCATATCCTCAAATTCTGTATAGATAGAGAGATAAACTGTTCTGAATGAGTGAGTTGAGAATGTGGTGTGATTTTAACTCCTTCTTTTACTATTATAGGCATACGTTACACACGAAAAAATATGTTAATTACACCGATTATCCGCCAAGAAAAAGCATTTTAGATCAGAAGCAAAATCCAAACTAACTCTTGTTTCTCTTTCACAGATTGCTCCACCTGTAATATCTTATACAGGTTAAACATATTTGCAATTATTTATACAAGTTATCAAGCGTACGTTATTATGTTACTGGTGGGTAGCATAGGTTTAAGTGCGTGTTATTAAGAGTAAACGAAGAGTAGCTAGAATGTACACAAATGCAATATCTAACTAAACAAAATAATCGTGTTTGAGAACGGAAGCATTCTAAAGCGGATATATATGTACAGCTTTTGCTCAGCTTACGTATGGGTCAATGCAATTCAGTTTCCGATTTTGATATATGAGATCAAGATAATGGCTAAGGGTACGACACACAGCTAATATTCTTTAAGCCGTCAAATTTGTCTGTCATTCCAATTCTGTGTCATCTGAATTTTATTTGCAACACTTAAAATCAATAAGGACGCTGAGAAAATATTGCTGATATATGTATTCTATTGAAGATTCTGTAACAAAAGGTAGAAATCTGTTCGTTTATATTCAGTTAATAATCTTTTATGGGAGGGCTTAAGAAAATGCATGCTCCCATCTGTTGATGGTAATTAATAGAGCGCGGATTTTACGTAATAACAATTTAAGAAATATGTATATCAATATGTAACAAAATGTTGTGAAATATGTAATAAAGCAATTATATGTAAAATAAAAAGCCTTATTTCTTTGTTTTAAAGAAGAAGTCCAAATAGTCGAAACTCCAAGTTAAATTTTAGACAGTTAACTTATGCTAAAAGTACAATACTGAAGTACAAGTTTCAGCCATTCAAGCAATTAAGTCATATTGGATCGGTGTCCACATTTAATTATAATATACTTTTCCAAAAGTTCTGGTGTCGTGCACAGTCTTCTGTCTGAAAATATGTTTTTTAAATTAAAAAAGATCGCTCAACTTCGCAAGAAGTCAACGGTTCATATTTATACAGAGGGGTTGTGCTAGGAATAATATTTTCAGGGGGTTATATATTTTCAACATTATATAAGCGCGAAAGAGTAACAAGAGTTGGGTATCATGGGTTCTTTTCTAGCACAGAATGCAGTTTAGTGGAAACTACATCACCCATTTCGCCTGGTACAACACTGAACTTTTGAACTGCATCTTCCATTATTTCCGCAGCTTCTTGAAAATGGCATACCTGATGTTTCCAGTTTCTTGATACTGTCGGGAAACCAGCTGAAGTGACTTGCGATGTGTCAAACTGCACTGAGCACTTGAGAGCTTTTGAATGCTTTAACAATGTTTTTTATTCTAGTTACGTGTTATATTTCATGTTGTTTTATCGCACGAAAGCAAATAGTAGCTATAATGCATACGGAGAGAATACTGGAGGGACAAATAATGGTGGGTGAGATAGAAAGTACCTACCAGCTAGTATATCCTTGGCCAATCACAGGCCTGGAATGATTCTTTTTGTTCCTCGTCTTCAACATTTGAAGTCTTTTTTGCAGATTTGGTACGGTGAATAACAAATTTATAAGCCCATTCTCAGGGGAGCTTTCGTACCTGTATTCACCATTGTTCAAGAACTTTATTACTTTCAGTGTGTGTATATGGCTTGTCTACAAAGAATTCACATGCCTTTCCTAAGGTTATGTTGTATGCGCGAAGGGCATGACTCCGAAACATCATCTCCAACGAATTATTTATGGATAAGCTTCGAGACTTTATCTACACTTGCACAAGTGTCATTGCCCGGTCATTCGTTTCAAAAATATTAAGAACTTCATTCCCATGAATTTCCACTCATACTTCAATAAATTATTAATATACTTTTTAGTACAGATAAACAAGTTCACACACCTCTTTGTTGCCTCCTCTGTTCAATTTGTGTTCAGTAAAGTATTCTGAATCCCTTTGAACTAATACGAAGGGGGCTCGTTATATCAAAATTTGTACATTTTCTTGCAGACCCGTTGACGGGGTAAACAGGAGATAAAGGAGAAATCCCGCACCAGTCCCGTGCTGTCCGCCACAAATCTCACTTTGCGGTCGCTTCGAATCGAATACGGATGGATACCTATAACACACATATATAAAAAATAGGATAATCATTTCAAGTTCGAGAAAAATATGATGTATTGGAAAGTTCAAGCTGTTCAAAAGTAGCAACTCGTTCGTTCACTTCGGAAAAAATATGTCTGATAAAAACTGTCTTCTAACGGGATCTAAAGTTTTTGGATAGTAAGAGTTTGTTCATTTTTATCGCTTACTTTATGCTTTAGTGCTTGGATGCTGCATTCCTAAGTACCATATTTGGTATTTAAAACCTTTTTTTAGAGATACGCCTTTCACATACACAAACATACCCGTGGTGCCGGCTCTGTAGCGTAAATGGTGGCGTATTGTGCCTCACGTTTAAGAGGTCCCGAGCTCGAATTTCGGTTATCGGAATTATCCGGATAGGGCTCCTTTCTGGGGTTTTTACTTATCCTGAAACATGAATGTCTAACAGCTCTTAAGCTAAATGGACGCTGGTTTCAGATTATCACATGAACTATTTAGATGCTTTGTTGTATTCATTATGGAAGAAAGAATACGAAGATAAACTTCGTAGAGTGAATGACTTATAACTAAAACGGTCCCAGTAATTTATCACGTGAAAAATAACAAAATATGGAGGTACTTTGTTAATTGCAGTTGTCGTATTGTAATATAAAATTAAATAGTAACTTGGAAAGGGCTATTTCCTTGCTCTGTTATATGCGTCATGAGTGGGCGTGCAGTAGTGGAATATGGGACATGGTCAGCTCCTAGGTACATATTTTGATTTATATAAAATAGATAAAACGATAACCGTTTAAAGTGATTGTTTGAACAAAATTAATTAAGGAAATTCGCCTATTCTCATCAAACTTCTATGAAATATATAATAAAGCATTTATTAAATATTTATCTCTATCAATATGAAGTGGGTAGAAGAATAAGCGGTTGTAGTCATTGTTTAAACGAAAGCGTGTATACACAGCATGTGCGTGCAAAACATATTTTTGGGAACATTCCGATCAACCTGTCAATAATACGTTATAAGGCATGGGTTAACATATACAGAAGTTATCGTAGTAATAAAATAGCAGAATTATAGGCTCTATTCCCGACTTAATGGAACTGTAACAATTATACGTATTTGAGATGTTTTTAAGTACTTCAAGAAATGCAATTTTCAGAAGAATTGTTTTACATTTTCTATGAAATCAGTTAAGCTTGTTTCCCCTGTAGGATTTACAATATTTGTACTGATGCTCACTGACTTCCCAAGCGTTATGTGTTTATTAATGCTGATAGACCATTTGTAGCAGGAAACGTAAATCGTTGGCAGTGAAAGGTAAATTACTTCCTTCTGGTTCGTACCTCTTCAGTCGTTACCGCCTTAAACTGCACTCGAGAAAGTTAGGACTTCTGCGCGTCTTTGTTAGGGCCAGCAGTTCCCTTGCTCTCTGAGATATTAGCCACAGATTGTCCCTCCCTGTTGTCTAGGCTTTACTTTTGTCATGAACGCGGGATGTGTGCCATAAGGAAACAATAACAAAGTTTAAATGTGTACTGTGTTACACAGAGCTTAAAATTACGTGACAGTCATCTTCCAAGCATATAAATTCAAGCCACTCTGATTGAAATGTGAACTAGGGTCCTCTTGAACGTGGAGCTAGGGCTCTATCACCTGAGCAACACAAGTGTAAGCAGAGAGAGAGAGAGAGAGTTGTCTATTATAATTTTCTTAAAATTCAAGTTGCAAGATTGCAATATCAGTAATTCAAGTGACTGGATATAACGCATATTCAAGAGTTGTGGTTCACTTTGACGTACACAGTGTTCGTATAAGTTTAAACATTGAGCGACTATTGAAGTGATATATCCAGTTGTGAACCAGAGAACTTGCATCTTCATCAGGCTTTACTTTCAAAATATAGATACCACCATAGTTGAGATTGCAATTAACCATAAATCAAAAGGGCGAGAAACGTTATAATATATTCAGATTAGACGGCTTCTATACTCACACGCAATTATTTGTTCTTTCTAAGTTAATTAGTTGTTTATTGTAACTATTCCTTGCGTTCTCATACTAAAGAACAATTGAATTTCGGTTGCAGGTGTACGACATAATTACAGCGTATTAATAACTTTTGAAAATACTTGCGTATATTCTTTCCCGATAAAAAGTATAACCGATAGAGCCATCCGTGGACAACAGTTCGCACTCCATCTTCAGCCAAAGCGTCTGCTTTAGCGGCAATCAATATCACTAGGATGTCACTTAAATCAGTGGTATGGACATGTATAACGGATGCCGGAAGAACGATGGCCCAAGCAAGTCTTAAAGTGGGAAGTACCAGGCAGAAGAAAGCAGGGAACAGCTAGAACAACGTGGCACGAGGAAATATATGGACATATGAAGAAGTCTGTCCTTGGTAACGTAGATAGTAGCGTGTCGGCCTCCCGTGCAAAAGGTCGCTAGTTCGAATCTCGGTGCGGGATCCTACAGTGAAGATAAATAATCAGAACATTAAACGGGAAAAAGAGATGATATATTTGGGTATCATGATAGATGAAAAATTTCATTTCAGAAAACACACGGAGTATATTAGGCAGAAAACAGAGAAAATAATGCTAAAGCTAGCAAGAATAACCAATTTAAATTTTGTACTTCCATTGCGTAACATACAGATATATCATAACACCATTTTTGCTTCAATTATGACGTATGCGGCAGCAGTTTGGGCAGAAAGGATGGATGATGTGCAAATCAGAAGATTGTTGAGAAGAACGCAAAGAAAAGTATTATTACGTCTGACAGGAGCTGTAAAAACAACACCAACTATGGCATTGCTAGTAACAACGGCCATTTGGCCGATTGATTTATTAATAAGATTGAAGGGCGCAAAATTTTGGGCGAAAAAAGGAAACTTAGAAAAAGTTTATAATATAACTGGAGTCAGAACAAACAGATCTTGGGTGATTAAAAATAGTTTAAAAGATAAATGGCAAAATGAATGGACAGAAAGTCTAGAAGGTAGAAGAGTGTTTGAAATTTTTCAGAACGTCAAAGAGAGATTAAAATTGAATTTTATTCAACCAACAAAGGGATTTATACATTATATAGCAGGACACGGACCTTATAAGACCTATTGGAAGAAAATCAATAAAACTGAAAATGATATATGTGAATTATGTAACAAACAAGATAATCCTGAACATGTAGTATTTGAATGTGGAAGATA
>JAUKNK010000077.1:977500-1067500 GCA_030765055.1 Mantis religiosa | reverse complement strand
TATTTACAATTTAGAATATTTCTATGCCAAATTATATTTTTAATTGATTCAGTGTCTCAAAGAACAAATGTGTCGTTAGGTTTTAAATGAAACCTGTACCAGGAAAAAGCCATAATTTAAGGTTACCCAGTCCAATTGTCATAAAAGCCGTGCTTTATTGAAAATTGGAGAAGACAATATACAGGAAGTGTAGGTAATGGACGAAATGCCAATATATGGTGGTCATAAAGTCTTCAGGCTGTTGCATGATGGGGCAGTTGATGGAATGATGGTGGGGGAAACCATAGGTCGTGCAAAAAACCCAGCGCTACGTTACCAACCACAGTTATCGGTTTGCGGTCGCCTGGGAGCGAACCTCGGCCACCTTGGTGGAAGTCAGGCGTTCTAAACACTCGGGGACGGTGCGGCCATTAATCTGATTGTTCACTTGGTAAATACTCTAAGAAATAACTGTCTATGCTTGCAATGCGGACATAAATTGGATTACGCGACGACGTTGCTTTCTCTATAGCGAGCGAGCCAAGACATCTTATCCCTATGTCTGCCCGTGTAGCGTAGATGTAACGTGTCTGCCTCACGTGCAAGAGGTACCGAGTTCGAATCTCCGTCAGAGTGAGTCACCTAGATAAGGATTATCTCGGGGTTTTCCCTTATACTGAAAGACGAATGTCAGAAAGCTCTAAGCTCCATGGACCCCGGGCTCATTTGAACATCATTTCATCTATTTCATTCGTCGTCCGATATGACTTAACGTTGGATGACGTATAGTACAAAAATATAAATAAAATAAATAACATCTTATCCCTGCGACACAGAATATCTGTATCTTAACGCAGCCTTTGATATCGCCACGGTTATCTTTTGAGTAGCATGTAAATGTAATGATCAGTACAATGAACAATTTACGAGTTGCTGACCTAGACACTTGGTGGGCAAATTTGTTGACAAAGGGTCAAATAATGTGCGTAGAGTGGGCCTCCGTCATCAGATCAAGTAGTGGAAGGTTTTAAAGGACGTTTACTTATATGACCTTCTCTACTGAGCCATGTACACAATATTCATTAATACTAAGTTTCCCTGTATGTGCATAATGTTAGTAATATAGATGTTTGCATGAATATATTACACGTTTCTTAAAAGTTGAATGGAGAATTTCGTTATGCAGAGGCGTAGAGCAAACTTTATAGTGGTGGTCGCTATGTGTGGGCTTGTAAGTTACGTTTTGATAGCGTAGCCGAGAGCTTAAAATGTTCATATTCGAGAAAAGCTTCCGTTACAGCAAATGCCATGTGATGTCTGTGAAATGTGTCCTGCCAGAAAATGTATTTCATCTAAATGAAGTATTTAATGGGAGTAACACCTTCCGTATATATTACGGTATAGCACTTACCCAAAACGGATACATAATGACATTTCGTAAAGATTCATGAAAATGTTTCATTTATCATGAAAATACTTTAAACTTCTGGAATGTCATTCAAACTCGCTACCGCCACTTATGACAAAATTATGAGTTTTTGTAAAACATTTCTTAGGCGTCCTCGAAAGATGTTAGACTTAAATACCTAGAAGTCTTTTATTTTTCATTTATTCTGCTCGGACGTCACACAAATTCACACCACTGGCACTCCCACAAGCAAATTGTGATAGAATATGTGCTTTAATTTAACTTTTGTTCCTGGGGCCTCGAAACATGTCCTTCTGCTGAAATCTCTGTTTCTCATTATTCGCCTGAATATAGGAATTGCTCTACCAACTGCAGGTAAGGGAACTTTAAACTATCTTGTGTTCGATTCCATTTTTCAGAATCGATATGTCTTAGAACCGCTAGTCACAGTTCCTGTCTCTCAGGCGATTTCACAGAAATAGCTTGATGTGTGAAACACGACACGATTTGACCAACATAATCGAAATGGGCTACGGATCCACTTCTGTAAAGATGTACATAAAATTTGGGAATGATGTAAGGATTTAAGGTTTTGGAGGAGTGGCTCAAGAATGTAGTACTTTCTGTCATTCTCTAAATTATATCTTTTATTATTACAGGGGGATATGTTTTAGTTATACTAATTTTATTTTAGAAACACTTTTTTTTTTTTTGCTTGTTCCATTTATACCCCGCCTTTAACTACTATGGTCACATCGGCGGCCGTTCTCCTTTGTAACATATCGAAGGTGTTAACTCGTTATCTTTTTGGTTCTGTTTTTTAGTCATTACATCACGCACACATTCACACTCTCATTCATACTTCCAGACTCTGGGTGAGATGGGGAAATACCTTGGTCGGAGAAAAATCCCCACCCCCCGCCGGGAATCGAAACCGGGACCCCCAGCACAGTAGGCAGGTGCTCTACCGACTGAGCTACGGGGCCAGCCTAGAAATACTGATTCGCTTAGAGGAAAAAGCAATTTCGGAAAGTGCCCGCTGCTGCCCAAAGATGGCTCTTCCTGTAATATCTTTTACCGAAGATGTAGAATGGCAATTTAATACACAACCTTTTTGTCACATCGGTAAGTCCATTAGGTTTAGCTTAGATTACAGTGCGCTTTATTACTATGAAAAGAATGGTCATTACACAGACGCAATAATAAAAGAAGAATTAAATTGTACCAGGGTGCAGGGATTGCATCCGGTCCTTTCATCCCGAAGGTACAATAACTGTAACCTCACAAAATTATTCAAATCTCAAAACCTACACCATATCCATCCTACAAAATCCCGTTCGAATACCTTACCTGCGGTAAAACCCTTAATGGGTGGGCACGCAGAAAAACCTTCTGGCTATATACAACCAGCCAGCATGTCATAGTCATGGTCATGGTCTTGGTGCTTTAAGAATGACCATACCAAGCTGTTTCGCGAAAACCAACAAGACTATCTGCGCTAAAACCCCAAAAATGTATATTTAAATGTAAACGTTTAGCCTGTAAGCCGGGCCCCACTGTACCGGCTCCAGACCACTCGAAATCTCAATAAACTAAACTAAAGTAAACTTAGTTCATTGGTTATTGGTGTTCCTATGTTTCTTTAATTTGAATTTGAATCCAATTATACATATTATTAGATTAAATACACACATATTTTGTATGACAAACAATAGCAAACTTGACTTTTAGTTATGATGGAGGACGTTGATTCTAAAGTAAAAGGGAAATAACACGTTGGATGGGGTATCCAAGTTACTTTAGTACTCTATGGCGTTTGAGCGATAAGTTTATAAGCATTTCCAAAATAGCTTGTTTCAGAAGAACTCGTTCACGGTAACTCAGGTGATATAATTAATTAACTGATAATTACATATAGAATTAAAGAGGCTAATATAAAATAGGTTGCTAAGATTTTTTCTCTACAAATTGGTTCATATATCTCTTATAAGTTCAGTAGACAGGATTGCAGCCGATTTTACCCAAACTCCTGTTCGTAACATACTTATAAATAGGCACGTGCAAAGGGCTCGAAATTCAAAATCGTGTTGTATCATGGCAACGGACCGCGGCATATAAGAAAACTTTGAACAAAAGTACCTGAATATACGTATGTTAAGCATAAGGGACCCTCTAACAATTGCTAACCAAGTAACCTGATATTCAAAATTTTGTTTCCAAAAGTTAAAGATAAATTCCTGGGGTCAGCTTTCATCATCAGTTCAAGTAGTGCAACATTTAATAACTCTTTACTTACTGCTTTTCTGTACTCAGTGTTGTACACAATGTTCTTAAACGTGTTTTCATTTATCCTATTCACGTTAATCTAGAGAGATATTTGTAAGTTCACCATGTAACCCACATGCACCGTCTTTCATCTAAGCAGATGTCCTTTGGTGTGTTAAAACATTTGCAGAGTTTAACGCGGCAACACCAGTAAATCGCACTTCAGTCGCGCCAGTAAGCTTTCTTCTACTCCAAACGAGGGTAAAAGCCTCCGTGTCGCTTCCTAGAACGTGTTGACGTTGGATACCCAGTTATATTTAATTTTTGAGTTATGTGGTTCTTGCCTCACACGCAGTGGCATAGAGAGATTCACACACGAAACAAACTTACGCTAAACTGTATTTTTATTTGATTCAGTGTCTCAAATAATAAATTTATAATAATATCTCCAATTCCATTTTTTCGGTGTAAAACTGTAAATTCTCTAGTAGTTTCATAAAAGTAATCTTCAAATCGTATATTCAAAATATTGCACAGGTATACAATAGGAGTTACAGAACATCGTAGGATATCACTTTTTATCATTAAGCAAATATTTTTGGGACTTTTTATTTTTGGGGATTTTAAAGTTTTGATTAAGGTGTCGTATTTTTAACACATCTGAATGAAACCAAAATTTGTATCTCGTATTCTCTGGGATGGCTTCCCAGAGAAAAACCAAAACACATTTAGAAACAAGAGCAAAGGAGCACTTTAGAAACATAAAATATAAACATTAGAAAAATCAGCAGTTGCCACGCATTTTTGGCAAAAAAAAACACTACATAAATCCAGAACCAAAACTACTAAAACATACATCAGGAAAACAAGAACTGTCCACATGGGAACAAATCTTCATTTCAAAGAATAGGAACAAAGTATTCAATTTTGACATCCCCCAGAAAGATTTGTTCAGCAAGTTCCTTGAACCGCCACCAGAGGAGACCTATGACAAAATATCGTCAACTACACCAATTAGAACCAGTCGATGGCCGGTTGTGGATAGAGGCAAAATCTCTGAAACATGTTCCGGAAAAATTTAAAGGTAAGGGTTGTTTAGTGTCATTAATCGACTCCTTTAAAATTTAATTTAAGCGATTTTTGTATTGAAACATAAAATTAACCAGCCCTGGACATTAGCAATGCTTTCCATGGCAAGTATTACTTCCATTCTCTGCCTCTCCCCAAATTCTGTCACTGTGTTATAAATGGGGGTGCAGTAATGGGGAGAGGGACATGGTCAGCTCCTGGTTCCCTATCTTGGTTCATATTTAAATAGGTGGAAGAACAACCATTTAAGTGATAGCTTAAAAAAGCTGTCGTCGTTGTTCACTAATGGCACTGAAGATTAGTTGATCTGCATCATTTCCCCCCTGGCTTCCCAATATAAAGTCCATAGCTTATGAAGTTTGAGTCCTTTGCATTTGTACAGATGATGTTTTTTCATGATGACATCCTCTTTGCCGATAGTGCACTTGGGTGTAGGTATGCCTTGTATTTTATGAACGTGTTCTGCAAGACAATCATGACCAGTTTCCATTCTAAATAGGACCACTGTAGTTTTATTTGTCAGTTTTTGTATGTCAGCTTTATCTCTAATGTTCTTACAGTCGTTATCTTTGTATTTATCCTCCTCATCAAGTCTCTGCAGTCTTAAAATGTTGCTTAATGTTGTATAGTTGTTTATTAATTTCAATTAGTCTTACAGGTTTTAATTTTTGAATTGCATCCTTTTTGCTAACTGATCTGCATGTTCATTGCCCAAAAGTACAACATGGGCTGGAATCCATTGGAAGATGACATGATTTCTAGATTCAACAGTTTAATTAAATTTCTTATTTCTTTGATGTTCCTTTTTGTTTTATTTTTATGATTTACTATCCCATCTATGGCCGATTTTGAATCTGTTAAGATAACTATGTTTTGTTTTATGTACGGTCTTTATAGGATGTTCTGCAAGGCTGTTTTATTGACTGTTAGTTCTCCATCACAATGGTTTGAAGTTTCGGCTAGTGTTGGATACTGTGCAAACTGTTTGCAGTATACTCCTGCGCCAGCGTCTTGTTTGTTAACAAAGGAAGCATCTGAATATATTCCGAGCCATTCCTTTTCTGGATATCTTTCATTTTCTGTGCCAATTGCTATTGGTCTCATTTCATCTGGTGAATTGATTTACCTATGTATTGTATATAACAGATCATTCTTATAATGTATATCAACATGTTGTGTTGGGCTCGTTTCCTCTATTGTTATATTTGTTGCTATTATGTTCCTGTGTTTTGAGTTATTGATGTATGTTCTGAAGCTTATTTGGGATTGTAGATTGCTTATAGTATCCACTGTGTGATACCACATGCAGCTTCTGTGCTAAGGCAACTGCCTTTAGTTCATTTTCCAGTTCTATGTCCATGTTTTTTGTGAAGCTTTGTAGTATCGGAATTGGTGTTGTTTTTACAGCTCCTATTATTATTCTTATGCATCATTTTGTGAAGTTTCTAGTTTTCTTTTAATTGTCTTCTTTACTGTTGCTAACTTTTCTCCTCCAAATAGTAGTTTTGGTTTTACGTATGTTTTGTATGTGTTATTAAGGAGGTACCTATTTCCGCCCCATTTTATTCCTGCTAGGCATTTTAGGATGTTGTTCTTTTTGTTTATCTTATTTTTTACATTGTTTACATGTTCTTTCACTGTTAGCTTTTGGTCTAGTTTTATTCTTAGATATTTTGTTGTAGTCGCTTCTTGTAATGTTTTTTACTGATTTGCAGATGTATATTTTCTATTTCATGTTGTATTTTAACAGTTGATATTGATATTTAACTGTATTGGAACGCCACAGTGAAGCGAAACAGTTATTCAATTATACATGAGTCGTATTTGTTACACATCAGCTTCACTTACATACCTAAACCTGTTCCCAATATAGGTACGTAAGTGAATCTGATGTGTAATAAATACCATTCATCTATAATTTAAAAGTTGATATTGAGTTTTCTGTGTGTATCTGCATACTGTTATGGTTAGTCCATTGTTCTAGTACTATGATTGTATTCTGTATTGTTGTTTGCAGCTGTTTATAATATTTCCCAGAACTTATATTCCCTTCCGAGTTCCATATTACCAGGTCATTGGCATCCATTCCCGCTTGTATTTTGCCTATACTTTTCAGCGCATCTGCTAGCTCATTTATAAATATATTGAAGAGCATAGCACTTGTAACAGACCCTTGAGGTAGTCTAAATCTGGCTTGTTTCCATTTGTATGTGGCTGTTTGGTAATACACTGCAAAGCCTATTTGGGATAAAAAAGCTTGAAACCAATTTAGCATGTGGCCTAATATGTCATAAGTTTTCATCTTGTATAGTAGCATTCCTGTATCAAATGCACCTTTGAAATCAACATATAGTGCTAGAGTAGTGTCATTTTTATTAATTTTTTTAATGCCTTGTGTGAGTCTTACGACCTGATGTAATGCTGAGGTGTCTTTCCTAAACCTGTGTTGTTTAGTGACTAATACGTTTTGTGTTTCCAGGAAAAATGTCAATCTTGTAGGTATCATTTTTCTAGGAGTTTTACTATGATTGAGGTTAATGGTATCAGTTTGTAGCTATCTATCGATTGTGCCGGTTTTCCCTTCTTCTTGATGGGTATGATATTTTGCTTTTTTCTACAGTGGTGGTATATTATTTCTGGTTCCCCACATGTTATTTAAAATGTGTAATAGGGTGGAAAGTGCCTCATATCTTTAATTTTTTAGTTGCTACCGATGTAAATTATCAGAACCTGAACTCTTCTTATATTTAGTGTCCTTATAGTTTGTTTTATTTATGGAAATGTAAATGGCTCGTTGGAGATATTTTGGAAGTTAGATGTATCATTAAGGTGGTTTCTTAAGCATTTATTCTGTTTTTTTAATGTAGTTTTGCAGTGTGTTGCTAATTTTTCTGCTATAAGGGTGTCTTCATATATTTCTTTATTACCAACATTTATGCCTGACTTTGTTTGTTTTCTCTTTTTATTTGTTTAATGTAGTTGTGTAATTTAGTACTATTTTTTCTATAGTAATTCTTCATAGCTCTCTTTTTTGACAGTTTTATAGCCTGTTTTAACTGTGCATTTACTTTCGCAATTTTATAACATCTGCTTCATCTTGTGACCCTTCTGCTCCTTCTCTGACTTCGTATCATTTTGATTATAGCTGTGGTAACTGTTCTGTCAAGAAAGGTTTGTATTTATGAATTTTACTGCTAGGAATACGTTTTTGTAACTTTTAGAATTGCTGTATTCAGATCTTATATGACTTCATTTATGTTTTGTTCTAGTTTAATTACCTTTAGTAGTTTGTTCGTTGTCATTTTATACTCTTTCCAATGTGTCTTTTTTAAGTTCCATTTAGGCTTTATTTTTATTTTTTTTGGGATTGCTGTTGATTTAGGTTTGTTTTTGTTCTTATGGCTCTGTGTCCACTACCACTGTGTTCTATCGCTTTTCTGTAGCTTTATCTTTTAGATCAATTGATAAGATCACAGTATCTGGATTGGTTGACTGTCCTATATAGTGTATGTAGCTTTTGGGACTTTATCCCTGTGCGGTATTTTCATTAAGTTGATATCTACAAATTCTTCAATGATTATGCCAGCTTTTTTACTATAACCGTAGCCCATCTTGCAGAATGTCCATTGAGATCACCAATTATGATTGTCTTATTGCCACTATCTATTATGTCTAGGTGAGCTGGTTGATAATCTGTGGGCTGTAAATTCCATAGATTTTAAGTTTATAGATTTGTTTGCAGGCTGTTATTCTAATATTTCAGGGGTGTCATCTTGCTTCATTTCTTTTACAATTTCAAACCTTGCATTTATGCATTGTTTGATGCCAGTGAGTATACCATTTTCTGTCTTTGTTTTCTAATATACTTGAGTTGTACTTTAAAAATTGATAACGTTTTTACTTTTGTATATCTATATTTGCTTCAGCTATGATGAAAACATCTGCATCATTGTACATTAAAAGACTGTATATCATGGGTTTTGGTTTTGGTTCCTTCCTCCGGCATTTCAAAATAGCACTGAGAAGTACTCTTCTTATGTCTTGGGAAGCATGATTGTGTTGTAGTCCTTTAGCGCTACCCAGGGAGCACTGCATGGAGGCGCACTACGTTGTTCCCCAGATTAAAAGAAGTTAGTACAGACATTTGCCAACTCTCAGTGACCAACTTTGGAACATATAATAAGGTTATCCATGAAATTTTTATCTCCATCATTTTTTTTTTTTCATTTTTCATTTTATTTCATCTCTACGATCCAAAACACATAGGATACGTCTGTAGTTATAATATGAATATAGTATGAAGTACGTAGAAGAATGAGCATTGTATTAATTGCTTGAACAAGAGTGTGTACAAAAAAAATGTGAATGCAAAGCATCTGAATTTTTAAAACTTTTTTGAGATCATTCTGATTATGCTGTGAGTAATACACTTCAGTATCAGACTATGATCTCTTAATATAAAAACAGGATATTGGCGTAATAAAACATAGCACTATTATTGGCTGTATTCCAATTGTAATGGAAGTGTAAGAATTATACTCTTTTTGTGAAGTTTTTAAAAATATATTAAGTACAGAAATTATGGAAAAAAAACTATTTTACATTTTTTGTCTAACCAATTAACATGTTTCTTTCGTACTCTTTCCAATATATGCAATTGCTCACTGACATCTCAAGAGTGATGTCTACAATGAAGTTGATGATCTACTTATAGCAGGAAAATGTTGTTCGCAGGAAAGTTTCATTGTTTCTTTCTAAGGTTAATATGTTTGTTGAGTGTCACCATTCAGCCTGCTTTGTTCCTTCGTAATGTTCACTATCTTAACTGTACTCGAGAAACTTTAGGATTTGTGTGCATCTCTCTGAATTGTCTGCCTGCAATCCTGTTTTCTCGTGCACTTTGTTGGGCTTATCCCTTATACACTGAGGTGTTAAGACACAAGTGTGTGTAAGTCATAGTGCGCTAAGTGTCCTACTCTCTTGTCTAGCCTTCAACATTTGTCATGTCCCTAAGATGTGTGCCTTAAATAACACTCATACTTTGTGCTGACACTTCGCTCACAGAAAATTGCATTCTCTGTGAAAAAAAAATATCATTATATATCTTTTCCTGTTTTTGTTTAATTTATTTATTTTAAAACACATCATAATTTTCATTATCTCCTAATTCATTAAAATACAGTTCTACACAGTTTAATTTCTTCTCTCTCTCTCTCTCTCTCTCTCTCTCTCTCTCTCTCTCTCTCTCTCTCTCTCTCTCTCTCTCTCTCTCTCTCTCTCTCTCTCTCTCTCTCTCTGCATGCGTGTGCATGTGTGTGTGTGAAAGCGGGATAGTGTGTGCACGTATTCATATTTCACCTAGATGGATTCCCATTGTTATCCTCATATTTTTATAGCAATCATTAGTTTACTCATAAGACAATATAAAACCAAAACAACAAATATATATAGTTATAGCCTTATATCTCATACTTCTTCATCCAGTACTGCTCCTTAAACACCATATGTAAATAATAAATAATCATGACATTTAACTTCGATAGCGCTTTACCTAGCTAAAGTTTCCTTTTCTGGTCACAAAAGGTTCAGAGATTTATTAATCTAAAGAAATTCCTGAACAGAAGAAAAAGAAGAGAATGAGTGAGAAAAACAGAAATAACAGATTAACACGAAGAGTTGCTTTAGTTTTAATAAACATTTGTGTACTAATTCGCATTTGGATTGTTTCTAACCCTTCATCTCGTATTCCAATTTCTCTTTTGTTTCATCGGTCCCAACTCCTTGCGTCATCTCTCCAATGTAATCTTTATCCTATTTTCGGAGACTCTACCTGATTTTCAATGTTGGCTCATTGCATTCAGTACTAGTTTTCAACCTGCTCTATACCATCTTCCTTGCATTCATATTTACCCATCCAGATACTTTCTTTCCTACACCAAAATTTAAACCCACTCTCGTTACCACAATTGTCGAATATTTCCACAAATGTTTCAGAAAACTTGTGAAAATTTACGAGCAGTTGCTTCATACATATATCACGGAATGTAAGTTTATGACGCCGTTTACCTTACTACGATCCTAAGAGAGGATTTAAAACTATTTAAATGGACTCCTTTTCCTCCTCCTTCTCCATGTGTTTCACACCCGCATTGCATTGTCTATGTATGACGTAGTTCACTTCTAAATCTGTCTTTGAAATTTAAAGTTATACATTATGATTTAGAAACCTTTCTTGCTACAAGTAATCTGGTTTGAATAAGGTTACTCATTGGCATATTTTCATCTGAATCACCTTTGAGGATAAATAAAATATATTTTATATTTCGTGTTTTAATTTATTATCAAACGTGAGGGTGTTCCTAAGGAAGCCACGTTAGAATGTTTGTCTGTGTGTTCGACTTATTGAATAATTACTTTATATCTTAAAATTTAACGGCTTGGGCAGATCTGTTAAATAGTACTACACATTAAGGTTTTATTAACATATAGGTTATCATTGTTAAAAGATTTTGGGCTTACTACACGCACTGTTCCACATACTCTGGGATCGAGTTCTGATATAACAATAAATCAATTTGCAATTGAATTATCATTGACCTAAGTATTATACCACAATTAAACATGAGAGAAAAATTACGTATCACTTCATTTGATTAAAAATGTTAAATGATATTTTAATTCTCATGCAAGTTATAATCTATGGTTTCATTTCCGATTGTTTCACATACATATTCTTACAATTTAAGCAAGCATTAGGAAACCTACATGTTGATCTTATGGGCTCATTAAATTAATTGATTCATACTTTATAGTAACTTTGTTCAAGGACAGAGATTAAAATTGCCCGACTTTCATTTTTCACGATAAAAGAAAACCTTGTCTAAAATGTGCTCTATATAAGACACACACACAGAACTTGGAACTCGGGACCTTTAACCTTAAGCGCGAGGCAGAAGCTGTACCAACTTTACTACAAACGTGGACAAAAAGAGAGACACTGTTATGATTGATTTTGGATTCAACTATAAATAAAAGTAATAGTTAGTATTTGAATTTCATTTATAAAGAACCCACAATTTACGTAAGCGAAAATCGTTGCTGTATATTCACTTCAGAATACTTCCATTCTCACACACAATATTATTTATTTGATATTGCATTTGAGAGCATTCTAGTTACTCTTCGTTTACTGGTAATAAAACGCAGTTAAATCTATGCTATTCCTAAACAACATAAGCACATATTCTATAAAACGTCAAAATTATTTTAATTATTCTTCACAGGTATAAGATAATACATCCGGTGCCATCTCTGGGCAGAAACAGGCGGTATTCCTCCAGAGACAACATATATTTTGCTGTCCGAAAATTTATAACACAAAGCTATTGCCTGGTGCATAACGTATGTTTATAATGGTACATTGAGATCATACAATCACACCACATTCTCAACTCACTCATCCACAACGGCTTAGCTTTTTATCTATTCAAAACGTAACGGATAGGTTTACAGAATTAATTTCATAGGCCATTTCTTTTCAGATACAAGAAGCATTCAGTCACATGTGTTCAACAAGATTGCCTATTAAACTATAAGCTGTTTCTAGGAAATCACAAGATAAACTGCATGCGCGGATGGATTTTTAAAATATAACATCATTTTCAAATTGGAACTAACGGCAAAGAAGGTATCAAAAATGGTTAATGGAACAAGATAAATTGAAATAAATTTCGCTCTTTAAAAAGAGCGAAGAAGATTTTGTCTATGTGTTAGGAGATGCAAGTGATAGAATTACTTACAACATTTATTCAGAATGAAAAGGACTTCTGAGACCTTTTCCAGAAAATTCAAGGCACACAGTTTTCTTGTCATGGAGATCAATTGAGCGTACCGTATCTTGATCAAATCGTTAGAGGTAAGTAAAAAATAAAAAAATAAAAATTGATAAACAAATAAAACATTATGCCAACAATTAGGGCTTATTCTTAGGGAGATCAATGTCTCTCACAACGTCATTTAGTTGAGTTTGAGTCTCTTTGAGTTTCAAAACATAGTGTATCAGGCACAAAGTCTCCTTGTTGAGATGCCAACGATACTGCTTCTTCAGAAGAGGGTGATGGCGTGTTGTCAGATTCCAGGGTGTATTGACGCTGGAGGAACAGTTGTCGATAATTCGTGGCTAAGTGGCACAGGGCGGATGGCTGAGGAGATATTTGGGTAAGCCAAAGCGTGTTACTATTCATACCAATAACGGAAGGCGCCATACAGAAGTAGCAGCCAGTTATATGATTGCTTTGCTCCCTCCCAATCATTGGTATGCCGAAATTTATGGCTCACCCTTGTCCATTTAGACATTCAGGTAGATTTGTGGAACAACTGCGACATAAAATACCGGTGCATACAGTTTGTCCTGATCATTACTTTGCAACCAAAATAAAGATCGTGTGCCTTTTTTAGCATGGGAGTTAACGGTACCTTTGCGATTTAAATGCAATTTCCCTATATATATATACCATATATACCATATATATATATGGTAACTTTCTCGAAATGTCTGTTATTTTTAAGGCATTAAAACACTGATTCGCGCACTTACAAAATAAACACTAAACTCAGTTGCTAAAGGAATAGCAAGCTGAGGGTTGGACTCCACCTGCTAGTCTAATATCAACCCTCACAATTTCGTTACAGTCTGTTTCAAAAATATATACTCAAACTAACTTCTATTAGTAAATCGAAGCCTGACGTAACAGCCTGAACTTGGTATTGTAGAAATGAGAACCAATCTACAAAATCGATGGGCATTTTCGAGTTAGTGACCCAAAATTAGTACGTTGTAAATAATTTTATCTGAAATACATTTTGGCTTTTGACCAGTGTAATTGTTGTATTGTTTGAGTAGTTAATGGAGCATATGTTGCTCAGTCTTGCTTGGTTGCAAGAGCATTTTAGTGAAAGGTCAAAGGGTTAATTTATGAAGGATAGTAGTACACAGTATTTAGAAAATGTATTACATGGTACTCAATCTGATTCCGAGAGTTCAGTAGAAATACAAGCTGCGGGTTCTCCTGAACTTACACAGGTATTTTTTGTATATTGAGAGTGTGTGTTAGGTAGTGTAGGTGTGTGTGAGATTCTATTTTGTGGAGTAAATCATTTCCGAGATATTCCTTGTTGTATGCCTACATTTTAAAGCCTTTTATTTATTCTTCTCAAATCGGAAGTTTTTATCCAATCCATTTTATCTCTGTGCAATGCAAAGAGAAAGAAATTCCGAAGCAGCTTTACTGGGGCCAGCCCCTTAAGGATTTGACTATGGCTTAAAGCCTGCTGTAATATGATATTCCTCTTGCACATAAAATATTTATCAATAAGGAATATAATCAGATATTTTTCTCTAATGACCTGAAATCCATAGAAGAAAAGGTAGCGTTTGTCACAATATGTTTACATGAGTAGAGAAACACGCGTGAGCGAACGCAGCTCAATTCCTCTTTTGTCTACCACACCATAGTAGTTGGACAAGGCATTGCATTCTACCCATAAATGCGAAACGAAGTTTCACTGGAAGTATACGTTTTAGGGTCCCATACATCAGAAAAAAGTCCTCGTATGCATGTGTTAGAACAGCCTAATTCGAAAATATCACATCATTTACCACAAATCTGGTACTTATATTTAGTATATAAACGTTTCATGAAAATGCCCATTCTTCAGGCTAGCCATTGCATGGAGCTTTCTTTCGAAAACTTTATGTTCACGTAAATGTCTCTTATGTTTTGTTAAAGAACTACATGTCAACATACGTTTCTGGGTAAAGAAATGTATGTTTTGAATTACCTTGGGACATTTTTAGAATTCTTTTCCATTCCAAGTAATTCGTGTAACTGGCAAACCGACAAATATAGGATAGCTATAGCGATTTCGTGGCCGACCTAGCGGAAGCAATGGCTTCTTCAGGGGTTTTCCCGCGTCGCTACGCGAATGCTGGGAAGGTTAATTACATTCCCCGAGTTTCCTGTCCCTAAATTTTATCTCCATTATCATTTCACATCATCTCTCAACTGGTGGTCTCTTTCAGGGTAGAAGTGTCTACGGGTGTCTCGGTGGTGCATAGCGGGACAATATGTTCTGAGGAAAACTACTTCCTCCTCCGGTCTCCGGACCTGTTCTCTGACCATTTCAGGACCGCCAGCCAAGGACAGTTGGACTCGGCTGCTGGGCTCGTTGCCGTCCCGCAGTACGGAAGCGTGTCCGTTGTCCTGGCCTGTCGGGGGAAGCCTCTAAGTTAACTGTACTGGCGTGGTTCTGTCTCCTCTCGCCTCATCCTTCCTCCCGGAGGTGCCCCACTTGCGGACATAGCGGCCTACGTACCGAATCCCCTCCATAGTGAAATCCTAATCCTAGTCCTGATCATGAAAGTACAGAAAATCACTGCTGTGTATAATTAGAATGCCAACAATAGGTACGTTCTTCATCACTGTAAATCAGTAAAAGAATTTTCTATAAAACTACGAATTTCCAATTAATTGTTTCTTGAATTTATACTTAACAAAATTTTAACAAAATTTTAACTAGGTAGCATAGTCCAATTCTTCCTTTCTACTTCTACTCTTCAATTCTTCGTTTCCTCATGAAGAAACCATAACTTTGGATCCGATAGAGAACCAGGATAGGTGATCAGCCCAATGCCTGTTATGAAGATGACCGAAGTGGAAGATATATAAGAAGGCAAATTAATAATAGGAAAGATGATGCAGAAACTGGTGGAATACTGCCGTGGGAAACCGGATGACTCGGATGAAACCCGTCCCAGCGCCATATTGCCCACCACAAGTCTCCATCTGTGGTCACCTGGCATCGAACCCGGGCCACCTTGGTGAGAGGCATGCGGTCGAAACACTTCCAGTAAGCTTATCCTAGAGTAAAATAGTCATTGCTAAACAATATTAGGTGCAACAGTTTGTAATAGTACTCTTACAATCACAGTACATTTCCAACCCACTCGTTCAAAAGACGTATTATTCTATCTTTTCTAAATTCGCATGTGCATTTACACAATTAGTTTCGTAACCCATTTGGGTATAATTTATCAAATCATGTCATGCTTCAAGTCCCATGATAATCCAACGAAATTACGAGGAAAGAGAGGAATGGTGCTAAAGTTAAGAGAAATCGCTATTGGGAAATTATATCTAAAGACAAACAACAACCCGATAAATATTGATGGTATAATATAATTTGACATAAATTGCACTCTTTCAATAAGAACTACTTTAACAAGATTTAATGTATTCCTTACGAGTAGCACGTTAGAGGAACCCTTACGAAATGTAATGAGAATCTAAAGAGCTTTTTGTATCTTTCCTAGAAAATTCAAGCTGCACATTTTGTTTCGCTTACAAATGAAATGAGCATTAGGAATTTTGAAAAAATCTTTGAAGATATTTTATAAATAATTACAAAACGCTAAAGCGTTTCTCTGTGGAGGTGGAAAGTTGCTTCTGATGAATTTCTATAATGCCTATTGTATGAATCTGCAAAGTTTCGATCATATAATTTAACGTTTCCTTAACTGCAGTTGGTAGACGAATTCCTATATTCAGGCCAAATGTTTTCTCATTTGAAACCTAACCGGCGCACGTCATTTCGCCTGTGCGAAATTGGGTGTCACATAGCTGGGTTTGCTTCTACAGAACTACGCCACGATGCTGCAAATGTCCTCCACCTTCGGCTAAACAAGCATTTATCGAAAAATGTTCCTTCCATTTATGTGGATGGAAATCATAAGTTTATTATAAACGCAAACTCGCAGTTCATGTATTTAACAATATATGAGTTATGTTGTATATAATGTGCACCCGGATATTTAATTAGGCACATTCTAGAAAAATTTCATCACTATAACTACGAAATATGTCAACGGTGTACAGTAATAATGTAAACTTGTGAAATTCGTAATAATATAAACAATTTAATATGCTGGGGAAATAAGTAGAAAGAGACGTGCTACTGAAAGATAAAAACACATAAACGATACGGGATGACAAAAAGAAACAAATGAATAGGAGATGGTGAAAATGAGGGATATTCATGCAAGACTGGCTGAAACATCCTTTTCGTAACGTCTTATCGATCAAAGAGTAATGCCGGGTGGAGGGCACACCGCCAGGCTCCACGCAAAACGGCAGCCGGTATAGGAGTAACCAGCCAGTTTGCGAAGAGAAGCGAAACGCCGTATGCTCTGTTTGGTTTTCAATGTACAACCCTGTACCTTGAACAAGCCATAATTAACAATTACCCAGTCCAGTTCCTATTAAGGTCGTGCTTTAGAGAAATTTCGGGAGGTAAATATAAAGACAGTGTATGTAATAGACGAAATGGCAATATATAGTGATCATGAAGTTCTCAGGCTCGTGGATGATGGAGCAATTGATGGAATGATGGCGAGGAAATCCGTAGGTACCGCAAAACGATCCGCCCTTGTGCCGTGTTGCCAACCAACGTTTTCGATTTGCGGTCGCCTGGGATCGAACCCGGGCCGCCTTGGTGGCAGTCAGGCGTTCGAAACACTCGGAGCGGCCATTAATCTTATTGTTCACTTGGCAAATATTCTAAGAAATAGTTATTTATGCTTGCAATGCGGACATAACTTGGACAAAACGCGATGACGTTGCTCTCTCAATAGCGAGCGTACCAAGACGTCCCTCTGCTTCACAGAATACCTGTATCTTAACGCATCCTTTGATATCGCCATGGTTATCTTTCGAGCAGCATGCAAATGTAACGATCAGTACAACGGACAATTTACGAGTTGCTGACCTGCGACTAGCCAGGCAATTTTATTTCCAAAGGGTAAAATAATCTGCGTGGAATAGGCTTCCGTCATCAGATCAAGTACCGGAAGGTTTTAAAGGACGTTTACGTACATGACCTTCTCTACTGAGTCAAGTACACTATATTCATAATTACTACGTTTCCTTCTAACAGGCTAATGTTAATAAGATAAATGTTTCTATGTATATATTACATAGTTCTTAAAATTTGAAAGGAGAATATCGGAATGCAGAGGCGTAGAGCGGTCTTTAAATCTTTATAGTGCTGGTCGCTATGAGATGCTTGTAAGTTATGTTTTGATAGCGTAGCCGCGAGATTAAAAGCTTTATATTCCAGAAAATATTACATTAAAACAAATGCCATGTGATATCTGTGAAATGTGTCCCGCCAGAAAATGGATTTCACCTAATTTAAGTATTTAACGGGAGTAAGATCTTGGGTATATATTACAGATTTGCACTTACTCAAAACGGATACATAGTGACATTTCGTAAAAGTTTATGAAAATGTTTCATTTATCACGAAAATACTTTAAACTTCTGGAATGTCATTCAAACTCGCTACGCCACTTATGACAAATTACGAGTTTTGCAAAACATTTCTGTTGCGTCCTCGAAAGATGTTAAACTTATATACCCTGATTTTTCTTTATTATTCAGTTATGCTGCTCGGACTTCACACAAATTCACACCACTGACACTCTCACAAGAAAATTGTTATGGTATATGGGTTTTTATTTTTATTTTATTCATGGGGCTTCGAAATATGTCCTTCTGCTCAAATCTCTGTTTCTCATTCTTGGCCTGAATATAGGATTTCCTCTACCAACTGCAGGTAAGGGAACATTAAGTATTGCACATTCATACATTAGGCTTTACAGAAAGTCATCGGAAGCAACTTTTCGTCTCTAGAGAGATAAACTTTAACGTTTTCTAATTAGTTATACAATATCTCCAAAGATTTGTTCAAGATTCCCACAGCTCATTGAATTTGCAAACGAAACAATATGTGCAACTTGAATTTTCTGGAAAAGATATAAAAAGCACTTTACATTCTCATTGCATTTTGTAAGAGTTCCTCTCACGTGATACTCGTAAGGAATACACAAAATAATCTTATTGAAATCTTTCTTATTGAATGAGTGTAATTTATATCAAATTATATTGTACCATCAATATTTTCTAAGCTGTGGTTTGTCTTTAGATATAATTTCCAAATATCAATGTCCCTTTCCTCTAGCACCATTCTTTCCGCGTAATTTCGTAGGAATATCATGGAACTTGAAGCATAACATGATTTGACCAACTATACCCAAATGGATTACGAAACTAATTGTGTAAATGCATATGCGAATTTAGAAAAGATGGAATGATACGTCGTTTTGGAAGAGTGGGTTGAGAATATACTATGATTGTAACACTTTAGCTTATTATTACAAACTAATGTTACTCACCGATTATACTTTAGCAATTGCTATTTTACTCAAGGATTAGCTTATTGAAGTAGCTTAGACCGCTTGGCTCTCAACAAGAGGCCCGTGTTGGATCCCAGGCGACCGTTAAAGGAGAATTGTGGTGGACAACATGGCGCTGGGATGGTAGTTCTCCGTATCATCCGGTTTCCCACGGCACCATTCAGCCAGTTGCTCCATCATCTTTACTATCATTCTTCTCGCCATCTTATATATCTTCCTCTTCCATCACCTTCATACCAGGCAATGGGCTGATCAGCTATCCTAGTGCACTATCGGATCCAAACCTTCTGTTTCCCAGGTCCGACCTTACAAGGGATAGAGGAACAAGAAAACTCTAACAGCATGTTAGTGGTCCAAGTAGGAAGGTTAAAGAAGAAGACAGGTTTATTGGCTCAGGATCAAGGTAAGCTTCGAGAAACATCTCCCTTCTGTCCATACAAAGCTCTTATCTTTAATATTTTATACCGTGGAGGAAGAAGCACAATAATTTATAAACCTTTGTAGGACATGTGATTAACTTCTTTAGGTTTAGCATAGATTTATGTTTTCCTTGCTACGTAAAAGGGAAGTGTATGTTAATTATATTCTCAAGTAATTTCAAAATAACATATAACTGTGTGAAAATGGAAATTCTCTGAATCGAATATATATTATGGCCAAGAAATAAACCAGATCACGTTTCATGAGCATATGTTATCAATATATCAGGGGATGAGTTTGAAAAGTTTGCAAAAGTATGCTAAAAGACAGTTTAATAAAAGCCTGGGTTACAAATTCAATAATTTATTTATTGGTGCTCATCTGCTCTGGGATACAGGTGACTTTGACGTTCATCAATATATTTACGAAACAAATAAAGTTTGTAGCTTGAATATTTTTGCAGAGATCTCGGACGTGCTTTATATTTTCAAAATATTTTGAAAAGTCTTCCTTGAAGTGGCAAATTATAATAAATAAGCAAAATGTTGTTAAAGTGGTTCTTGTTAAAAGAGGGTAAATTATTACAACATACCACACCCCATTGAAGGTTTTGGAGTATTTTTTTTTGTTTTCGATTCCATTTTTCAGGATCGATATATCTTAAATCCTCTACTCACCGTTCCTATCTCTCAAACGATTTCACAGAAATAGTTTGAGGTGTGAAACACGGCAAGATTTGACCAAAATAATCGAAATGGGCTACGGATCCCCTTCTGTAAACATATACATAAAATTTGGGAATAATAGACGGATATGCGGTTTTGGAGGAGTGGCTCGAGAAGTAGTGTGATAATAGCACCCCCAGTCATTATTTAAATGATGTATTTTATTATTGCAGGGGATATGTTTTGGTTATACCAATTTTATTTTACAAACCCTTACTGGCTTAGAGGCAACATCAATTTCAAAAAGTGTTCGGCGCTGTACATAGATGGCTCTACCTGTAATATCTTGTATCGAAGATAAGGAATGGCAATTTAATACACAACTTTGTTTGTCATATGGGTAAATCCTATTGGTTTAGCTTATATTTAAGTGTGCTTTATTACTAGAAAAGAATGGTCATTTAGAATGTATACAGACACAATAACAAAAGAAGAATTAAATTTGGATAGGAAAGGAAGTACCCAGACACAAGTATATATTGACGGACTTCGCCACCTTGGTTCATAGGCTGTTGAATTTCCCGACTTTTCGTTGATTGGAGTTTGAATCCAATTATACATATTATTAGATTAATTTCACACAAATTTTGTATGATGTACAATAGCAATCTTCCCTTTTAGTTATGATGGAGAGAGAAGATTGTAAAGTACAAAGAAAATTTAATTTGGATGGGGTATCCAGGTTACTTTAGTACTATTTGGCGTTTGTGCGATAAGTTCATAAGCATTTACAAAATATCTTGTTTCAGAAGAACTCGTTTACCGTAAATCGGGTGATATAATTCACTGATAATTCATGTAGAATTAAGGAGGCTATGTTAAATTTGGTTGCTAAGTTTTTTTTCTCTACAAATGGGTTCATATATCTATTATATGATCAGTCGACAGGATTTCGGCCGATTTTACACAAACGTATGTTCTTGGCATAACTATAAAAAGAACGTGCAAAGTCGTCGATATGCAAAGTCATGTTTCATCACGGCAACGGACCGTTGCATGTAAGAAAAACTTAGAACAAAGGTACCTAAATATATCTATGTTAAGCATAAGGGACTTTCTAACAATTCCTAACCAAGTAACCTGATATTCAAAATTTTGTTTCCAAAAGATAAATATGTATTCCTGGGTTAAGCTTTCATAATTAGTTCAAGTAGAGCAACACTCGATAACTCTTTACTTACTGCCTTTCTGTACTCAGTGTTGTACACCATATTCTTAAACGTGTTTTCATTTATCTTATTAACGTTAATCTAGGCAGATATCTGTAAATACACCAGGTGACCCACATACACCGCCTTACATCTAAGTAGATTTTCGTTGGTGCGGTAAAACAGTTGTACTGTTTAACGCGGCAAAACCAGTAAATCGCAGTTCAGGCGCGACAGCGAACTTTGTTCTACTCAGAGCGACTGCAAAACCTCCGTGTCGCTTACTGCAACGTGTAGACTTTGAATACCCAGTTATCTTTATTTGTTGAGTTCCGTGGTTCTTGCCTCACACGCACTGGCATAGAGAGATTCACACACGAAACGAACTTATGCCAAAAGATATTTTTAATTATTCAGTGTCTCAAAGAATAAAAAATTATAGTGACATCTCCAATTCCATTTTTTCGCTGTAAAACTGTAATTTCTCTACTAAGTTCAGGAAAGTAATCTTTAAATGGTATCTTCAAAATATTTCACAGGCAAAGATTAGGAGTTATAGAACATCATAGGATATCACTTTCTATTTCTAAACATACAGGCTTCGGGACTTCTTATTTTTGGAAAATGTGCCTAACGATTTGATTAATATGCCGTATGCTTAATACATTTGCATGAAACCAAAATTTTCCTCGTGAATTTTCAGGTAGGGCTACAGAAAGACTTTGAATTTTGACCGAGTTTTGTAGGACATTTCCCAAATTGTACCTTATAATAAATGGAAAAGTTCTTCATGAAAGAGATTTTGTAAATAAGCCTGGAATACATAAACTTATTTTACCCGCTAACGATTACCTATTTCTTCTTTAGTTTGACTTATATTTTCCAATATCTATATTTCTTAAACGCGATAATCGATATTTCTATTTCTTATATCTCATAGGATGCCATGGAGCCTCAAACCCGGCATTATTTGATAATCTACACCAAAGTTTGCATGAAATTACTTCTTAATACAGATATATGTCATTTCGAATATATAGAAATAAATGATGTTCTGGAGATAGGCTTAAAATGTGGTTTGATTAGAATACTCAAAAAACTACAAAAACCATGCAATACGCACGCGAAAATCTTTCAGATATAGCGTTACTCCAACAAAAACGTTTTAGTTTAAAAGTATCCTAAGCTCTAAACGACCTCTTGCTGCTCACCATAGATGGCTCTACCTGTAATATCTTATACCGGGGAAGAAGAATGACTAACTTAAAAAGCTTGGTATGACATATGACCTGGTCCTTTAGTTACGTTAATGTTAATGAAGACAAATAACAGTTCATATATGTTTTTGTATTTCCCAAAATGCGTTAGTAGAAATTCGGAATAAAGTAGGTTTTGAATGATTTTTGCTGTATTATTCTCTGAGGGATGGTCCTTAAATTAAGCTTTGATGGCAAAGGGATGTGAAGTTAACAGAAATAGCTGAGATGATTCCTGCCACAAAAAATGAATTTCACTCAAATTTCACACTAGTCGGAATCATCTTTTTTCTGCTTTGTGATTTTCAAGTCTCTCGATTTACTGGTTGTTCTAAACAAGTAGACAATCAGATTACAGATAAATTAAAAAATATATATTTCGCTTTTTACAAACACATCCTATACTTCTGGTACTTTCCGTGAGCAGAGTGTGGCATGCTGCAAGTGAATCCATATCCAATAAATACTAAATGCGCTATGATAATAATTCAAATTTTGTGAAGTAATTAATGGGAAATGTAATAAATGATATTTCTAACTTAACCATCTATACTCCATATATTTAACTGAAATAGTATACATAATACAAATGAATAAAGTACTAATATAACGACATATCTCTACTTACGTTCTGTGATGACAGTTATCATTGATAGGTATGTAGGTGTGTACATATGCCTGTTACTCAGAACTGAAATGTAATCGATCCACATGACGTACTGCAAGTATTATGGGGATCCTCATTGAAAACCAAACAGGCGCACAGCATATCGCCTGTACGAGATTCGGAGTCTCTTAGCAGACTTTGCTTCCACAGAGCTCCGCCACGCGTTAAGCTTGTATAACACGCGTACCAGATAGAAGGTGCTGCCAATGTCCTCCACCTTTGACAAAACAAGCATTTACCGAAAAATGTTTCTTCCAAAATCAGAAGTTTAGTATAAACATAATTGCAAACTTGTAGTATATGTATTTACCAATAAGTGAGATGTTTGGTGTATAACCTCCACCTGGTCGTTTTATTAAGCTCATTCTGGAAAAAGTCATGAATATAACTACGATATATGTCAACAATGTACAATAATAATGTAAACTTATGAAATTCGTAATAATATGAAGAACTTTATATGATAGGGAGATATTACTCGACAGAGAGCTGAGACGTATCGACCTTCAAGTGATCAGAACTGCAATCGTCCCTAATTGGGTTTTATCTGGGCGATAACAGGAGTGAAATATTAGTAATTTGACGTACAGTATGCTACGAGAAGCGAAACGCCGTGAGGTGCGTTAGGTTTTAAATGAACCCGGTACATGGAAAAAGCCATAATTTAGAGTTAGCCAGTCCAGTTGCCATAAAAGCCGTGCTTTAGTGAAAATTGGAGAAGACAATATACAGGAAGTGTAAGAAATGGACGAAATGCTAATAGATAGTGGTCATGAAGTCCTCAGGCTGCTGGATGATGGAGCAGTTGATGGAATGATGGTGGGGGAAACCGTAGGTCGCGGAAAGAACCCAGCGCTACGTTACCAACCACAGTTATCGCTTTGCAGTCGCCTGGGATCGAACCTGGTCCGCCTAGGTGGAAGTCAGGTGTTCCAAACACTCGGCTGCGTTGCGGTCATTAATATGATTGATCGTTTGGTAAATATTCTAACAAATAATTGTCTATGCTTGCACTGCTAATATAAATTGGAGAACAAACGACGACGTTGCTCTCTCAATAGCGAGCGTGCGTCATCTCTCTGCGTCAAAGAATACGTGTATCTTAACGCATTCTTTGATGCCACCATGGTTATCTTTTGAGTAGCATGATAAATGTAATGAGCAGTACAATGAACAATTTACGAGTTGCTGACCTGGAGACTTGGCAGGCAAATTTATTTGCAAACGGTAAAATAATGTACGTGGAGTGGGCTTCCGTCATCAGATCAAGTAGTGGAAGGTTTTACAGGACTTTACTTACATGACCTTCTCTACCGAGTCATCTACACAATATTCATAATCACTACGTTTCCTTCTAACAGGCAAATTTTAATAAGATAAATGTTTGTATGTATATATTACACAGTTCTTAAAAGCTGAAAGGAGAATATCGGAATGCAGAGGCGTAGAGCGGTCTCTAAATCTTTATAGTGGTGGACGCTATGTGATGGCTTGTAAGTTATGTTTCGATAGCGTAGCCGCGAGATTAAAAGCTTTATGTTCGAGAAAAGCCTATATTGCAACAAATGCCAGTGATATCTGTGAAATGTTTCCAGCCAGAAAATGTATTTCACCTCAATTAAGTATTTAACGGGAGTAAGACCTTCGGTATATATTACAGTTTTGCACTTACTCAAAACGGATACATAGTGACATTTCGAAAATATTGATGAAAATGTTTCATTTATCACGAAAATACTTTAAACTTGTCATTCAAACTCGCTAGCGCCACTTATGAAAATTACGAGTTTTGCAAAACGTTTCTGTTGCGTCCTCGAAAGATGTTAAACTTATATACCCTGATTTTTATCAGTTATGCTGCTCGGAATTCACACAAATTCACCGCACTGACACTCTCACAAGCAAATTGTGATAGTATATGGGTTTTTATTTTTATATTATTCATGGGGCTTCGACACATGTCCTTCTGCTCAAATCTCTGGTTCTCATTCTTGGCCTGAATATAGGAATTCCTCTACCAACTACAGGTAAGGGAACATTAAGCTATACGAACAAAATATTGCACATTCTTACATTAGGCATTACAGAAAGTCAATGGAAGCAACTTTTTACCTCTACAGAGATAAACTTTACCGTTTTCTAATTTGTGATACAATATCACCAAAGATTAGTTCAAGATTCCCAATGCTCATTATATTTGCAAACGAAACAATATGTGCAGCTTAAATTTTCTGGGAAATACACTCCTGGAAATGGAAATAAGAACACATTGACGCCGGTGTGTCAGACCCACCATACTTACTCCGGACACTGCGAGTGGGCTGTACAAGCAATGATCACACGCACGGCACAGCGGACACACCAGGAACCGCGATGTTAGCCGTCGAATGGCGCTAGCTGCGCAGCGTTTGGGCATCGCCACCGTCAGTGTCAGCCAGTTTGCCGTGGCATACGGAGCTCCATCGTAGTCTTTAACACTGGTAGCATGCCGCGATAGCGTGGACGTGAACCGTATGTGCAGTTGACGGACTTTGAGCGAGGGCGTATAGTGGGCATGCGGGAGGCCGGGTGGACCGACCGCCGAATTGCTCAACATGTGGGGCGTGAGGTCTCCACAGTACATCGATGTTGTCGCCAGTGGTCGGCGGAAGGTGCACGTGCCAGTCGACTTGGGACCGGACCGCAGCGACGCACGGATGCACGCCAAGAAAGTCGGATCCTACGCAGTGCCGTAGGGGACCGCACCGCCACTTTCCAGCAATTTAGGGACACTGTTGCTCCTGGGGTATCGGCGAGGACCATTCGCGACCGTCTCCATGAAGCTGGGTTACGGTCCCGCGCACCGTTAGGCCGTCTTCCGCTCACGCCCCAACATCGCGCAGCCAGCCTCCAGTGGTGTCGCGACAGGCGTGAATGGAGGGACGAATGGAGACGTGTCGTCTTCAGCGATGAGAGTCGCTTCTGCCTTGGTGCCAATGATGGTCGTATGCGTGTTTGGCGCCGTGCAGGTGAGCGCCACAATCAGGACTGCATACGACCGAGGCACTCAGGGCCAACACCCGGCATCATGGTGTGGGGAGCGATCTCCTACACTGGCCGTACACCTCTGGTGATCGTCGAGGGGACACTGAATAGTGCACGGTACATCCAAACCGTCATCGAACCCATCGTTCTACCATTCCTAGACCGGCAAGGGAACTTGCTGTTCCAACAGGAAAATGCACGTCCGCATGTATCCCGCGCTACCCAACGTGCTCTAGAAGGTGTAAGTCAACCACCCTGGCCAGCAAGATCTCCAGATCTGTCCCCCATTGAGCATGTTTGAGACTGGATGAAACGTCGTCTCACGCGGTCTGCACGTCCAGCACGAACGCTGGTCCAACTGAGGCACCAGCTGGAAATGGCATGGCAAGCCGTTCCGCAGGACTACATCCAGCATCTCTACGATCGTCTCCATGGGAGAATAGCACCATGCATTGCTGCGAAAGGTGGATATACACGGTACTAGTGCCGACATTGTGCATGCTCTGTTGCCTGTGTCTATGTGCCTATGGTTCTGTCAGTGTGATCATGTGATGTATCTGACCCCAGGAATGTGTCAATAAAGTTTCCCATTCCTGGGACAATGAATTCACGGTGTTCTTATTTCAATTTCCAGGAGTGTATATCAAAATCACTTTACATTCTCATTGCATTTTGTAAGAGTTCCTCTCCCGTGCTACTCGCAAGGAACAGACAAAATCTTCTTATTGAAATCTTTATTATCGAATGAGTGTAATTTGTGTAAAATTATATTATACCATCAATATTTTCCAGGCTGTTGTTTGTATTTAGATATAATTGCCAAATATCGATTTCTCTTAACTCTAGCACCATTCCTCTTTATCCTCGTAATTTCGTAGGAATATCATGGAACTTAAAGCATGACATGATTTGACCAACTATACCCAAATGTATTACGAAACTAATTGTGTAAATGCATATGCGAATTTAGAAAAGATGGAACGATACGTCCTTTTGGACAAGATGGTTGAGAATGTACTGTGATTGTAGCACTAATTTATTACTAAAAGCTAATGTTACGCACCGATTATAATTTAGCAATGGCTTTTATACTCCAAGACAAGCTTATTGGAAGTGTTTAGAGCGCTTGGCACTCACCAAGACGCTCAAGTTCGATCCCACGCGAACGTAAAAGGAGATAGTGGTGGACAACATGGCACTGGGATGGTAGGTTTACGGATCATCTGGTTTCCGAAGGCAGCATTCAGCCAGTTGCTCCATGATCTTTACTATCATTCTTCTCGCCTTCTTATATATCTTCCTCTTCCATCACCTTCATACCAGGCATTGGGCTGATCAGCTATCCTAGTTCTCTATGGGATCCAAAGCTTCTGTTTCCCAGGTCTGACCATACAAGGGATAGAGGAACAAGAAAACTCTAACAGAATGTTAGTGGTCCAAATAGGAAGGTTAAAGAAGGAGACAAGGCTCAGGATCAAGGTAAGCTCCAAGACACATCTCCCTTCTGTCCATACAAAGCTCTTATCTTTAAGTAAACTTGAAACCATATGGACAAAACATTGCACAAATATACAATAAGTGTTGACAAACACTCATAGGTTGCAACGATTTATTCTCAAAGAACGTAAGTTTTTATATTTTTATATTTTTTATTTACTTTTTATTATTAGTTTTTTGTAGTACATATATCCCTTAACTATTTAACCAAGGTAGGATAACCGTTTTGGCACAACGCATATTCATTCTTACTTTGTAGCTGCTCTAGCAAGATAAATGAAGCGGCAAGTTGCGGTTAAGTATTCCTGCAGTGCTGGAGGAACTTTTAGCAGCACATAGAATTACCAAGCGCATTTCCAAATGAACACCTTTATACATTCCATAGTGACCCAGGATTGCTACAGGAATGTAAAGATATTTCCAAACTTTCCAATTAAATTTGTTTCCTTTAATCTATGTAGCAATTTCTGGAGCAAGGTTTCCTGAATAGTTCTATTACGTGTTTCAAATAGTAAAAATTCTGGATCGCAAAGAAACAGATGTGTTTGCGCACGCAGCGTTGCCAGCTCGTTGGCGTCACTTTTTGCATATTTTCCTCTCTCACACGTTCAACCCTCCTTGGCCCTAAGCATAAAGAAACCCAAAGTAGATTTTTCCAACTTTTATAATAACGAACCCAGTCGTTGAAATTCTAATTGCAACATGATATCGTATATCATGTACATGTTTTAAATGTCGTAATTGTAGTTAAAGTTTATGCATTACTTATTTTTCTAAACCAGCGGAACGGTGCGGAATGATCATTGCATTATCTTAGAGGTTTCTATTAACAAAGATAAAGCCAAGGTAACGGTTCGAGCAGCGCGACTATACCACTTATTGAGCTGCTTGAGGAAAACTGGGTTCCTCGTTGACAATAGCAGACTCATAACTTACCCAAATGTGCATTCTTCTTTAATTATTATTATATGAAGCGTTATAAAATGAAACAACTGTAAATGCGTAGTCAGAATTCTCAAAGCTCTTCATAATTATCTTTTGCCGGTAGCATAGATGGTAGCATGTCTACCTCACGTTCAAGAGGTCCCGAGTTCGAACCTTGGTCAGTGTGAGTTACCTGGATAAGTTTTTCCCCGGGGCTTTCCCTTATACCACAAGACGAATCTCTCGTAACTCTAAGCTCCATGGATCTTGGGCCCATTTGAGCATCATTTCAACCATTCCATTCATCGTCAGATATGACCTTATTAAAGTTAAAGGACGTAAATTACAATAAAAAGTTATCTTTGTGTGTCATCTGTAGCAATGCGTGGTTGGAACATGATAGACTGAACGTGACAGTTAGGCAGGTACGAAAACTACAACTGTCCACAACGTAAACATTTGGGATCAAAAATTCTCATAGCTTAGTTTCGTACCTCCCCGCTATGCGATGCTACCTTCCCAATGAAGGAGACGGGAGGTTTATTTCCCATGGAGTGATTTTCTGTGCTAAGCTATATTCTGACCGAATTATTAGAGGAACATGCGGAAAGTTAATTATATTTCAAATATACACTGCCATGATATCGAAATAAATTTTTTCCACTAATTGTGATGCAAGCGCCATCTCCGAACAAGCTCAACTCCAAATGTAGTTCAAAAAGTCGTCCGCCGCGTGTCGCTAGTTACGGCAACAATCACAGTTCGATAGACTGACACAACGTGATGTAAAACTTTGTAGGTTTGTGCTATATTAATGTCATAAATCAATCACAAATTCCATCTCTTTCTGAAAATTTCCTTTACATAAACTTATGCTTACAATAATGTATGTACTATGGAATTTATCAAGTACTTATTAAAGATACCCAATAAAAAAACTGCTTTATTCTCTGTTTAAATTTTTAATATAACGGCAATATTAATACTATAATGTTTAGTTCAAGAAATAATTATTAATATACGATAAAAAACCTCCGGTTAAGAGGTGGCTTTTTCAGAAATTATTTGGCCAACCACTTTCGCAGTCACATCTCGCGCTTTCATAAATACTTTATGGCACATTTCCACAGCGTATGTGACGAATATTATGCTAATATGCGATTAATTGAAATGCAACGTAAATTATTCATGAGTGCACGAGATGTGACTTCCAATTAAGTAAGACATTTGATTCTGTCGGTAAATACGGTTGGGAAACGGTGCGGAAGTATTATAGCTCGGTCGAAATAGAAGCTCATGCATAAGCGACGGAATGTTTATCTCCAACATGTCGCACCCGCAGCATCAGGATCAGGATCCCTTCAGGGCACATACTGCTAAAACTATTTAACTTAATGGAAATATAAAATGAAACATTAAAAAGATTAACATTATATGAAACTAAAACTTACAGTTTCACCCCGAATAATTGAAACAGTAAGATGAATAAGAATTATTTCATTACTGTTAGGTCCACTTATCTATCAATTGCTATTTGGAAAAGCTTTAATGAATATAGATTATATGTGTATCAAGTTTGTTAAAAAATCAACAGTTTGATATTAGGGTTAGTTTTTCTATAAGCAAAGTGCTACTTTCAAAGTACTCTAAATAAATAAAATTTTCTTATGATCAACTTCATTGTCTCCAAAATCTGCACATAATTTTTACAAAATATTATTGTAAAATAGCTAAGTGCCCGTGTAATTCACAGATGGATATAACAGAGATTCAGTACCTAATAGAAAATGTGAGCAGTTGAAATTCTCATACATAATCTTAAATATAATTATACTATCTAAACGTCGGATACAATGTGAGTGAATTACTGCGGTCAAGAAACTGATTTGAAAATTCTACAAAATGTAACAATAATGAAATATCACACACACATTGGCCCTTGTTAAATGCAGCAGCATTTTTCGTTACAGCGAAGTCAACAATGCACAGGGAATTGAAAATGATGCTATGAAAGTAGGATCATAAATAAATATCTGTGCTACGTATTTCTTAAAGCGGATGTGTCTCCTGCATGTCCAGAGCAAGTGGTTTAGCACAAAAGCAAATATTGCAGCTCTGCTCTTCTATTCGGTAATACACGCACACAGCATTAATAGTTACAGCCTTGAATGAGGACCAAGAAGCTGAGAAAAGCTTAAATAAACGTTGATTATTCATGCATATTATACTGGCAAGGCCATAAAGGAAAGCTTTTGCAATGAGCGAAATAGAATGTGTGGCAGCCGCTCGAGATGATCAGCTGTGTGTCACATGGTGGGTCAAAGGCTAGTTTCAAAACGCTGTTATCTTGTTTTCTTTCCTTTCTCTTAGTCTTTATTGTCTGTATTTTAGTTCTTAATTTATTTATTGTTGCAAATAATTTTCTGTTGAGCCGAAGACAGAAGAATGACAATCCGATAATTAGGGATCATTTTTTCTGTGACCATTTATAATCTGTGCCGTATCTTGTGTTGTAAAACCCTGTTACGAAGTTAGCTTTCACTTTTTAAGAACATATTAACGACAGTAAATCTAATAGTTTTTGTTTCATGTTTAAATCTGATGTTTCTAACAACAGAGGGCTGAAGTTTGTCGTGAAGTTTGAGAGGATGTACAGAGAGGGCAGCATAGGAAACATTAAACAAACAACAGAGGGCAAAGTTTTGTCGTGAATTTTGAGAGGCAATACAGAGATGGTAGCATAGGATATATTATACTCGATAGAAAAAATATAATTTTTGTAGATGAATGTTGTAAACAGTAGCCAAATAGCTATGAACTAGTAAAATAGTTTAAAATGTACAAAACAAATTAGGACAGTAGTACGTTTTATAATGCGGCATTCACAACTTTTAAATATATAAATATTTGCAGAATTAAGGTGAAGTCCACCGGAAGAGCTTTAACTATAATGCTGCCGAAGTTTAATTCGTCATATATGTTCAAATTTTCAGAAATTAATTTGGAGTGGTCTTTTTCTTATATACATACATATTGCTGAGAAATAATGCTTTCTCCTAGTTCCAATTTGTCTGGTTAAATTTACTTACAAAACTTTTTAATATTAACTCCTTCTCTTATTTCAATGTTTTGCGTATACTTTCTAGAGGATAGCATTGTTTACGTTGTGTAAAATTTTCACCCTTCTAGGTTTAATAGTTTCTGAGAAAAGTGTCCCAGTCACTAAAAATGCAATGTCTGTAGATGGCCTGTCTCTTTGTCCTTCATTTTCTATTACTGAGTCTTATGCAGCGCTCTTCATGGATCTTTCTACCATCTTTTCTAGAGAATATACAATAATTGTCTCACTTATAGGTTAAAATTTAGTCGGTGGCTTTGGAGTGTTTGGTATAGAACACAATATATTCCCTGCCTAGTACCACTTACCTATACGTACATCTTAGTTAATCGACAAAGAAAAAGAGGCGTAACCAGTAGGTGCAGTGTGACAGTAAGTGACAGATGATACGGCCTTAGAATATCTAATTCAAAAAAACATTCTTATATTCTTATTACAGATACTATATTAAGTTATTTAAAAAGAATTAGGACAAAATAACCAATTTTTTTTCAAACTCAAGTACAATCTCACATCAAGCGTTGTTGCCGTTCGATTTCTTTCTTTGTACAATTTTTATGCACCATTCTCTTAAATTTCTCAAGAAAAATAATGTTGATAAACATGATGTCAGTCTTACCTTCCTTCGGCAAATGGCATTAAAAATCTTGTATAATACACTATCACAACATACTGCCCTCTTACTAAAACAATTCAAAGGACAGCCTAAATATTCTTACATCTATTACATTTTAATCTAGATGAACATTATATGTTTGCTCAGTTTCTTAGAGTGATTTCATAACAAATGTTCAATTTGTTTTACATACAACTATGCACACATCTTACTAACTGCTGCTATAAGAATAAATATATAAATGAAACTGGTTAAATGTGTTATAAATAAATTAGCTCTAACAGACTTTCGCTCCGAAACACAATATTTGTTGCTTGTTTATATTGATTTTTGTATGCAACACGGCTCAAGTTTATTATCCTTGATATTTATAATTACCTTTTGACACGAGGGAATCATTATTAATGTTATATACCTGTGATGATTCCTAATAACTAAGACATTCATATTTATGAAGCAATTTTTACTTCCGCGCCCTCTATAACTCGCTGCGCGCACCACCTGTTTCATGAAACTTCCACCATGTGTGCTGTAGTCAAATTCACTACACGTGAGGGAAATGTCAACTGGAGGTTTCTATCCATGTTTGTGTGTCAGCTTTATTTCAGTGTTATCTTGTTTTATTTTCTGTACCGGAATCGTACATAGCAGGTAGTGGAGTAGTTGCATTCTAACCAGATACTTAATGACGATGTTTTACTGGAGATAGATATTTTGAGATCACAAAAAGAAAAACTGATTTTTGAGCCAAAATAGAAATTGGAAAATCGGGTATATATTAAACTTATATACTTTTTACACGCGATACTACGCTACTAAATAAATGGCAACCTTTTTATCAAAATTAAATCTAATATCATAATTGTAGTAGCATATGATTGTAATATGTTTATGCCAAATGAAATATACCAAATTTGCAAGAAATGTCCTCAGAAGTCGTTTTTATTATGAATCAGTTTACATAACTGTAAACAGTAAGAGATAAACCAAGACTAAATACACATATTGCCTAGATCTTGTTATAGAACACAATTTATGTCTGATACAATTTACTTTGTAGAGTCAACAATTTCGGATTTACACTTTGTTATATTTCACAATTTCCCAATAGTTATATTTTTTAAATGTGACAAGTGGTTATTACTTTCTATTATGGACTTACTCGAGTTATAAAGTATTGTATTATCGTCCAATAATTCAGTATCGGTGTTTCAGTAGCAACATACGTTTTGAAGTCCCTAGAACTATAACGCATTTATAAATATATCCCATCCGTGCAGGAAATGTAGAGGAGCAATTTCGATTTAAGAAAACTATGAGAAAACTATACGAATGTAAGAATGACATTTTTTATTTTCTGTTGGAGATATAAAGAGAGGGATATTTCAAAGCCATCCCCTAGTTAATCACTTTAAAAACATTTCACTGTCACTTAAAATCTATTGTCTTTTTTCTCTTCACGACATTATAGACAGAAATGTTACTGTAATATATCTAAAGTTTGTTTATTGATATAAAGTATCCATTAATTATCTAACTTGAATCTAAAAACAATAAAGAATCATTTCTTATTGTGAAGTATGTTTAATGTGACGACTAATGCTAGGTAAATCCTGAAGAGGCGCTGCTGTCAGCTATATTAAACCTGTTTATAATTAATTTTTTGTACGATTAGGTGTGAATGAGGACAGATTTATGCAACATAACTCGAACAAAATTGATGAACTTGTCAAATACATGTGAGTGTTGGTACTACTGCAGTCGGGAGTAGACATTCAGCCTCAATCTGAGCATTGTTCTACCATGAGGAAGTGCTAAGGTTTATTTAAATTCTCCTTCTTTGACCAACATTCAGATGTACTGTCATATGTCTTCGAAAAGACTTCACAGAGAGACTACTTGAGACTTGCTGTTGAAAATTGCTTTGAGAAGTTGTTTCTTCTGATCATTACCATTTCTCTGTATATATCTGTCATTACCTGTATATAGTGTTCCTTTACGGGAAGTCTTGTCTTCTTGTCTGGCTACATTTTATTCATAGATTCTAAAATTGAGGATTTGAACACCAGGTAACTCATCCCTTCATACAACGGCAATTATAAAATTTTTAAATTAAGATGTTATGGAATACAACATAATTCTGAATAATCAGACTTCACTTATGACGACCTCCGTCTCCTTTAGTTTGTCAACAATTTACTAGAGATGGTCATTTATATTATCTGTGCTGTGCATTTTCTGTACAATTAATTACTTGAGAAGCGTAACATTGCGGGCAGTGTCTGAACCTTTAAGACCTTTGAGGTTAAGCAATGTTTTATTTGTTTTTTTCTCGAGGTGAAGTCATATAGATGAGTTCTCTCTTTGTATTTGAATCACTTTCTTTTCAGGTTTGACGTCATTTGCCGTCTTTGTTTATTCTCCGGTCACAAAGACAGAAAGCTCAATGTGAGTGAGCACGGCTTGTGCTTGTATTTGTCACCTATCGCAGTTGTCTTTCATTAGAGGTTTGACATGACAATCACCGGTATCTGTAGCCATGTTTTCCCTCACAATATTTTATACTGTGTTTGTTACACGTATTTAACACTTTTTACAAACTGGGACCGATCTGGACCACTAAGCTGTTGTATTTATTTAGTAATTAATTGTATACTGCTCTGAGTTAAATGTATAAAAGAGATACAAAGTCCATGGTGAGGTGAAGCCAAGATTTTTAGAATGTATAACCTGATAACATAAAACGCCTGTCAATTGTTCACTACAAAACAGGTTACACAACATCAAAAAACTGAGTCCTTAAGAGTGTACAATGTCTTTAGTACACAAGTTCTCTCCGTAACGCAATAAACAATAAATAACTGACCTAACGTGCTTGTTCGATATAATTCATTTTAAATATGTTTGCAGTCCTGAAACAACCTCTGATATAATACACCTTTAACAATTTTATTTGTTATTTGATTCTTAACCGAGACATGGACGTATTTATAATTTTCCTTCGTTAAAAGCATTAAATTGTGTACTTACAGAATACCCTCTGATACATTGTTTTAATCTCGGTATTCAGTGCCAGAAATTACACCAAAACTTAAAAACTTTGCTTATATTTTCAGCGCGTTCTCTAAAAGTTAAATCAAATTTTCAAACAGGGCTGATAAGACTAATGTGAGATGCAGTCTCAATACACGTATTGTCTGTATACCTATAATTTAATTACATTTTACAGTTATATCCAGGTATAATGTACTTGCCTTCAAATTTTTCAATATCCGCTACTAAATACAAATGTTTAGAAAATGTCAAATGAAGTCACAATTTTATACAACTTTTGTGTTTAGCTCATTAGGAAATTAGTGGAATCTTTCACAATGTTAGCTGTTTAATTGTATTTATATCACAACCATCTATAAATATTCAGAAATACGAGATGATTTCCAATTGAAATTAATATACAAAAAGTATCTTTATTTTGTTGCAGTTGTATAACTTTCCGTAGGCTTTCGTTCTGAAGTACAATAAATTCTGTCACTTTATATTGATTTATATATTAAATATAACTCGAAATTACAATCATTCACATTAAGCACGTCTTCTACTTCAAAACAGAACTTCATATGTCCTTATGTTTTGGAAGACATTTGTAATAACTATAATAGTTTGACAAATACATAGCGATTATAGCTTGCACGCCATCTACTAACGTCGACCTGCACTTAGTGTTTCACAACACCGCCACCGTGTGCCGCTGTGATCCCAGGCACTCTATGCAGACAGAACTTTTGTACTGCAGGTCTGTTTCTGGTAGATTCTTCTCTTTTTTATTCTTTGGCGTTAAATTAATACTTTATGTACCACGAATATGCGTACAAGGAGGATCGTATTATATTCGGAAATTAAATGCCGAGGTTGCTATGTGAAATATATTCTGGTATCATCGGAAACTAAAAAGAACAAAAACGTCGGTTAAATGTCAAACTGTGTATATTTTCAACTTTTTAAGGTGGCACTCGAAACTTTTCAAGAAAAGCTCATAATAAATCACCATTAAGTAAATGCAACTTTGAAGTTCTAAAAATCACTTTGAGTGACTTTAGTTGAGTAATGTTATTATGATTGTTGTTATGATTAATGAAGTGCACATTGAAGCAATGTCCTCAGAAGATCTCTTCATCATCAATGATTTTTTATAACTGGTAAACTGTAAGAGAAAATCTATTAATATTGCTAAACATTTGAATATTAAGAAATAAGGTAAATGATGAAAGAAGAATAAAACCCAAATTTAGTTTAAAACGTGAATTAGTAAAATCTTACTAAATCAAATGAATAAATGCAGTCTAAAGTGTAACAATGAACTGAGGTCGGAGTTGCTATAGCCGCAGGTAATCTCTGCTAATACAACTAATAATGAAATTAAACATGTATTATTCAATCTAAATAATAAATATAATTTTATCTTACAACATTCACGCAATAGCTATATCTACTACATGCGTTAATATTCCGACATTATAAGATTTTGATAATAAATAACTAAATAATTAAGTGTAACATCTCGTTATATATAACATAGAGACAAATATAAAATGACCTAACGCTACAAATTAATACAAAACTAACAAACATAAAGGTAATCAATGTAATATTAATAACAAATACTCAGGACAATAAGCTTCAGATAAATAAACAGTTGAACTGTTACTTGACGTAAACATACTAATGTTAACTCCTAACAGTCTAATAGAAAATTCGTATCTTACAAATTACAATTATACAACAAACTTATACGAAACAATACAAAATAATTTAGCTCTAAGTTTTATGATTATAATATAATTACATCATATCCATTTTAATCTTAAAATTATTAATATATAACACAAATAAACTAATATTTAAACCCTTAACTAAAATCTCAGACAATATCTTACATTTTAAGTACGTCAATTATAAAACATTAAGCTGGCTGGCGTCATTCCAGTTGTCGTGTGTAGACGAGCGGTAGGCCAGCAAGAACAGTGGCACCTTGACGTCCCAGTCTCGCTCATTGCTGGTCACGACCTTCCTCAGGTGTTCCTATAAGGTCTTGATGTATCTTTCGACCATGCCATCCGACGGGGATATAGAGGCGTCGTGCGGGTATTGTTCAACCCAAGCCTTCGTAGTGCCTCCTTCATTAAGTTGGACTCAAAGTTGGTACCCTGGTCAATGGCCTGGTAATTACCCTGGTAATTGGCTAACCTTGACTACTAGGCACATCTCTCCAGTGCTCTGTTTGTGTTTCTTTACACTGTCAATCACAGCTGCTAGCGATATTGCGGTCATTGTTGAAATAAGTCCTTTAGGAAGATGTAAGATATTAATTATACCAGAAGCATACGTTCTCAGAGCATTCTAAGCAATTCGAAACCATGAACGTTTTAAATATACAGATATCAGTTGCACAGTCTTACAACGTTTCACTAGCTATAACTGGCGTCAGCCATGAAGTATTTGTTGTGAAGGTTTCCCTTTTGGACATCAAACATTTTCTATAACGTTTAGCCACGGCTCAAACATCTTATGACAGTACAACAGACAATATCTTCTAATTTGTAGTAGACATTGCTAAAAATGTTGAAATTCTCTATATCGCAAATCTTGAGGAGGAGAGAAATTCGCTGTGCTACAACGATTGTCTAAATTGTGGGATTTAGCATAATGGTTTGGTTGCTGTATTAACCTGTAATATTGCATTCCACAATTGTTTCGTACTTTAAGTACCTTTGCTTAAAGTTATTGAACTAGTCCTTTACATTTTCCTGCGAGTGCACGATCAGCGTCTGTTGTTATTCCAGATGGTTTCTTTACTTCAAGAGAAGGCGTTTCAACTGTTCAGTGGCATCCTCCTCTAAGTCATTGTCATTTAATGGTGCATTTAATAGTGATAAGAGTGGCTAATTCTCCTGTAGTTGTAAAACCTTTAATCCTTAAGCACCAAAACTGTTTAACTGAAAACTAAATACACTGCTGTTTCCTTTACTTCAGTAAAAACTACGGATTTGTCCATTTTTTTTCAAATGGTCTAATTCAGTCTGAAACCTCTCTTTGCTTACCACTGCACTAAAAGATATAATTCTGTCTAAAAAACTAAAAGACCGAATTCTGTCTTCGCGAACAGATCAGGTAAACACCTCCTCTGGTTTCCTGTTACACTAATACATCTGCTACTATGGCAACGTGACGTCAAGCACAACAATGTGATACCTTCTCTATATTCCTGCTATCCTAATAAGTGTGGGCCTCCTATGGTGTTCTATCTTAGTGCCGCATTCGCCCTAAACAAGCTATGGTCGTCGCAAAATATCAGGTTACCACCTCCTTATTTTTCCTGTTACATTGATTCATTAATTCCTATGGAACCCAATCTTAGTGCCGCTCTTGCCCTAAACAAGCTATGGTCGTCGCGAACAGATCAGATTAACACCCTCTCATGTTTCCTGTTATATTAATACATGTGTTACCATGGCAACGTGACGTCAAGCACAACACTGTGATACCTTTACTATATACCCTATATTCCTGTTATCCTGATAACTGTGGGCCACCTATGCCACCCCATCTTAGCGCCGCTAAAGCTTAAACAGGCTTAAATCCTCGCGAACAGATCAGGTAAACAGCTCCTCATGTTTCCAGTTACGCTAATTCGTGTGGGTTCTTTTTCGGTTCGTTGTCCTTTTGAGTGCTTGGTTAGGGATGGAGTATGAAGGGTTTGACGGTGAGATGGAAAGGTTGGTGCTTTGCCTAATTTTCGTGCTTACCGTCTCACAACTCCTTTATTTTCTCTAACCTGGCTCTCTTTACTCGCTTGCTAACACTTTCTTTGCCGTACTAATTTTCTGTTCCCCTTTACGATGTTTTTACGTTGCTTTGCGAACTCCCTTTTTTCCCTATATTAGCACTGTCTTCAAGAACAAAGCTCTAATTCGGACTGCAACATCGGATCCTACTTCTCTCCCAATACCACGTCTTCCTCCCCTCGTACGAAGCACCAGAGAGACGCTCTTTCACCCGTCGTATTTTCAGCTTCTATTCTAGCTTTTCTCGCCTATCACCGCCCATTTTCTATTCCTTTACTATTTACGCCTATCACGTGGTTTACTCTACATTTTATTGGCAGGGTTTACTTCTTTAATTTTCTCTTACTGGTCACCTCCATCTGTCTCTCCTATGCGGCAGTAATATTCTACACCCCTCTTGGTTGTATGACCTCTTGGGGTCATAACGGTATTCTAGCATGCTTGGCTAAATTTCCCTTATGCTCCGCATACCTTACTGGCGTCTGGATTTCGAGTAGCCTTCGAGGGCTTTTGTTCCATTGTTATTATTTCCTGCCACGTCTGTGCTCAGAAGCGGCTCCTGTCCGATTTTTCCTTCCTTTACACTATATTGCTATTTCGAATATTCTTTTTAACTTTTTGTCTTATATAATTTATTCCCTTTTTATTCCCATTATGCTTATTTATGATCTCTACTGTTGTATTAATTTCTAGTTATCTTTTCCCTCTTCGAACCTGAGGTTTCTGCTTCATAATACATGTGTTACCATGGCAACGTTACGTCAAGCACAACACTGTGATACCTTCTCTATATTCCTGTTAACATGATAACTGTGGGCTGCCTATGCCGCCCCATCTTAGCGCCGCTAAGGCTTAAAAAGGCTTCAGTCCTCGCGAACAGATCAGGTAAACACCTCCTCTTGTTTACTGTTACGCTAATACACTTGTTACCATGGCAAAGTTACGTCAAGCACAAGTCTTTGATACATTCGTTATCTTCCTGTTATGCTAATAACTGTGGCCTACCTATGCCGCCCCATCTTAACGACGCTTAGGCCCGAGCAGAATTCAGTCTTCGCGAACTGATCAGGTAAACACCTCCTCCTGTCTCCTGATACACTAATACATCTACTACCATGGCAAAGTGCGTCAAGCATAACACTGTGATATATACTCTATATTCCTGCTATCTTGATAATTGTGGGCCATCTATGGTGTTCCATCTTAGTGCCGCTTTTGCCCTAAACAAGCTATGTTCGTCGAGAAAAGAACAGGTAACCACCTCCTTATGTTTCCTGTAACATTAACTCATGTGTTACCATGGTAACGTAAGGTCAAGCACAACACTGTGATACCTTCAGTATATTCCTTTTATACTGATAACTGTGGGCCACCTATGCGGCCCCATCTTATTGCAGCTTAGGCCAAACACTTAATGGTCATCGGGAACAGATGAGGTTAACTCCTCCTCATGTTTCCTGCTACGCTAATACATGTGTTACCATGGCAACGTGATGTCAAGCATAACACTGTGATACTTTCTGTATATTTCTGTTATCCTGATAACTGTGGGCTACCTATGCCGCCCCATCTTAGCGCTTCTTTTGCCCCAAACAGGCTATTGTCGTCGCGAATAGATCGGGGTAACATCTCCTTGTGCTCCCTGTTAGACTAATACATGTGTTACTATGGCCACGTGACGTCAAGGACCACACTGTGATACGTTCTCTATATTCCTATTATCCTGCTAACTGTGGGTGAACTATGCCGCCGAATCTTAGCGCCGCTTAAGCCTAAACGGTCTTCAGTCTTCGCGAACAGATGAAGTAAACACCTCCTTATGTTTCCTGTTACACTAATAGACATGTTACTATGGCAACGTGATGACAAGCACAACACTGTGATTCCTTCGCTATATTCCTCTTATCCTGATAACTGTGGGCTACCTATGCCGCCCAATCTTGGCGCCGCTTAAGCCAAACAGGTTTCAGTCTTCACGAACATATAAGGTGAACACCTCCTCTTGTTTCCCGTTACACTAATGCACTTGCTTCCATGGCAACCTGATGTCAAGCACCAAATCTCTGACACCTTCTCTATATTCCTACTAGTATGATAATTGTGTACCACCTACGCCACCCCATCTTATCCCCGCTTAAGCCTAAACAGTCTTCAGTCTTCGCGAACACTTCAGGTGAACATATCCTCTTGTTTCCTGTTACACTAATACAATTTTTGCTATGGCAACGTGACGTCAGGCACATCACTGTGATACCTTTTGTATATTCCTGTTATCCTGATACCTGTGGGCTGCCTATGCCGCCCCATCTTAGCGCTTCTTTTGCCCCAAAAAGGCTATTGCACCGCCAATACATCAGGGTAACACCTCCTCGTGCTTCCTGTTACACTATTACATGTGTTACTATGGCAACGTGACGTCAAGTACCACACTGTGATACCTGCTTTATATTCCTGTTATCCTGATAACTGTAGGCTACCTATGCTACCCTATCTTAGCGCTTCTTTTGCCCCAAACAGGCTATAGTCGTCGCGAATAGATCAGGGTAACATCTCCTCGTGCTTCCTGTTAGAGTAATGCATGTGTTACTATGGCAACGTGACGTCAAGTACCACACTGTGATACCTTCTCTATATTCCTATTATCCTGTTAACTGTGGGCAACATATGCCACCGCATCTTAGCGCCGCTTAGGCCTAAACAGTCTTCAGTCTTCGCGAACAGATCAGGTAAACACTTCCTCATGCTTGCTGTTACACTAATACACTTCTTGCTATGGCAACGTGATGTCAAGCACAACACTGTGATTCCTTGGCTATATTCCTCTTATCCTGATAACTGTTGGCTACCTATGCCGCCCCATCTTGGCGCCGCTTAAGCCAAAGGGGCTTCAGTCTTCGCGAACATATCAGGTGAACACCTCCTCTTGTTTCCCGTTACACTAATACACTTGTTACCATGGCAACCTGACGTCAAGCACCAACTCTCTGACACCTTCTCTATATTCCTGATATTATGATAATTCTGTACCACCTTAGCCGTCCCATCTTAGCGCCGCTTAGGCCCAAGCAGGGTATAGTCTTCGCCAACAGATCAGGTAAACATCTCCTCTTGTTTCCTGTTACACTAATACACTTGTTACCACGGCAACGTGACGCAAAGCACCACACTGTGGTACCTTCTCTATATTCCTATTATCCTCTTAACTGTGGGCAACCTATGCCGCCGAATCTTCGCGCCGCTTAGGCCTAAACAGTCCTCAGTCTTCGCGAAAAGGTCAAGGTAACACCTCCTAATGTTTCCTGTTACACTAATACACTTGTTACTATGGCTACGTGATGTCAAGCACAACACAGTGATTCCTTCGCTATATGCCTCTTATCCTGATAACTGTGGGCTACCTATGCCACCCCATCTTGGCGCCGCTAAAGCCAAACAGGTTTCAGTCTTCACGAACATATAAGGTGAACAACTCCTCTTGTTTCCCGTTACACTAATGCACTTGCTACCATGGCAACTTGACGTCAAACATTAACTCTCTGACACCATCTCTATATTCCTGCTATAATGATAATTGTGTACCACCTATGCCACCCCATTTTTGCCCCGCTTAGGCAAAACAGGCTTTAAACTTCGCGAACATATCAGGTGAACACATCCTCTTGTTTCCTGTTACAATAATGCACCTTTTACTATGGCAACGTGACGTAAAGCACTACACTGTGATACCTTCTCTACATTCCTGTTACCCCGATAACTGTAGGCCACCTATGCCGCCCCATTTTAGCACTTCTTTTGCCCCAAACAAGCTATTGTCGTCGGGAATATATCAGAGTATAACCTCCTCGTGCTTGCCGTTACACTAATACATGTGTTACTATGGCAACGTGACGTCAAGCACCCCACTGTGATACCTTCACTATATTCTTATTATCCTGTTAACTGTGGGCTACCTCTGCCGCCACATCTTAGCGCCGCTTAAGCCTAAACAGTCTTCAGTCTTCGCGAACTTTTCAGGTGAACACATCCTCCTGTTTCCTGCTGCACTAATACAATTTTTACCATGGCAACGTGACGTCAGCCACAACACTGTGATGCCTTCTCTACAGTCCTGTTATCCTGATAACTGTAGCCAACCTATGCCGCCCAATTATAGCGCTTCTTTTGCCCCAAACAGGCTATTGTCGTCGGAAATTTATCAAGGTATCACCTCCTCGTGCTTCCTGTTACACTAATACATGTGTTCCTATGGCAACGTGACGTCAAGCACCCCACTGTGATTACTTCTCTATATTCCTGTTATCCTGTTAACTGTGGGCTTCCTATGCCGCCCCATCTTAGCGCCGCTTAAGCCCAAACAGTCTTCAGTCTTCGCGAATATTTCAGGTGAACATATCCTCTTGTTTCCTGTTACACTAATACAATTTTTACCATGGCAACGTGACGTCAGGCTCAACACTGTGATACCTTCTGTATATTTCTGTTATCCTGATAACTGTGGGCTACCTTTGCCGCCCCCTCTTATCGCTTCTTTTGCCCCAAACAGGCAATTGACATCGCCAATAGATCAGGGTAACACCTCCACGTGCTTCCTGTTACACTAATACATGTGTTACTATGGCAACGTGACGTCAAGCACCACACTGTGATACCTGCTCTATATTCCTGTTATCCTGATAACTGTGGGCCACCTATGCTACCCCATCTTAGCGCTTCTTTTGCCCCAAACAGGCTATTGTCGTCGCGAATAGATCGGAGTAACATCTCCTCGTGCTCCCTGTTAGACTAATACACGTGTTACTATGGCCACGTGATTTCAAGGACCACACTGTGATACGTTCTCTATATTCCTATTATCCTGATAACTTCGGGCCACATATGGTAACCCATCTTAGTGCCGCTTACGCCCAAACAGGCTTCAGTCTACGGGAACAGATCAGGTAAACACCTCCTCATGTTTCCTGTTACATTAATACATGTGCTACTATGGCAACGCAACGTCAAGCACCACACTGTGATACCTTCTCTATATTCCTTTTATCCTGATAACTATGGGCCACGAATGGCAACCCATCTTATTGCCACTTAGGCCCAAACAGTTTATTTTCGTCGCAAATCGGTCAGGATAACACCTGCTCATGTTTCCGGTTACGCTAATACATGTGTTACCATGGCAACGTGACGTCAAGCACAACACTGTGATACCTTCTCTATATTCCTGTTATCCTGATAACCGTGGGCTACGTATGGCAACCCATCTTATTGCCGCTTAGGCCCAAACAGTTTATTTTCGTCGCAAATCGGTAAGGTTAACACCTCCTCATGTTTCCGGTTACGCTAATACATGTGTTACCATAGCAACGCTACGTCAAGCACAACACTGTGATACCTTCTCTATATTCCTGTTATCCTGATAACCGTGGGCCACGTATGGCACCCCATCTTAGCGCCGCTTAGGCCCAAACAGGCTTCAGTCTTCGCGAAAAGAGCAGGTAAACACCTCCTCTTGCTTCCTGTTACACTAGTGCATGTGTTACTATGGCAACGTGACGTCAAGCACCACACTGTGATAACTTCTCTATATTCCTTTTATCCTGATAACTGTGAGCCACATATACGGCCCCATGTTATTGCCGCTTAGGCCCAAACATTTTGTCTTCGCGATTAGATCAGGTTAACACCTCCTCATGTTTCCTGTTACGCTTATACATGTGTTACTATGGCAACGTGAGGTCAAGCACCTCACTTTGATACCTTCTCTATATTCCTTTTATCTTGATTACTGTGGACCACATATGCGGCCCCATCTTATTGCCGCTTAGTCCCAAACAGCTTATTGTCGTGGGGAATCGATAAGGTTAACACCTCCTCTTGTTTGCTGTTACGCTAATACACTTGTTACTATGGCAAAGTTACATCAAGCACAACTCTGTGATACTTTCTCTATATTTCTCTTATGCTGATAACTGTGGGCCACCTATGCCTCCCCACCTTAGCCCCGCTTAGGCAAAACAGGCTTCAATCTTCGCGAACATATCAGGTGAACACATCCTCTTGTGTGCAACCCATCTTGGCGCCGCTTAGGCCCAAACAGGATTCGGTCTTCACGAAAGGCTCAGGTAAACACCTCGTCATGTTTCCTGTGACATTAATACACTTGTTACCATGGCAACGTGACGTCAAGCACAACAATGTGATACCTTCTCTATATTCCTGTTATTCTGATAACTATGGGCCACCTATGCCGCTGCATCTTAGCGCCGCTTAGACCCAAACAGGCTTCAGTCTTCGCGAACAGATCAGGTAAACACCTCCTCATGTTTCCTGTTACACTAATACATGTGTTACTATGGCAACGCAACGTCAAGCACCACACTGTGATACCTCATCTATACTCCGGCTATCCTTATAGTTGTCTACCACCTATGCCGCCCCATCCTATTGGCGCTTAGGCCCAAACCCTTTATGGTCGTCGCGAACAGATCAGGTTATCACCTCCTCATGTTTCCTGTTACGCTAATTGGTGTGGATTCTTTTTCGGTTCGTTGTCCTTTTGAGTGCTTGGTTTGGAATGGAGTATGAAGTGTTTGACGGTGAGATGGAAAGGTTGGTGCTTTGCGTAATTGTCGGTGGGCTCGGATCTCTTTCTCAGGGTTCGGTTATGAAAAGTCGTGCTGACCGTCTCACAACTACTTAATTTTCTCTAACCTGGCCCTCTTTACTCCCTTGCTAACACTTTCGTTTCCGTACTAATTTTCCTTTCCCCTTTACGATGTTTTTACGTTGCTTTGCGAACTACCTTTATTCCCTATATTTGCACTGTCTTCAAGACCAAAGCCCTAATTCGGACTGCAACATCGGATCCTACTTCTCTCCCAATACCACGTCTTCTTCCCCTCGTACGGAACACCAGAGTGACGCTCTTTCCCCCGTCGTACTTTCAGCGTCTATTCTAGTTTTTCTCGCCTATCACCGCCCATTTTCTATTCCTTTACTATTTTACGCCTGTCACGTGGTTTACTCTACATTTTATTGGCAGGGTTTATATCTTTAATTTTCTCTTTTTGGTCACCTCCGTCTCTTTCCTTGCGGCAGTAATATTCTCCTCCCCTCTGGGTTTTATGACCTCTGAGCGTCATAACGGCATTCTATCATGCTTGGCTGAATTTCCCTTATGCTTCGCATACCTTACTGGCGTCTCGATGTCGAGTAACCTTCGAGGGCTTTTGTTTCATTGTTAATATTTCCTGCCACGTCTGTGCTCAGAAGCAACTCCTGTCCGATTTTTCCTTCCTTTACACTATATTACTATTTCGAATATTCATATGAACTTTATTTCTTATATAATTTATTCCCGTTTTTATTCCCCTTATGCTTATTTATGATCTCTACTTTTGTATTAATTTCTAGTTATTTTTCCCTCTTGGAACCTGAGGTTTCTGCTTCATAGTACATGTGTTACCATTTCAACGTTACGTCAAACACAACACTGTGTTGCCTTCTCTATATTCCTGTTATCATTATGACTGTGGGCTACCTATGCCACCCCATCTCAGCGCCGCCTAGGCCCAAACAGGCTTCACTCTTCGCGAACAAATCAGGTAAACACCTCCTCATGTTTCCTGTTACACTAATACATGTGTTACCATGGCAACGTTACGTCAAGCACAACACTGTGTTGCCTTCTCTATATTCCTGTTATCATTATAACTGTGGGCTACCTATGCCACCCCATCTCAGCGCCGCCTAGGCCCAAACAGGCTTCACTCTTCGCGAACAAATCAGGTAAACACCTCCTCATGTTTTCTGTTACACTAATACATGTGTTACCATTGCAACGTGATGTTAAGCAGCACACTGTGATACCTTCTCTATATTCCTGTTATCCTGATAACTGTGGGAACATATGCTGCCCATCTTAGCGCTTCTGTCACCCCAAACAGGCTATATTGTCGCGAATAGATCAGGGTAACATCTCCTCGTGCTTCCGGTTAGACTAATACATGTGTTACCATGGCAACGTGACGTCAAGCACAACACTGTGATACCTTCTGTCTATTCCTGTTATCCTGATAAATGTGGGCTTCCTATGCCGCCCCATCTTTGCGCTTCTCTTGCCCCAAACGGGCTATTGACGTCGCCAATAGATCACGGTAACACCTACTCGTGGTTCCTGTTACACTTATACATGTGTTACTATGGCAACGTGACGTCAACCAAAAACTGTGAAACCTTCTCGATATTCCTGTTCTCCTGTTAACTGTGGGCTACCTATGCAGCCCCATCTTAGCGCCGCTTAGGCCCAAACAGTTTATGGTCGTCGTGGACATATCAGGTTAACACCTCCTCATGTTTCTTGTTACGCTAATACATTTGTTACCATGACAACGTGACGTCAGGCACCACACTGTGATACCTTCTCTATATTCCTGTTATCCTGATAACTGTGGGCTACCTATGCCGCCCCGCACTTCTTTTCCCCATACAGGCTGGGTCTTTTGGTGAACGTTCTATATATGAGCCACGCTTATCGACGAGTGTATTGGACAGCTTTGCTACCCTGCTACGCGTGCACAGTTCAGCAAGAAGGCACCGGTTCTTTTTGGCAGCCTGCTAGCGGAAGGGAGTGGTCAGTGTACCGAATACTCGAGCTTCCGCTAGCGTGATTCGATACCAGCACCAGACTTACTTTTTGGACACAAAGCACAGACAGACAGATTACGAGACAGCAGGTCCGCAAGACCACAGCCAACGGTCGGGACTCTAGTTGTGAACCCAGGGTCGAAATGACTCGCTCAGGCGCCTACCATAGGGAGGCTCAATGTCACCCTAGGGGTTCCGGTCCGCTGCGGATAGCCGGAGGGCAACTGCGCCGACGTTGACGGAGCAAGACGGGCAACAGCCGTCTACCAGCACCTACCCTCTCCCTACGGGAACCACTACCAAGGCAAAAAGCCTAAAGAGGAATGCTGCGGCTCCTCAGAAGCCTTCATCATCTGTACAACCAGCATTAGCATCCATGGACCCTGCGTCCTAACCACCTCTGCCTGGGTCGGAGGGAGAGTCCGATCTTGACGACTACACTGTCGTTGAGAGGGGGAAGAAGAAAACCGCCGATCCCAAAAATTTGGGACAGCCGCAACCGCTTGCACCGGGAGAGAAGCAACCCCTACCCAAAAGGGGGACTAAGATGCTGCCCATAGTGGCGGAAACTTTCAAAAATCACGTCGCAGTAATGCGACAGATGGAACATAAAGTAAAGGATTTAGAGGTGTGGAGGAAAACTCGAAAGGTTCATATCCAGACATACAGTCTAGCTGATTTTGAGGCAACCAAGGAAGTGCTAAGGAGTCTGGATATCTAATTCTACTACTACTCCCCTAGTGACCAAACGTCGAAAGAAGGGTCATCAGGGGATTAGACTCAGAATGCCCACCTGTGGAGGTGAAGACTGCGCTATTGAGGGAGCACGGAATTACAGTTAATTCCGTGGCACAGCTTAAAAAGACTATCTCCACGGAAGAAGGGCCGATAAAAGTTCCGATGCCTCTCTTCTAGGTTAATGTGGAAAAGGTCGCTGGAGAGTCGGAACAACCAATCGAATCCGTCCAGAAGCTATTCCATACAGTCGTCAGATTCTAGAGATTCTACGGCCAAAGTGGACCAGTCCAGTGCCATAGATGTATGGGGTTCCACCACTCTAGCGCGGCGTGCGAGCGAAAGCAAGTATGCCTGCGTTGTGCTTGGCCTCATCTTCTGAGGGACTGTGATAAAGCCCCGGACGAGAAGAGTTGCGCCAACTGCCAACAGGACCACGTTAGCGTCTACAAGGGCTGCGTGGCGAGACAGAAGATTATCGAGAGCCGCCGCAGAACGGATGTCGGGAAGGCAACCGTCCGACCTGGCGTGTCTTTTGCTGCGGCCCTATCCAGGGCAGAACAAACAGCCCACCGCGCAGAGCAATCTGCTAAGGTCCCTGCTCAGCATGCAGCTACCCCTGCACCAACGGAGGAAGCACAACCCCAGCCACAGAGACCTCCAAGGAGAAAGAAGAAGGCAGCCAAACCGACTGTCGCTTCACAACAGCAGACCGCTAAACCAACTGCTGCTCCACAAAAGAAGCAGCGGCAAACCCCGCCCAAGGAGGCCGAGTCAACGACTCCTAGCACTGCGCCAGCTACGATGACTGTTCCACTCTCGCCACTGCTAACTGCGGCAACAGCAATATCCGAGAGAGACGTCGAAGAGTTCACAGACCTATCTCTGTGGTTCGGCGATCTCCTACAAAGGTTCTCCCTACTCTTAGAGAGTGCAAGCGGGTAATGAACGGCCCACACTACAACTACATGGAAAAATACACAATCTTCCTCAAAACACTCGAGGAACTGTTCCCTGTCACTCAACTGTAATGGCACCCAGACTTGTTCGGAGACCATTGCGGGTCGCATTCTGGAATGCGAATGGGATAGGGACACAGTATCCTGGTGTGCCTTAGTATGTGCAGTCCTATGGAATTGACATTCTAATGGTCTGTGAAACGCATCTACAGGCTGGTACAAATTTCTCGTTGCCCAATTACGTCACCCACCGGACCGATAGAGTCGGCCGGCAGGGGCCGGAACAGCCATTTTCATAAAAAATGTTATCACACACACACCCTTTCCTCTTCCAGCGCTTCAGCATGTTGAGGCCTGTGCCATCCGACTTGCCATTGGTGGCATAGACTCTTTACTGCTAGCTGCATACGACGCACCTGGCCATCATTTCTATGAGGCAGATTACACCACCCTGCTGAACCTACACCCAGTGGTTTGCATTGCAGGAGACCTCAACGCGAAACATGGGCTCTGGAATAGCCGCAACAATAACCAGAGAGGAAGAGGGCTCTACCGCCTCATAAGCGGAGACCCAAATCTGATCGCGCACGGACCTAGAGGTCCAACATGTCATCCGGCTCGCGGCAGACCGGATATCATAGACATCATGATCACCAAATACATTCCATTCCATCTGGACCTCTCAGTAGTTAATGAGATGGACTCAGACCATGACCCTGTCATAGTTGACACAGATATCAGTGCACCAGCACTGATATTCCCTGATTGGGAATACGAGGTTGACTGGGATGCAGCCATACAATCCTTTAACCGAAGGTTCGACCCCCGCCCACGTATCAATGATATTGAGGCGCTGGAGCTGGCGGCGACACGTTTCTCCCAACAAATCCAACAGATTGTAAGAGCACACACATACCGTATCCCGACTAACAAGCTTAATCCTGGAATCATTCCCAACGAGATTCGGCAGCTGATAAAAGCCAAAGCTACCGTACGGATGCTGTGGCAACGATTTCGCCATCCCAGGATAGGCGCAGTCTACCAGCGGTTAAAATCCCTGGTAAGAAGACTGCTCCGAGCTCATCGAGCCGCCACCTGGGAAAACACCATGCAAAACATCAATCTTCAGGAAAAGAAACCATGGCGAATAATCAAGTCCTTACGCAAAGATAAAACTCTGTACCAGCATGCATTGCATGGCACTCGTGGGAGGCTCGTCTTTGAACCACACGAGAAAGCCACAGCGTTCGCTGACTATCTGGAATGCCAATTCGAACCAAGGGAGGACCCCCAAGACGAGGACTTTACTGAACACGTGGAGGCGGAGGTGGAGTTCCTCTATGAGGACCCACCACCGAGACATGCGGAGATCCATATTCCTATAGTCACCCCTAAAATGGTGGCTTCTGAAATCAAAAAGCTCAAACCTAACAAATCTCCTGGACATGATGGCGTCACAGCGACCATGCTCCAGCACCTTCCCAAGAGGGCTGTCATTAACTTGACGAGGATATTCAATGCATGCTTTCACCTACGCCACTTCCCGATATACTGGAAGGAGGCGCGGGTGGTGTGCTTCTTGAAACCCGCCAAGGATCCGGTCTTTCCTTGCAACTACCGATCAATCAGTATTCTCCCAGTTGTCTCAAAAATGTTTGAACGACTGCTCCTAGTCCGCTTGACACCTCTTTTTGAAGACAGGCAACACCTTCCGGATCAGCAGTTTGGTTTTCGACGGGGGCGCTCCACGACCATGCAGTTGCTTCGATTGGTTGAGAAGGTAACCTTGGGATTCCAGGAGAACTTCAAAACCATTGCGGTTGTGTTGGACGTGGGAAAGGCCTTTGCGACAACCTGGCACCAGCGTCCACTGTACAAGCTCAAGGAAGTTAACATCCGTCCTCGCTATCTTGCTCTGATCAGCAGCTTCCTTCGGGATCGCACATTCAGGGTGAGAGTGGAAGGAAAGCTTTCCAGTGTCAGACTAATAGCTGCGGGGGTCCCGGAGGGTAGTGTGCTATCACCGTTGCTCTTCGCGGCCTACATGTCTGACTTCCCTACTGAGCCACAGACAGTTACGTGCCAGTATGCGGACGACGTTCTCATTATGGCGCGTAATAAAAATGTCAAGTTCTGCTTCCCGCCTCTGCAACGACAGCTCCGAGCGATCGGCCGCTGGAATGAGAAGTGGAGGATGGCAATTAGTCCAGGGAAGAGCTCAGCTCTTCTGCTGGCTAAGGTCAGACGCTGGCGACCGACGGGAACGCTGAGGCTGAGGCAGAGGCAAATCGCATGGGTTTCCTCGGCTAAATACCTGGGTGTCCTACTTGATCGCGGGCTAAACTTCACTCCCCATTTCAGGGCTAAGGCGGGACTAGGCCATGTTGCACTCAGGCAGTTGTACCCCATTTTCAGGTCAAACATGCCTGCACACCTCAAACTACGTCTGCACCGTGCGATCATTCCACCCATGATTCTGTATGGGTGCGAGGTCTGGGGATTGGCAGCTCCGACCACAATCCGCAGACTGCAAATAGTGCAGAATCGGGCGTTAAGGATGAATTATGGTACTGGGCGTAGATGCCCTACGCACATCTTACATGAATATTCCCAAATCCCTTACATAGAGGACATGGTAAGAGAGAGATATCGAACCCTCCATCAAAAACTTTCTACCCATTCCAACCAGCTGGTCAACACCCTGGGTCGGTATGACCACAGAGCTCCTCGCAGGAGGAGGACGTACAAACTCCCAAAGGACGCCATGGGCTATTAGCCAGATGGGGTTCTCTCCATCACACTGAAAACACCAGAACCAGAAATGGGTTTAGAAATTTCCCCACATAGTTTACTATCCCCTCTGATCGTGCTGTCTTCATTCCGACCTTCTTCATGCGGAGAGTTGGGTGAGGACGGCCTTGGGAATATATACCCCAGGCGGCAGCCTTGCGGCTTAACCCAACAGATCAGAGAAACCTATGCCCCGACATAAACGCTTGAGACAAAAGACAAAAGACTTCTACACCACCCAGGTAAAGCCGCAGTAAGCGGCTAGGTGCTGGGCGAAACCATTCCGTCCAGGTAAACTTGGACGACTCGATTCTTCTGCTGGCCTGCTGGTCCCCATACAGGCTATTGACGTCGGGAATAGATCAGGGTAACTACTCCTCGTGCTTCCTGTTACACTAATACATGTGTCACTATGGCAAAGTAAAGTCAAGCACAACACTGTGATGCCTTCTATATATTCCTGTTATCCTGATAACTGTGGGCCATCTATGCCGCCCCATCTTAGCGCCGCTAAGGCTTAAACAGGCTTCAGTCCTCGCGAAAAGATCAGGTAAACACCTCCATGTTTCCTGTTACGCTAATTGGTGTGGGTTCTTTTTCGGTTCGTTGTCCTTTTGAGTGCTTGGTTAGGGATGGAGTATGAAGGGTTTGACGATGAGATGGAAAGGTTGGTGCTTTGCCTAATTGTCGGTGAGCTGGGATCTCTTTCTCAGGGTTCGGTTATGAAAAGACGTGCTTACCGTCTCACAACACCTTTATTTTCTCTAACCTGGCTCTCTTTACTCGCATGCTAATAATTTCGTTGCCGTACTAGTTTTCCTTTCCCCTTTACGATGTTTTTACGTTGCTTTGCGAACTCCCTTTATTCCCTATATTTGCACTGTCTTCAAGACCAAAGCTCCAATTCGGACTGCAACATCGGATCCTACTTCTATCCCAACACCACGTCCTCTTCCCCTCGTACGAAGCACCAGAGTGACGCTCTTTCCCCCATCGCATTTTCAGCTTCTATTCTAGATTTTCTCGCCTATCACCGCCCATTTTCTATTCCTTTACTATTTTACACCTATCACGTGGTGTACTCTACATTTTATTGGCAGGTTTATTTCTTTAATTTTCTCTTATTGGTCACCTCCGTCTGTCTTTCCTATGCGGCAGTAATATTCTCCACCCCTCTGGGTTGTATGACCTCTCAGCGTCATAACGGTATTCTATCATGCTTGGCGGAATTTCCCTTATGCTTCGCATACCTTACTGGCGTCTCGATGTCGAGTAACCCTAGAGGGCTTTTGTTCCATTGTTAATATTTCCTGCCACGTCTGTGCTCAGAAGCAACTCCTGTCCGATTTTTCTTTCCTTAACACTATATTGCTATTTCGAATATTCTTATGAACTTTATTTCTTATATAATTTATTCCCGTTTTTATTCCCATTATGCTATTACATCTATTACATCTATAGCAGCTTCCAACAACGCGTCATCTGTAGTACGCTACGTGTATTTCCTGTTTACTGAGAATTCCACATAATGTCATTGAGGTCCCAGAATATACGCGGGCAATATGAACTGTAGGTTTTAACACAGTTTTCTTTTTGAACTTTATTTTTAGTTTAAAATACAATTTTCTTTACACGTCTTACATAGTAGATAGAGAAGTGCTAGCATTCTGTAAAAAATTCATTGTACAGGTTGTGCCACAAATACCTATTTTGGGATCACCTATATCCAAAATAGTTATAATTAGTAAAATCCAAATATGGAAACCCAAATTCCAAATTATGCTTATTCTATTTTATTACCTGACGGAGATCTTTATGGAATATTCAGGAACAAATCTGGAATTTAAAGGAATAACAAATAGCAATAGCTGGACTTGTTACACTTATTCAAATATTAGAACACTTTTGTAGAAAATCACAAATATTTTGCTTGGTCCATTCAGATTTTTGTGTACGATACAGCTCCAAATACTGCCGCTCATATTCAGCACGTGTTTCATAGTAAAACGAAGCCCTACTTTTATAACTTTTGTAAACAATGCCTAATAACCAAGATATATTGTCATATACATTGCAATTACAACCTGCGCGCCCTCTCTAACCTCCTATGTGTACTTGGATTTTCATCAGATTTCCACTGTTTGTCGTTGCTGTCAGACACTTAGTAAACCCGAGATCATTTAAACTGTTGGTTTGTACCGGTTTTCCTCATTGCCATTTATTTTAGCGTTAAATTAATACTTTCTCTACCACGAAAATATATCTTAGATAGAGGAGGAATTGCATTCCTTCGAAGAACTGAATATCCAGATTTAATTGCATATAGAGGAATCACCGGAATCTGTAACATAAGTAAGATTCAAAACTGGAGATTCGGTTGAGTACAAAACTTGTATATAGGATGAACATGTTCAAGGACGACACCTGAATACTTTCAAGAAAATGTCACAATAGCAAACTAAACTTTACTTCAAATGTAGAACTAATGACTTTAATTAAGATGTTAAAATTTATTAATGTTGTAATGACAAATAAAGTACATAAGCTGCATGGGTAGTGAATGTTCTCGGAGGTCCTTTTCATTCTGAAATAGTTCACATAACTGTAAAGTATTAGAAGTAGAGAAAATATACTACACATATAGATTCATTTTAAAAGATCTAACTGTAGTATCTTTAATCCTGTTAGTGCTTTTCTAGCCAATCCTTGAGTTCAAAAATATAAATTTGATTACCTCGCAAAATAACTTCCATCCAAAATCCGAACAATCGCCAATATATTACACGTCAACTGTTTGTTGAAGGAAGGTAAAAAAGGTTATACTAGCAGTAAACGTTTTTCACTTGGAGCACACATCTTGCCGCCACTGTCCTGAACTATAAATATATACAGTAGCTCTATACCCAGCTCGGGGTATCATTTGTAAACTCCTGAGCTCTTTAGCACATAATGTCAGTTTTATATCACAACCAACTGTGTTTATGAGAAAATTAGAAAATGTATAAAAACAGTAGACACACACCTGCGATTGGACACTTGAAAGTCCGGAAACGACGCTTTTAGTCTCTATCCAGATCAGGGCTTAGCCCGCCACTGGCAGTAAAATGGGGCAAATGAGAGTAGAGGCTTGTTTAGGTGGTTGGTTTTGTAATGTTTTATTAAGTTGTGTACTGAAACTGCAGTGTTTTCATGTGGCAAAAACAAGTCTCGGTCTTTTGTACCTTTCGCCAGGGTCTATATCGTACTCACCTAGACCGCGTATATCAGAGTTGAAGTTATGGGAGAGGTTTTGGTAGAACGGCAGTGATAGGGTCTGGATGTAGTCTTTTAGGGTAGGAATATGTAGGTTACGATGGATTATATGGTTAGGGATGTACCATGGGGAATCCGCGGTAATACGTAGTAATCGAAACTGCAGGTCTTAAAGTCGGTGTAGGTTGGTCTTAACTAATAAAAATTCAGAGAAAGCGAAACCTGTTACCCTTATTTATGCTTTTGAATACTTTCCTTTTAAGACACAATAATTCTTGCATGTGTCACTGAGGTCACAGAAACACGCGGGAAATTTGAACCGTTTTGTACACAATTTTCCTTTTGATCTTTATTTTTTGTTTAAAATAACACTTTCTTTACACGTCATGTATACCAGGTAGGGGATATCTGCATTCTATAAAGAAATCCATTGTACAGATTGTGCCAAAAATACCTATTTTGAGATCCCTTGAATCCATAGAAAATGTTATATTCCCTAAAACAGAAATCCGGTTAGTCGGATAAGTAGCAAATCTGCATGTAAGTTCAGCAAGTTTAAGCGGTTACAGTGAATATTGTTCAACAAAATTTCATAGTAAGACTAAACCTAAAGTAAAGACTAAACCGCTGCCTTGATAAAAGCTCATTTGGAAAGACATGAGCTGCAACATAGCAAATGAATATCACAATTATGTTATCTTATTTGTTCTGTAATTTACGTCCTCCAACGTTAGGTCATATCGGACGATGAATGAAATAGTTGAAATGATGCTCAAATGAATCCGGGATCCATGGAGATTAGAGCTACCTGACATTCGGCTTTCAGAATTAGGGAAAACCCCTAAAAAACTGACGCAGCTAACTCACCATAATCGAGATTCAAAATCGGAACCTCTTGAACGTGTGGCAGACACGCTGTCATCTACGGCTCCGAGGCGGGCTATGCTTATTCTATTTATAACTTGTCATAGTTATTCATAAAATATTCAGAAAACATACAAAATAAAAATGAAAAGGTGATAATAATGGCGGTAGTTGGCGGCTGATTGAGGGTCATCACGTACGTCATACGTGTATTTGTTCTAGACGGCCTTAACCACTTAATGACTGGATATGTGTGGTTTTATAGGGCAGCGTGCTTAGTTTAGGTGGATGAAAGAAGACAGGTAACCGTAGCTCCTCACCGGTTGCCGACTCGGCAGCTTATTTAATTTAGAATAATTGCCAATCCAATTCTCAGATAGGTATAATTTTGAAGTTGTAATATCAACTTTATTGTGGAAACGTAGAGTCAGACTGAAAAATTCAATGCCATTGCCGGGATTTGAACCACGGATCTTCTGGTTACCGTCCAGGCGCACTACCATTGTGCTACTATGGCCAACGTGCCGATATGACATTAAATTCCCCAAATGACTCGTATTTTCCTGGTAAACCACTTAGGAGTTCTCATAAACACATGACACAGCTACCTTAATGGCGACTTACTACATGTAAGTACTTTAAGGCCCGGGTTTTTTTATAGTAAACCACTATTAGGTTAATTAATTAATTTATTAATTAATTAATGTCATATCGGCACGTTGGCCATAGTAGCACAATGGTAGTGGGGCTGGACGGAAACCAGAAGATCCGTGGTTCAAATCCCGGCTATGGCATTGAATTTTTCAGGTTGACTCTACGTTTCCACAATTTAGCCTTCCCACGGCCAGTATGAAAGAATAATTAATTTCCATTAATTAACCTAATAGTGGTTTACTATGAAAAAACCCGGGCCTTAAAGTACTTACATGTAGTAAGTCGCCATTAAGGTAGTTGTCTCATGTGTTTATGAGAACTCCTAAGTGGTTTACCGGGAAAATACGAGTCAGTTGGAGAGTTTAATGTCATATCGGCACGTTGGCCATAGTAGCACAATGGTAGTGCGGCTGGACGGAAACCAGAATATCCGTGGTTCAAATCCCGGCTATGGCATTGAATTTTTCAGTATGACTCTACGTTTCCACAATGTAGCTTACACACAGCCAGTGTGAAAGAATAATTAATTTCCATCAGCTTTATTGTTACCAGTTGTGCCGCATAGCATGCGGGGAGGCTGGTAGAGCTTGAAGCGGCGTTCTGTTGGTTGGTAGTTCCGAAGCGACCTAACCAGGGCGCCCGAATGTTTAGGCAAACTCACGGAGAGTTTTGTGGACCGGCATCTAATGACATCTTACACATACTGGAGGGATGAGACTTCATGAAGGTATCTCAGGGGAAAGCACCAGTATACAGAATAGATATGTCTGAGACATCTATTCTGTACATGTTGAAGCTGTACCAGTTTGAATCTTGCGGCCATGCCCAAGTTCTCGCACGCATAAAGCATTATAGGAAGAATCAAACCTGAAAAAGACGCAACTTTATAGTGGTGTCGGCATCCCTGACCGCATCATGGGGTATAACGAAGCCGAAGACTCCTATGCCCGATGTGTCAACTGCTGGATGTGACCCCAAAAGTTAGGCCCTTGTCCAGCTTTACCCTCATATATGTGTGGGATTTTGCCAAGTCTAACCTTTGACCAGAATAATTAAAAGAGGGCAGTTTGGCGGGAAAGCGGCGCTTGGTGAGAAGTATGGCAAGAGCCGGGATACAAGTTGCAAATGTGCAGTGCAGAATGCAGTTAGATTCAACAGGCTGTTTATAGTGTGTATGGTCATTTAAAATGCATCGGGTTCGAGTTGAAAACTGATAAACGTGTAGCGAATTCTTTTCCTTATTTACGTGTGGAGAAGCCACGAGTCTGTATGAGTGTGTGTTACGTCATTCTGCTGAGAGCAGAATTTTACAAGATCCTTTCTAGGGAAATAAAGAGCCTTTTGAATTTCTGCAACCTGGACTTTAAATTTTACGAACCCACATAGTAACAGTATTTTACCACGGAATCTGTCCGGCTTTGCTATACGCCAGGAAACCTAGAATCAGACCTGAAAAGTGACAACGAAACCCAATATAGGTGTATCAACGGTTCCGAGAGTTCGCAGTTCGAAGCCCAGTCTGGAGACGAACTTGTAATTCTACAATTTTTAGTTTATTTGAAGAAGTAGCAACCTATTTAGAAATGCAATCTTACAACTGAGTTATTACATCAGACAGTAGAAATTAAAGTACAAAACTAAATCAAGATAAAAGAATATGGCGAACACTAACTAGACTCATACTTATTTTTTATCAACTTAGAGACTTGTGGTATTTCAGGTATGCTGTCGCGCTGGTGCAGAACACTGCCACTATGTGTAGCTAATAAACACTTTATCTTCCACTATGTGAGGATAAACTTTACAACATTTGGGAAAAATCTGTAAATGTATGTATGCGTGTCAGATAGACAATTTGTTATGATTATTTCGTATACCAGGACCAAGAAAAGAATATGATATCAGTGCAGTTAATGTGATCATATTTAACTTAATCGAATGACGTTAATTTATATTCACTTCAGCGTCTTTCCATTCTCACACACAAATGTTTGTACGTTCAATATTGCGTTTGTATACATTCGAGGTACTCATAAGGTTTTAAATAAGACACGCTGTAATTCTACGACAAATATAGAGAACATAACTACATATGTTTTAAAACTCTCTATATTACTGTAGATCTTCTTGTCCACTATAAAATATGACAGCTGGCGCCATCTCTGGAGTGAGCATGCGGTTAAATTTAACTTTCGTATATTCTGAGATACTTAGCCCTTCCTTGCGGAAAACCGGTGTTAACTAAAATTATCTCTTGTGTAATATATGGTTATAATAGTAAGTTAAGGTGTTACAATCACACTACATTCTCAACTCACTTGTCTCTCTTGTTCCAATTATAACATATACGCTTACAGAGGTACTTTCAAAGCCCATTGTGTTGTAGATATAATTTGTAAATAGTCTGATTGTTGGAAATAATCTCCAACTTATTCTGTGTTTCAAGCATCACGCTTTTCCTATGAAACTATAAGAAAACCCGGAAGGCGAGCCGACGCTTTTCAAACATAATGATACTGGAAAATTGAAAATAAGTTGCAGTAGATGCCAAGCACCAAAATGAAACTGTAGTTACATATTTATGATATTATTAAATGATTTTACAGTTATAAATTTCTCAGAAAGGCCTCAGTTTTAGACGGTAGTTTGGGAACACAGGGGACTGTTGCCGCCTGCAAAAGGTAAATGTGTATCATAGCCGAAATTAACAAAGTGTGTGTGTCCTTGTGGGGAAGATTAAGAGGATAAGATGTTTCACAAGTAAATTTCAGCACCATAAGCAACACCATCAAGTAGTCATTGGGTATTGTAACATATGTTAGAGGTTGGTAGAACCTTATAACTAAAATTTCTTGTGAAATAAACACAAACTCACTTTACCAAGGTCATTGATAAATTGATTAATAGAACCTCACTCAAATCTATGTGACTTTGCGAAATTCCGGATCTGCTCTTTGAAAAGTAGTTGTTAACAGAAAGGAAAGTTCAATTCATTCCAACATTATATACATGATTAGGGGACAAGAGAGACAACAATCCCTTAGCACAACAATAGTGATATAGCCAGCTAAGTCAAAGAAGAAAAGGAACAAAAACTTGCGGACGATTATACTCTTTGCTCACAACATGTAAACATTTTCGAGGAAGTTTTCTTTAGGTTTAGTCTTATATTAAAATGTGCTTGAAGAACTTCGCTGGTCATCCTTGGAGTTGCTGAACTTATATAGTACAAATTTGGTATTTACCGAACTTTCCAGATTTGGGTTTTGCTGAAAATAATATTTTTTGTGGATTCAGGTGATCAGAAAACAGGTACTTGTGGCACAATTTCTACAATGAATTTCTTTATAGAATGCAAGGACTCATCTACCTACTATGTGCGACGTGTAAAGAGAGTGTTATTTTAAACCAAAAATAAATGTCAAAGAAGAAAACTGTGTACAAACCTGCAGTACAGATTTCCCGCTTATTTTCCACGACCACAGGGCCACGCGATGGAAATCTAAGCAAACAGTAAGTACGCGTAGCGTATTATAGATGCGCGCAGTTTGGAATTGCTATAGATATAACAGTTTGCCTTAGTAATTAATAGTATTTTCTATAACTTGAGAATAATAATGAGTGCTTTATGTAAAGCATATCCTAAATGTAAGCGGGAGGAAGTTGTAGCTGTATTGCACACAATATCCATGCAGGTCGACAAGAATTATTAAGTCTTAAGTGTAAAGTCTACAAAAGCATGTATGAGAGGAACGAGTTTAGCTTCTACTGTTTTCATACATTTATCAATTTTCTCATTACGTTGTAAGTACCATTTGTTGTGATATAAAACCGACATTAGCTGTGAAAGAGCTCAGGTTTCCACAAATGAGATCCCGATCTGGGTATAGAGCAGCTTTATATATTTAAGGTTTAGGTCAGAGGTGGCAAGATTAGTACCTTAGTGTAAAATTTTTACCGCTGATGTGAACTTTTCTCTCTTCCTTCCGTCAACAAACAGGTGCCGTGAAATGCATTGGCGGTCGTTCGGATTTTGGATGAATGCTGTTTTACGAGATAATCAAATTTGGATTTTTGAGCTCAAGGGTTGGCTAGGAAAGCACTAACAGGATTAATGACACTACGGTTAGATCTTTTAACAAGATTTTTGTGTAGCATATTTTGTCTACCTCTTATAGATTACAGTTATGTGAACTATATCAGAATGAAAAGGACCTCTGAGAACAGTCACTGCAGATACAACATATGTATTTCGGTTTTCATAAAAATTATAAAGAATTAGCACTTCAAATAAAGTCATTAGATCCACTTTATACAAAAGTAACATTTTCGAAAAATTTTCAAGTAAAGTGTAGTTTGGTTTTATGACATTTTCTTGAAAATATGCACATGTCATCCTTGAAGATATTCATCCTACATACAAGATTCGTACTTAACCGACCTGCAGTTTTGAATCTTATTTATATTCCAGATTCAGGTGAATCCAATATATACAATTATTTCTGGACATTTAAATCTTCGATGTAATGAAATATCTCCTCTATCTAAGATGTATGTTCGTGGGACTGAAACTATTATTATAGCCAAAATAAATCGCAATGAAGAAAACCGGTACAAATCGTCAGTTCAAATGTCCGCGTGTTTACTAATTGCCTTCGACCACAACGACACACAGTGCAAATCTGATGAAACTCTAAGTTTACATAGGAAGATACAGTTGCTGCGCAAGTTCTAAGAGCAGTGTAAATTTTTTTTTTTTTTTTTTTTTTTTTTTTTTGCAATTTACGTCCTCCAACGTTAAGTCATATCGGACGATGAATGAAATGGGTGAAATGATGCTCAAATGAGTCCGGGGTCCATGGAGCTTGGAGTTACCCGACATTCGTCTATCAGGATAAGGGAAAACCCCGGAAAAACCTTATCCAGGTAACTCACCCTGACCGAGATTCGAACTCGGGACCTCTTGAACGTGAGGCAGGCACGCTACCATCTACGCTACCGAGGCGGGCGAGCAGTGTAAAGAGTAATGTATCTTGTATATTAGGAATAATTTGTAAGCGTTAGAATAGTAGTGCTCCGTTTTACTGCTAAACACGTGGTGAATATGTGCAGTAGTATTTGGAGCTGTATTGTATATAAAAATCAAAGTAGACCAAGAGAATTTGTGATTTGCTACAAAAATCTACGAAAATTTGTATAAATGTAACAGATACTGCTATTATTACTATCTGTTCATTTATATTCGGGTTGATTTATGAACATTTTATGAATATCTATGACAAGCTTTAATAAAGTAAGCATAATTGTGATATTCATTTGCTATGTTGCAGCTCGTGCCTCAGCAAATAAGGTGTCATCAAAACAGTGGTTTGGCACTGTGCTCGAGTCCAACACAATCCGAAGAACTCCTATTCGGAAGGGGCTCTTTTCTGCTACCAGGCTTGATCTACTGTACCTATTTACCCAGTAGGGCATTCCGGGTGGAAGGATGAGGCGAGTGGAAACTGAGGGCAGCCGACCCAATTGGCCACGACAATTCAGACGGCAGGGTCCCCTCATTTTACTTAGATGGAAACCTCCCTCGGTAGGCCAGGACAACGTACATTCCGCCTAATGTGGCTCGAGAGCGGTCCTAGTAACCGATTCAGAGACCATCAACCGTTCTGCCGGAGGAAGAAGTGGTTTACTCAGAGAATATCATCCTGCCATGCAGCGCTAAGACATCCGCCGGCACTTCTATTCTGAAAAAAGCCACCAAAATTAAGACGATAGGAAATTATATTGAAATTATGATAATGATAAAGTCAAATGGTGGATAAGAAATTCGGTGGATATAATTAACCTACCCAGCATTCTTTTGGTGACCCGGGAAAACCCCCGAAAAACCTATGTATCAGGTAAGTCGAGATCCAGTACCTCCCTAATGTGGGCCCTGATAATGCTGCCTATGCCATACCGCTCGATTATTGGGCCTTAGGTTGCGATACATGTACTTACAAAGTTTCAAATAAAAATGTATATTGTCTGCCAGCAGTCAGAGCACATGTTCTTTATCCATAAAGTCGAATGTGAAGTATTTATTTTGCCATTGGAGATTTTGTCCTGCAGTTTTGGCAAATATCTGACTTCCGTATTTTAGAAATTCTATCTACAAACAGACAGAATACCTGTCTTTAATAGAGAAGGTTTGATATTTAACTGAGACTTTGCTTTAATGGCATCTGTACTCCATAACTATGTTTCTGAGTTAGCTAATACTATAATTTGTGTGTTTGTGTACGAACCATATAACCCACAATCGAGACTTGCACGTTTTCACATTTATTCGTCCAGTGACGGCCAAAAGCAGACGAAAATAATGGTGGGATAACAGAGCTAAAGGTAAAGGAACTTCAAAAAGAACTTCTAAAATGGCATAATTTTATCAACTTTTTAAACACGTTTGACAGTGTCCTGTTGTATCTACACCGAAAAGTGCTACATCTGCAAACGTATGTCTTAAGATTGAAGAAGATGGAAAGTGAACCGTTATGGAGCAGTAAGTTGAGAATGCAGTGTGATTGTTGTACCTTAAGTTAGTATTATAAGCAATTGTTGCACAACAGCATATATTTTGGCCATACTGCTGGAAAGTCAAGTTGTTTCAGAAGAAATGAATGTTCGAAGCAACTGTACATATATTGCCGTACATAGATGGCTCTACACGTCAGTTCTTATACCGGAGAAGAGTAATTGCAATAATTTAGAGAGCTTTATAGAACATCTTTCATCTGAAGCGTACATATAAGTGCTTCTATTAGGAGAACGTAAGGAGTGGCTATAACGTATGCAAACGAGATAACAGACGAAAAATAATTTAGTATGAGAGTGGAAATACGTCAATCCGAATATATAACAACACATTTTCGGTATCTTAGAATATGGCTTCAGGTATGAATAATATATCAGAAATAGCAGCTGGCCACGTAAATATTTGAGTGTGCGATTTTACATAAAATATTTTCCTGCTACCTCACCAAAAGGCGCTGCGATCACTTTGTTAGCCAACCATTAACATGGGCGGTCCACTTCTAATAGTTTGATGATCTGCGGTCGGTCCTTCCTTTATTCTTAAAGGAGAGTGTTGTGTGTCTCTAAGCTCTGTGGACCCCGGAATCATCTGAATACAATGTTATCGATATTGTACGTCGTTCGACGTGACTTAACCATGGAGGACTTTCATTCAAAAATAAATAACTGGTCTGACAAGCAAACAATCCGATTTTAATAAAAGGTGACGTCTGCCGGAAGATTTCGTAAGCAACTAAAATATACATCTTCCGGGCTTCTATGTATGTAGCTGACGACATCGGTCGGGAACGCCTCGCCACTTATGAGAGTTCGTAAGCATTACCAAAATAATTTATGTGTGCTAGGAACTTGTTTCCTGAAACTCGCTCGATGTAACTAATTAGCGGATATTTATCTACAATCATTTTCAAGTTGTTTTGTTGTAAGTACAACTAGTGGAAACACGTGTTGTCTCACATAAAACGTAAAATACTGTAACTAGACGTTAAGACGATACGAGTATTGTTATTGGCGATTGGAGGGCAAATGACTGTTTGCCGCACGCGTTTCAAAATGCAGTTGCAAATCCCCAAATTAGACTGTAAATTTCATCACGAGAACAGGCCGTCGCATATATCGAAAACTAATATAACAAGAAAGCTTGTGTGTACTAATTTTCAGCACGATGAGCCTTCTGACGGTCGCCGACTTTGCACCCCGACCGCAAATTTTGTGTCCAAAAATAAAAGATAAACTTTAGTCATTAGATCAGGTAGCGGGACGTTTTGAAAATGTTTATTTAAATGACTTTCTCTACCCAATGTTCTACACAGCACTCTTAAATGCTTTTGCTTCTATCAGGCTAAACCAAATCTAGACAGATATTTGATACCCCTATAACGTATTGCCTAAAAGGTGCACGTAGAATATCGAAATACAGAAAGTTTTGAGAAATTTTAAGACCTTTTCAGTGCTTGTCGCAATGAGATGTTCTACTCATTCCGTTATCTTCGCATTGCGAAGGGATAAAAGTGTGTTTATTAGGATTAAGTATAATTACCGTCAAATTGAAGCAAAAATACTTTGGAATATCCCTGAAATGCCACCTACCACAAAATGTTTGACTGAATTGTGCTTGAAGCTATCACGGAAAGCATTACTAATCAAGGCTTCGCGGGAGATCAGCCGTGTCAAATTAAAAAACGTCGAGCTTTGGGCCATGGAGTTTACAATGACCGAAGGCTCGACGTTTTTTAATTTAACACGGCTGATCACCCGCGAAGTCTTTGTTAGTAAATTGTGCTTTTTAAATTTATTTATTTACTTTATTTATTTTTCACAATAAGTTAAAGTTAAAAATCTTCAGTTTACTAGAAACCCAAAGCTCATAGATACCTGAAAAAGTGCAGAAAAGCAATTCATGTTTGCCAAGGTTCAACGCGGTTTTCACAATGAAAACCCAGATATCTTTAATTTTTGAGTTATGTTCTAATTTCACGCGCACTGGCATAGGGAGTGTCACACACAAAAGAACTTTTGCCAAACAAGTTTTGATTCAAAGTGTCTCAAAGCATGAATTTCTCGTGACATCTCCGAATCCATTTTTGTGTGGAAAACAGTAATTTCTCTACGAAGTTTAGAAATGAAATTTTTAAACCGCATGTTCAAAATAATGCACAGGAATACAACAAGAGAACATAATTGGATATCATTTTTTATCTCTGAAGAAACCCATTTCATGAATTTTTTATTTTTGTAGAATATTTATAACGATTTTATTAACATGCCATATGCTTTATACCTTTGCATGAAAACAAAACTTGTATCTTGAATTTTCTGGGAGGCTCCCAGAAAAGCTTTGAATTCTCAATACATTTTGTACGATTTTCACCAATTTTCAACTTTTAATAAATTAAATGGTCTTTCTATATCAGATCCTGTAAAGGAGCATGGTTTATGAAACCTTATTATACCCCGATAACGGTTTTCGATTTGGACTTTACCTTGGTTTGAGATATCCAAAGTCGGTATATCTTCATAATCCACATTCCCTTTTCTCTGGTGATCTCGTAGGATTGCCATAGAGTTTGACACATGACACTATTTGACAAACTACACCAAATGGGCTATTAGACTACCTCTGAATACGTATTTATGCAATTTAGAATTAAGGAAATATGTGATGTTGTGGGCGACGGGCTTAAAATGTAGTTTAATTTTAATATTCAAACTATTACCAAACAGCAGGTTATATACCTGAGTATACTTTAGCTGTCAGTTAATACATTAGGGAAAATGTATTGGTTTAGAAGCATCGAGATTTTACAAAGCTGCTCACTTATGAGTGTAGAACTACTAAAAGAGGTGTCACAATGCAAATATCTCTTTCAATGAATAATAAAAGTATTATTGCAGCCTACTGGTGTACAAATGTCTGCATAGAACACACTTTTGAATACACATAACCAAACATCCCTTAATGAAACGGTATTAAACATCATGACAGCAGACCGTTGCATTTAGCAAACGTAATAACTGGAGTATCCGGATGTACTAACGTTCAGCACAAGCGACACAATTGTTGAAATAGCTCCTTGGCAAAAAATGTTGTTTCCAAAAGGTTAAACGTAAAGTGCATGATGTCAGCTTTCTTCATTACATCAACTAGTAGAACAGTTTAAACAATTTTTCTCTACTTAGTCAAGTACGCATTAATTATTGTTAAAAAGGAAACATTTCCTTCTATCTGTCTAATGATAAGTATGACAGATATTTCTGGGATATATTTTCGTTATTTCATTAAACTTGCAAGGAAAATATCGAAATACAGAAAGCATTGAGCAATCTTAAAAACTTTATAATGCTGGTCGTTATGTGAAGGCTTTAAAATTACTTTTAATTTCCATGGACGAGATCAAAAATTATATTATGTAAAGCGTAAATACGGTGAAATTAAAAACATATATTATGTCATATTCTTCCTACGTCATAAAATTAATTTTAAATGAATTGTATGCCTTAATGGGATCTACATGTTTCCGCAGTAAGCACTACAAGATACTCAAAATACATACATATGACACATTATAAAGTGCTACATTAATGTGAAGAATAAAACTATAAATTAATATGTAATTCAGGTGCAATTCAGGTCATACCATAACACTAATTTTATGTGTTTAGCTACATGCTCACATCTTACTTAATAAAAGATATTTGTGAAAGTCCATTCGCTTCCTCTTGCTGCTCATACGCCAGATTTCTCTCTCTCTCTCTCTCTCTGTCTCTCTCTCTCTCTCTCTCTCTCTCTCTCTCTCTCTCTCTCTTTCTCTCTCTATCTCTCTATCTCTCGCTCTCTCTCTCTCTCTCTTTTTAACATGTGTATAACATTCTGGAAAAATTCAAGAAGGACGTTTCAGTTATCACAAAAATACCTTAAACTTCTGTTGTTAAATAACATTGTCTATTACCATAATTCATAAATTAAAAGTATTCTAAAATCTTGGCGTACTTCGCGGGAAGCTGTTCAAGTTAAATACCGCATTTCTCCTCTTTTTTTACTTAAGCTGGTCAGACTTCTTACAGTCTCAGACACACAGAACACTGCCCAAGAAACCTTTGCTAAAAATGGTTTTAGCCGATTCAGAGGATGTTACATCCTGTATTTCTGTTTATATATCCTAGAAAATTCTTGGGGTAGAATAGACTAATTCCTCTACTAACCACAGGTAAGTAAAATTTAAGCCAAATAATCAAAATATTGCATAGACATACAACAGGACTTGTAGAAAATCATAAGTAGCAACCTTTTACCTCCAAAATGAAAGCTTTTGGCGCTTTCTATATTTTATATGAAAAGCTTTTTATTTTTTTTTAACTCCAGTGTTTAGATCAAGGTGCCATATGTTCAATATATTTACTAATACATTGTTAAGCTTAAATGCTCTGGGAAGCTTAGTAGATGTGCTTTACATTCTCAATATTGTTGTAAGACCCTGTTCTAGCTTGCCACATGTAATAAATACACAGCTTGACCTTGAAACATAATTTATTTAATCAGATCTCGTAAAAGAGTGCAACTTCGAATTTTTTTACACAATCACGAATTTGGAGCTGTGCTTTCTTTAACTTTTAATTTCCCAATATCGTTTTATCCTAAGAACGCTAGACAAAAATCCTACTTTTTGGTTTACTTCATAAGAACATTATGGAGCTTGAAACACCGCATGACTTAACTCTCATTTTAAACAAATGTGATGTTTCCCTGTTTTATCTACAAGCAAATAATTAGTTAAATTCCCTTGGTAAACGTAAGATTTACTTATGAAACAGATAGAAACCTACAAGGGATGTCGTATATGTCTTGTATATTTCCACAAATGGACGGATACTTCTTGTTGCAGCTTGGTGGGTGGCAAGCTCTATTATTACAAGACTGTACAGAAAACTTGGATGTGCTACGATATACAGTTCATTGGTGATAGGCAACGTAACTAGTCTGTGTGATACCTACGTTTAGAAAGAGAGGAAGTAGAACATCAACCACAACTAAGAAGATCTACTAGATTAAGGCAAAGGAGACAAGTAGAGCAGGAGGAGGAACATCATCTACGTACCCAATAACCAGTCAGGATCAGGACGATTGAGAATTAACAGATGAAAGCAACTAGATTTTCACGGGGAGGACTGAAGCAGGCAGCAGGAGGAGGATGGTCCAGTTAGACGAGAAACAAAGATATTTCAAATTAATAAAAGTAAGAATGGAACAAACGACGAAATGATGAACTTCTCCTTTTCTTGATGTCAAATCATGTAACTTGTTGAGGAAGGGTATGGGTAATAGTCTAAAATTGTGAAACTTATATAGTGCAGTACCAACAGTCTAATTATTATTCAGTAGAAACAAACACGTGATATTAGTTTAATTTAGATTGAATTGTTAAATTTATTTTGTTAGAGAACTGTTGTATAGAAATAGGATTAGATTTTATTGTAAGCAACTGGATATCAGTAGCAGTAGATTAGTTTAGGTAGGTATCTAAGTTTCATAATATCTGTATCTGGAAAAATTGGATGTGTTTAATAAATAAAGTATGGAAATGAGAAATAAGAGCGATGGATATTATGCCTTCGTTTAGAAACCAGATACCAAGGCATAGTAATGCAGATTTTATATATCATATATATGTGATACCCGCGATTAAAAATAGAAAAAAAAACCAGATTTTCATGCTGTATTTGAATATCTTTATTTAAAGGATTAGACTGCCGCGCAAGTTTAAACTGAATTGGATGAAGTTTACGTGACTTTGCACCAACATTGAAAAACATTTACATGTGGATCAATGAATCTAATAGTGGCCATAGAAGCATCTAAAATGAATCGCGTTCAGGTCACTCAATTGCGGTCACCACACAGGACACAATTAAAAACAAACCCATGATCCGTCTACACGGCCGAATCAAAATATGTGAGATTGCTGAGGCTGTATGCATCTCAGGTGGGCGAGTGAACAATATCCTGCATGAAAGTTTGGAAATAAGAAAGCTGTGTGCACGATGGGTGCCACCATTTCTCACAGCCGAGTAAAAGTGTATCAAAAGGAACAATTCTACCGATCATCTGGCGATGTTTAATCGTAATTCCTAAGGCATCTTGCACCGATTTGCGACCGCCGATGAAACTTGGATCCATCATTACACGCCAGAATCAAAACAAATTTTCTAAAATGAAAAATATGCACTCAACCCATATGCTAATCCTGAAGGTGTGTTTTTCGGGAGACTTAGAATTTGTTTGTGTTACCCTCTGGCCAACACAAGAAGGCAAACTTAGAGGAATTTGTAACTTAATGATTCTTTCTGGTCCCACGGTGTTTATGCTCACCTTCCCAGTATGACAACCATGTTAGATTCCTTTAAAATACACAAGTTTTGGCACATAACACACACATGCATATCACTAAAGTTTCTGCAACAAACATTACTTCTGTCAGCTTGAGTGACTCACCTGCACTCTGACACACCCATTCCCTAGTAAACTGATCCATTAACGGATCATATATACAGTTCAATCTCCTCTCCACTCAATCCGTCTCTTGCCTTTTTGTGACGGGTAGACAGTACCTAGCTTTTACTTGTTCAGTATTCCTAGGAATGTTTGTGGACAATGTTTCCCAGATTATTTCGAAAGCATATGTGATCACCGGGCTTATCTTTGCTTTGAAGATTCTCATTGCTGTCTTTATTGACAGGTTTCTCAAGGTTTGGTGCTGTATACATTACATTTACTCCTACTGTAGTTCTTTCGGATATTTGTTCCGCGTAGATTCTCCCTGTCGCCTGCAAACTTGTTTCTAAATATTTGTTGTTTTTTGTTGTTGAAACAGCTTCCTCGTTCATCGTTATTCCTTCATTTCTCGCTCTTCTTCCACCTTTCTGGAATGTCATAATTTGAGTTTTACATTTAATAATTTTAAATTTGTTTCCTTTTGCCCATTGGTTTATATTGTTAAATGTTAATTGTAGATCCTCAGTCTTGCGTGCTCCTAAAGCCATGTCGTCTCAGTACATTATTAGTTATACTCTTAGTTCGCTAATCACCTTTGGAAGGTCAGCGGTCGCTATAGTAAACAATAATGGAATAAGCGGGTCCCCTTGCAACACACCGTTTGTCTGTTTGTTTTGATATTTAAATGAAAGCATGTTTTCAGACCCTAATGTATTAAACCAACATCTCACAGAAACACTTACGTGTGTGTGTATGTGAACAGCTTACCTCTAAAACAAAAATTTGTAAATACTAAATGTGGTACTTGCATACTGCAGCATCCGAAGACTGAACGAGACGGTAAGCGATGAATGATGGACAAACTCTTAATATTCAAAACATTTAAAGCTTCTTAAAACACAGTTTTTGTCAATTACATAAGGAAAAATCCAAAAGTCAAACTTATCCAGGTAAATCATCCTGACCGAAATTCAAACGTGGCTCTCACATGCACTACCACCTAGGCTACAGAGGCGGCAGTTGGTTCTGGAGTGGATGAATGACATGCTACTTTTGGATATTTTGAATTTTCGTAAGCATATATTGTCCTCAAATGTGTAACCACTGTTTCATTACAGAAAGTCCAAAACGTTCAAGGAAAATGAAAGTTCAAATCCAAACACATAATTAACAACAGGTGATAAAAGATTCGTCTACTTCCTTCCCCTGCTGCCATCGTGTCTATAAGGATATCTATACAACATTGATATAACGAATCCATTTCTTTTGCCACATAGAGACACTGAACTTATAAATGAATATAAACCGAAGGATAGAAGCAAGAAGGTGTACTGTTTAATCGGTTATTTCGATAGTACGGAGTATATGGTTACATCCAATCCTCATCATCACCATCATAATGAACTTAATACGCATTAAGCCATCAAGGCTCCTTCGAGTCTGATAAATTTTAATTTAAAAGTGGTGTTCAACATGTAATAATAATTTGTTGAAGTATGAAAACAGAGATATGACAATGGAATTTATAAGACATTTAAGTGTATGTTACTAAGCGAATAGGACAACTTACTTAAGTGAAAATGAACAACAACTAAATCGAAAGAAATGTCATTTACAAAAAGGGTTCCCCTCAGGCATAATAAAACGACTGCGAATATTTAAGGATTTATATCACATATGCCACACAGTACTCAACTCGCATAGTTGTGAAAAATTTGCCAAATTATTTATAGTAACAATCTTAATGGTACCAACGAAACAATAAGCGACAAATATGCTAGACATATAGATCTTGTTAAAAGATCTAACTGTACAGTCATTAAGATTTTTAGTTCTTTCCTAGCCCATCCTTGACTTCAAAAATATAAATTTCATTACCTTGCAAAACAACTTTCATTCAAAATCCGAACGACCGCCGGTGCATTACACGTCACCTGTTTGTTGATGGAAGGAAAAAAAGGTTAGACTAGCAGTAAACCTTTTACACTTGGGGTACTCATCTTGTCGGCGATTTCGTGAACCATAAATTTATACATCAGCTCTATACTCAGCTTGCGATATCATTTGTAAACACCTGAGATCTTTTGTAATAATGCCGACACATTCGATTGGACACTTGAAATTCCGGAAGCCAGGCTTTCATTCTGTAGCCAGATCAGAAAATAAGCTAAATGTTCCACTTATATGGGCTTTGATAGACTTTCCTTCTAAGACACAGTATTGTCGGACTCTATGGATTTTGTATACAATATAGCTACAACCGCTACTACCACCTACATTTAGGACATGTTTACTTCAACAGCACATATGTTGTTCTAAATTTATGGAAAGTACTACTATTAACTTAGACAAAATATTAAATCTGAAGAAATTGCACTTTGCGCGTCATCTGTAACACGCTACGTGTACTTCCTGTGTACTGAAACTTCCACCGAGTGTACTTGTGGTAGCGGGCAAAACGCGGGATATTTGAACTGCAGATTTACACAGTTTTCTTCTTTGAGTTTTATTTTGGGGTTAAAATAACACTTTCTTTACACGTCATACATATTAGGTAGCGGAGCGCTTGCATTCTATAGAGAAATTCAGTTTACAAATTGTGCCACAAATACCTAATGTGGGATCACTTGAATCCAAAAAAAAAAAAAAAAAAAAAAATGTTATATTCCATGAAACCCAATTTTGATAGTTAATTACCAAGTCTGTATATAAATTCAGCTACTTTAAGGATGACCAGCGAACGCCCTCTGTCTTTTACCGCCTCATCATTCCTCCCGGGATGCCCCACTAGGGGAATAGGTACAGTAGAACAAGACTGGTAGCAGAGCCCAGCCGCTCCCATTTGGGCGCTGTTCGAATTGTGTTGGAATCGAGCACAGTACCAAACCGCTGTCTTGATGACACCTCATTTGGAGAGGCACGAGCTACTCCATAGTAAATGAATGTCGCAATAATGGTTATCCTACTTTTTCTGCAATTTACGTTCCTCCAATGTTAAGTCATATGGGACGATGAATGGAATGGTTGAAATAATGCTCCAATGAGTCCAGGATCCAAGGAGTTTAGAGCTACCTGAAATTCCTCTTTCAGGATAAGGGAAAACAACGGAAAAAACTGCTCCAGTTAACTCACCCTGTCCAAGATTCTAACTCGGGACCTCTTGAACGTGTTGGAGAGACGCTGCGATCTACTTCTCCGAGTGGTGTATGCTGACATAGATATAATAGAAATAAAAAGGTAATGATAATAGCTGGACTGGTTACCCTCACACAAATGTTCGTAAACTTTTGTAGCAAATCATAACACATTTTCTTGGTCTATTTTGACTTTTATATACAATATAGCTCCAAATACTACTGCTCACATTCAGCACGTGTTTCACAATAACACGGAGCACTACCATTATAACTTTTGTAAACAGTTCATAATAACCGAGATGAATTGCTATGTACATTGCAATTACAATCTGCACGCCATCTGTAACCTCCTATGCGTACTTAGTGTTTCATCAGATTTCCACTGAGTGTCGCTGCGGCCGCAGTCACTTAGTAAACCCGCGAACATTTAAACTGTTGATTTGTACCGGTTTTTTCATTGCGACTTATTTTAGCGTTAAAATAATACTTTCTGTATCACGAACATATATCTTGGATAGAGGATAAATTGCATTCCTTCGAAGATTTGAATCTTCAGATTTAATTGCATATATAAGAATCACCAGAATCTGGAATATAAATAAGATTCAAAATTGGAGTTTCTGATAAGTATCAAACTTGTATTACAGGATTACCATCTTCAAGGGAGACAAGTGAATATTTTCAAGAAAATGCCATAATAGCAAACTACACTTTAGTTCAGAATGTTTCGAAAATCGAAACTTTCTCAAATATAGATACAATGAGTTTAATTAAAGAGCTAAATTTTCATAATATTTTTATAATAAATGACATACATAAACTCTATGTGTACTGAATGTTCTCAGAGGTTCTTTTCATTCTGAAATAGTTCACATAACTGTAAAGTATCGTAGGTTGAGATAATATGCTACCCATATAGATCTTGTTAAAAGATCTAACTGTAGTGTCATTAAACCTGTTAGTGCTTTCCTAGCCAATCCTTGTGTTCAATAATATAAATGTGATTACCTCGCAAAAGTACTTTCATCCAAAATCCGAATGACCGCCAATGCACTACACGTCACCTGTTTGTTGATGGGAGGCGAAAAAAAAGGTTAGACTAGCAGTAAACCTTTCTCATTTAGGACACAGACCTTGCTGCCGCTGCCCTGTACTATAAATGCATACCGCAGCTCTATACCCACCTGGGGATATCATTTGTAAACACCTGAGTCCATTCGTACTAATGCCGGTTTTATATCACGACTAAGTGTACTTCCAGCTTAATGAGAAAATTAATAAATCAATAAAATCAGTAGAAACTTAACATGTTTCAATTATATATCCTTTGGTAGACTTTCCTTTTAAGACACAATAATTCTTGTCGGACTTTATGGATTTTGTATGCAATATAGTTACAAATCACTACCACCTGCCGCCTAAGTTGACATCAACAGCACACATCGTTATTTTAAATTTATGGAAAATACTGTGAATAACTAAGACAAACTATTACATCTATAGCAATTCCACGCTGCTCGTCATCTGTAACGTGCTACGCGTACCTCCTGTTTACCGAAACTACCACCGCGTGTAGCTCTAATGTTGAGGGAAACACGCGTAGCATTTTGTGGCCCGGCGTCTAATGACATCTTACACATACTGGGGAGATGAGACTTCATGAAGGTTCCTCTCGGGAAAGCACCAGTATACAGAATAGATAGCTCTAGGACATCTATTCTGCACACGTTGAAGCTGTACCAGTTTGGATCCTGCGGCCATGCCCAAGTTCTCGCACGCATAAAGCACTATACGAAGAATCAAACCTGAAAAAGACGCAACTTTATAGTGGTGTCGGCATCCCTGACCGCATCATGGGGTATAACGAACCCGAAGACTGCTATGCCCGATGTGTCAACTGCAGGATGTGACCCCCAAAAGTTAGGCCCATGTCCAGCTTTACTCCCATATAGGTGTGAGATTTTGCCAACTCTATCCTTCGACCAGAATAATTAAAGGAGGGCAGATTGGCGGGAAAGCGGCGCTTGGTGAAAAGTATGGCAGGAGCCGGGAGACGAGCTGCAAATGTGCAGTGCAGACGGCAATTAGTCAGCGGTCTGTTTATCATGTGTATGGACATTTAAAATTTATCGAGTTCAAATTGAAAACTGCTAAACGTGTAGTGATTTCAAAGGGAATTCTTTTGTTTATTTAGGTGTGCAGAAGCCACGTGATTGTATGGGTGTGTGTTACGTCATTCTGCTAAGACCTGAATTTTACAAGATCCTTTCTAGGGAAATAAAGAGCCTTTCGAATTTCTGCAAACTGGACTTTTAATCTTACGAACCCACATAGTAACAGTATTTTACCGCGGCATCCATCCGGCAGTGCAAATCGCCGCTGAAACCTGGAACCAGACCTGAAAAATGGCTACGAAGGCGAATATAGACGAAGTCTTCGACAGGAAAACCAGTGAGACGAGAAACCATACCTAAATTCTCACACCAACATGAGTGGGTGGTCGACGAGAACAGAATGCGGGAACTCCTTAATGTGAATCTCGTGCGTTACCATTGAGTTATGACGCTCGCCATAGTATAACATAGAATGGTGTCTTCTTTTCAAAAGTATGAAGTAAATCTGAGTGAATAGTTTAAAGGCAATGGTTTGGACAGAAAGGTGTGCTTTACTATTGGAATTTCTTTAATATATTTGTTGTTTTCTTATGTTGGCTCTCTCTCTCTCTCTTTCTCTCTCTCTCTCTCTCTGATAGTTTAGGTCTCACTTTAAGAATGTACATTTTCATTTTCTAGCTGCTTAAGCAAATGGGGAGAAACTTATAATGGTGGAAAATATCTGTCCGTAGTCTGAGTAGAAGGGTTACCAAAAGCTGTCCCTCTTAGACTCTGAATTTGAGGAATAATATCGTTCAAGAAATTAAATGTGCCCTTCCTCGGGGTAGTGTTATTCCGGCGTTCCTTTGCTAGATGTTCTGGAAATACAATTGACCATATTCGTAGATGTATATGCTGTGGTCACTATTTTAACTTGATACCAACTTCATAGATTTCTGTGGCTATATTAACCCACTATTGTCTAAGTAACACACATTAAGTAGCAATTCTCTTGCATCTGAGCTATTAATTACATGGCGCTGGAAACCAACAAAGAAGGCGGAAAATCCTTAGAATTATAAATTTACAAGAACCAATACCTAATTTGTGTATAAGTTAAGTTTCATTAACTAATATTTATTTATTATCATATTACCGATTTTGACTATTTCAGCTATGCTATCATGCTGTACCGAAACACTCTCACTGTGTGTAACTAATAAACATTTTAACCAAATACAACATTCACGAAAAGCGAAATACCTTGATTTGTATTCACTTCAGGGTTCTTCATTCTCACACTCAAATATTTGTACATTCAATGTTGCGGCTGTGTACATTCGAGGTACTCATATGTGTTAAATTATAGAACACGCTGTAATTATAGACAAATGTAGAGAACATATGTTTTAAAACTTTATATACTATTGTAGTTCTTCCTGTCCATTATAAGATATGACTGGTAGCGCAATCTCTGGGGTAAACATGCGGTTAAATTTTACTTTCGTATCTTCTGACATAGTTAGCACTTCCTTGCGAAAAACCGGTATTAACGAAAGTTATCTCGCGTGTAATGAATGTGTATAATAGTAAGTTAAGGTCTTACAATCACACTACTTTCTCAATTCACTTGTCTCTCTTATTCCAACTATAACATTTGCACTTATAGATGTACTTTCAAAGCCCATTATATTGAAGATATAATTTGTACATAGTCTGATTGTTAGAAATATTGCCCAACTTACTCTGTGTCTCAAGCATCACGCTTTTCTATGAAACTTTAAGAAAAACCGAAAGGCGGGCCGACGCTTTTAAAACATAATGATACTGGAAAATTGAAAATAAGTTCCAGTATATGGCAAGCACCAAAATGTAACTGTAGTTCCATATTGATGATATTATTAAATTACTTTATAGTTATAAATTTCTCAGAAAGAACTCAGTTTTAGACGGTAGTTTGGGAACACAGGGGACTGTTGCCGCCTGCAAAAGGATAATGTGTGTCATAGCCGAATTTAACAGAGTGTGTGTGTCTTTGTGGTGAGGATTAAGAGGATAAGATGCTTCACAAGCAAATTTCAGTACCATAAGCAACACCATCAAGTAGTATGGCACAGGATGGTAGAACCTTATAACTAAAAGTGCTTGTAAAATAGACACCAACTCACTTTACCAAGGTTATTGATAAATTTATTAATATAACCTCCTTCAGATTGATGTGGTTTTGCCAAATTCCGAAGCTGCTCTTTGAAAAGTAGTCGCTAACAGATAGGAAACTTAAATTCGTTTCAAGATTATATGCATGATTATGTTACAAGAGAAGCAACATTCCCTTAGCACAACAAAAGTGCTATAGCTAGCAATGTCAAAGAAGAAAAAGAAAAAAAAACTTCGGAAGTTTATACTCTTACTGCTGACAACAGGTAAATATTTTCGAGCAAGTTTTCTTTAGGTTTGGTCTTACATTAAAATGTGCTTGAACACCTTTGCTGGTCATCCTTGGAGTTGCTGAAATTATATAGTCCAAATTTGGTATTTACCCAACTTTCCAGATTTGTTTTTCGCTAAATATAACGTTTTTTTGTTTTGGATTCAGGTGATCAGAAAACAGGTATCTGTGGCACAATTTGTGCAATGAATTTCTTTGTAGAATGCAAGGACTCATCTACCTACTATGTGCGACGTGTAAAGAGATTGTTATTTTAAACCAAAAATAAAGCTCAAAGAAGAAAACTGTGTACAAACCTGCAGTACAAATTTCCTGCGTGCTTTCCACGACCACAGCGACACGCGGTGGAAGTCTGAGCAAACAGTAAGTACGCGTAGCGTATTACAGATGTGCGCAGTTTGGAATTGCTCTAGATATAATAGTTTGCCTTAGTAATTAATAGTATTTTCTACAACTTGAGAATAATAATAAGTGCTTTATGTAAAGCATATCCTAAATGTAAGCGTGAGGATGTTGTAGCTATATTGCATACAAAATCCATGCAGGCCGACAAGAATTATTGCGTCTTAAATGTAAAGTCTACAAAAGCATATATCAGAGGAACGAGTTTAGCTTCTACTGTTTTCGTACGTTTTTTAAATTTCTGAATACGTTGTAAGTACCATTTGCTGTGATATAAAACCGACATTAGCTGCGAAAGAGCTCAGATTTCCACAAGTGATACCCCGATCTGGGTATAGAGCACCTGTATACATTTAAGGTTCTTAGTGTAAAAGTTTTACCGCTGGTGTGAACTTTTGGTTCTTCCGTCAACACACAGGTGACGTGAAATGCATTGGCGGTCGTTCGGATTTTGGATGAATGCTGTTTTACGAGATATTCAAATTGAGATTTTTGAGCTCAGTAGTTGGCTAGGAAAGCACTAACAGGATTAATGACACTACGGTTAGATCTTTTAACAAGATATTTGTGTGGCATATTTTGTCTACCTCTTATAGATTACAGTTATGTGACATATATCAGAATGAAAAGAACCTCTGAGAACAATCACTACAGACACAATTATATATTTCGTTTTTCATAAAAAATTATAAAGATTTAGCACATTAATTAAAGTCATTAGATCTATTTTTTACAAAATTAAAATTTTTCAAGTAAAGTGTACTTTGCCATTATTACATTTTCTTGAAATTATTCACATGTCATCCTTTAAGATAATCATCCCACATACAAGTTTGGTACTTAACCGACCTGCAGTTTTGAATCCTATTTATATTCCAGAATCAGGTGGTTCCAATATATACAATTAAATGTGGACATTTAAATCTCCTATGGAATGCAAATCTTCCTCTATCTAAGATGTATGTTCGTGGTACTGAAACAATTATAGTAGCTAAAATAAATCGCAATGAAGAAAACCGGTAAAATCGGCAGTTCAAATGCCCGCGTGTTTACTAAGTGACTGCGACCACAACGACACACACTGGAAATCTGATGAAACGCTAAGTACAAGTAGGATGTTCCAGTAGAGCCGCAGGTTGTAAGAGCAATGTAAATAGTAATGTATATTGTATATTAGGAATAGTTTGCAAGCGTTAGAATAGTAGTGCTCCGTTTTACTGCTAAACTATGGTGAATATGAGCAGGAGTATATGGAGCTGTTTTGTATATAAAAATCAAAGTAGATCAAGAAAACTTGTGATTTGATAGAAAAATCTACGAACATTTGTATAAGTGTAACAGATTCTGCTATTATTACTATCTGTTCATTTATATTTGGGTCGATTTGTGAATATTTTATGAATATCTGTGACAAGTTTTAATAGAGTAAGCATAATTGTGATATTCATTTGCTGCGGAGTAGTTCATGCCTCACCAAATAAGGTGTCATCAAAGCAGTGGTTTAGCACTGTGCTCGAGTCCAACACAATCCGAACAACTCCCATTTGGGAGGGGCTCGTCTCTGCTACCAGGTTTGATCTACTGTACCTATTTACCCAGTGGAGCATCCCGGGATGAAGGATGAGACGAGAGGAAACTGAGGGCAGCCGCCCAAAGTGGCCACGACAGTTCAGACGGCAGGGTCCTCTCATTTTACTTGGATGGAAACCTCCCTCGGTAGGCCAGGACAGCGTACATTCCGCCTAATGTGGCTCGGAAGCGGTCCTACTAACCGATTCAGAGACCAGCAACCGTCCTACCAGAGGAGGAAGTGGTTTACTCAGAGAATATCATCCTGCCATGCTGCGCTAAGACATCAGTCGGCACCTCTATTCTGAAAGAAGAAACAAGGTTGACTATGACTTTCAGTTTCTAATAGCCAACAGATTTATCCTCACGGAAATGTGTAAACTAAAATATTGTATGGTATGTAACATATGTTTGTAAGCAACTTGACATATTTACAGTCACACTGCATTCTCAAATCACTCATTCACTATGGCTTATCTTTCCAAATATACCAAATTAAACATACCGTTTTACTGAAGTAGTCGCGGTGTGCATTTCTTTGCTCCTCCTACAGGTATACAGGATAAATTCGATGACCCAGCGTCGTCTTTTCCACCACAAATATCATTTTGTGGTCGCCTGGAATCCAACCCGGATTGTCTTTTTGACAGTTGAGTGGCGTCACTAATTAACGACGGTGCGGCAGTATCTGGATAAATGCACAATATATTACTGAAGGAGAACGGTTTTAAAATATTTATTTACAATTATGTGTACAGGAAGCTATTAAGTAAACATATTTTAAGACGCTCTAATGCTTGATCTGACCACTGATCTCGATTCCACTTATTTAACTTTAGTTTGTCGTAACCAAACCGCCTTGGAGATACAGTAATCTATTGTTTTTGAAATATACAAAGTTCTATTTTCCGCAGCGGCGAAAAGCTGTTGTTTGGTATTTTTATTGATACTGAGGGAAAACGTCTTTCCCGGCAGAGAATCGGTAACTGATATATTGTCTCTCCGGAGTAGGTTTAAGTTTAGTCAGTTCCACATATTAACTTTAGTTTTTCAAAACTCAACTGTTTAGCAGTTGCATTTGTTATTTGCTTTTGTGATAGGCAACGGTCCGTTGTCTGAACTAAAGCAATGTTAACTTTTGGCGCTTTTTATATGTTTTTTCAAAAGTGCGATAAAAGGTCATTTGCGTATCAATCGACAGTCACGCTACTCGTATCGTCTAAATATATAGTAGCAGTATGAACCTTGCTTCAAAATTTTTATAAATAATTATCCGTAATTTGAATCATTGCTTTTTCCGTGGAGAGAATCGGTAAGTGAAATATTGTCTCGCATTACGGAGCAGCATTAATTTAGGATTACTGTGGAGCTGATTCGACAGTGCGACCAGCCTTGACCTCGTGTATCTATGCCCCAAATGGGGCATCCCCGTGAGTAAGGATGAGGAAACAGGGTGGCCGCCCCAAGATGCGAGCACAGAACAGGGGGCACAGTCCTTGCATTTTTACCTAAATGGTAACCCCCTCAATTACAACAACCCTCCCTCCAAGGACAACAGACATTCCTTCCGTACAAATATTGTAGATGAAACGGAGGGACAGAAATATCTGGAGATGAAATTCACAATTCTAGCATTCGCCAGGGAGTAACCCCGAAATAACCCATGCGTTAGGTAAGTCGGCCACGGGAATCGAACCCGAACCTCGTGAATGCAGACCAAAGATAAAACCTCCTGACACATTGCGCTAAATATCTCGTAACTGAAATATATTTATAAGTAACCTAAGGTACTATGATAACACTACATTCTCGTATAAATCCTCCACATTCCTAACTTAACACACAGGCCTAAGGAAGTAATTATAATCCGCTGTAGATAAAACTTAGCAATACTCACATGTGTAAAAGATTTGATCGGCTCTTGGCATCCTTTAAGTTCGATGCTGAGCCTTTGCATTCACTAGAAAATCAAGAATGGGGAGTAGCATTTTCAAGATATAACCATATTCTAAAATTAATACTAATAGCAGAGAACATATCCAAATTATTTAATGAGATAACATAATCTTATATTATGTAGACTGCTTAATTATATTTTATGAGCTACTGTTTAAAGAAGTCTGAAAAAGTTAGAATATAGGCTACCTCACAGACCTTTCCAAAAATATTTAAGCTACACCTTTCCTTATGCAGATATACAAAACATACACTATCATGGCCAGATCGCTAAATATAATGTACACAGTTAAGAAAAACGTAAAATGGATCTTTGTTGGATGTAGAAATCTTATTTTAAGTCTAATTGCCAACTCTTATTCTCTGCTGCAATATTTCGTTCTATCATTTAAAGCTTACTTACTTCTAGTTAGGGCGAGAAGGATTGTGCACCACACAAAAATTCGAACCCTAGAGGTAGAAGAAAGCTTGTTTTGAAAATATCCTAAGAAATAAAACCGTTTTCTGCAAAATCTCATTGTGGGGGTATCTGTGGGTTGTGAATAGCGTAATTCCAAGGTGAAATCAATTTTTGTTTATAGCAATTCCTTTCTTGGAGTCCTGAAAACAGTGTTGTTATGATAAATTAACTTAAAGAGAGTCCATTAATGACCTTATATACAACACTTACTTTTTGTTTAGTGTCATTAATTGACTCTCCTTAAAGTTAATTTTGTTTATAGATATATAGTTACTAGCCTTAAATATACATCTAGCATTTCACTTTTCATTCTTATATGCAAGTACCATTTGAAAAATCAGCGCCTAATCAAGAATTGAAAATCCCACATATCTCACATAAGCTACAATCTTCTATATATACATTTTAGAGTGCTTCCATTCTCACGCACGACTACTTATCTTTCCGGCATGTGTATGTATACGCCGTTAGCTGTCCTCAATTTTCACGCACTGCAGCATACTTAAATCTGTGCTAAACCTAACGAACACAGTTACATATCTCATAAATCTTCTTAGATAATTGCAATTCGTCTTCTCTAGTATACGATATTACCGGTAGTGCCATCTGTGGACAGCAACTGGAACTTCTGTTGTTTGTGAGCCAACATGTTTTTCCTGGTAGATATCTGTATACTAAAATATTGTCTGGTATGTGAGTAACTTAACGTATTTAATATCACACTACAATCTCATATCTCTCATTCACAACGACTTATCTACCCAACTGCTTCAAATTTAGCATACCACTTCACAGAAGTAGTCTCACTGCCGATTTTGCTGTAGTTGCTACAAGGATAGAGGATATTTAAAAATTCGCACACTACGGTTCTCCTCTCTGGATACAAAATAATAAGTCACGTCATGATCATCAGAGCTAACAGTTATCTGCAAAAGTAAACAAGACTAACAAAATGGCAGCACTGTATCTTAACTCCCAAATTCGTGATTTTACAATTTCGTTCTACTTGTCTATACCTTTGGTGACGTGCTTTAGTCGCGTCGTTAGTTCTTTGTGGCCTGACAAAAGTGGGTTCTAGCATGAGTATGTGGCAGGTAAAAGGAAAAGCAGAAAGCATATTTGAAAGTAGAAATGTGTGAGTGTAAAGGAATACTTCCATCCATAATTACTTGCACCTCAAAGCATGTTTAAAGAAATATTAATAGTTGATGGTTTTACACTCTTAAAGCAATCAGGTTTGCTTAACCAAACAGTAGTACAAGAAGGGTAATTTAAGAATAAGAGTTTACTGTAAAAAAGCAATTCATTAGCTGCTTTCACGTACAAGAAATTGTTCACTGTACCGAAGGCGCAGTTTGTATATATCTTAAATTTCCATAACAATTTACTTTGAACAATTTGTATACCAAATCGTAAAGGGAATTGGTTTTAAGTGCAACACTAATTGAGATGTTTAAGAAGTTGGAAAGCCCCACTAGAATCACACACTCCACTAAAAAGTGACCAACTTGCTGTTGATATTTAGTGATCATACACAAACCCGATGAACTCGTAAATCTGAGGGAGCGTATTGCTAAGCAGTATAATACAAGGGGCGTCCAGAAAGTAAGTTCTGTTTCAATTTATCTCCGCTGCAGCGCTGCGATCACTGTCCCTCACAGGCACGGTAGGCGCTCTCTATCAAGGAGAAGAAACGTGCGCCATTGTGAGATAGCTTTGTTGTGCTTGTTTACAATGTCGGTGTTGATGGGAAATCCCGCGAATCACATCTGTGATCTGAGATTCGTTTTCTGAAAGCTAGGAAAGTGAAACCAACTGAAATTAATCGGCAAATTTGCGATATCAAAAGGTGTTGTGTTTCAGCACGACAACGTACGACCACACACTGCAAATGCGACGAAAAACATCCTACAGGGACTTGACTGGGACGTGTTTGACCAGCCCCCATACAGCCCTGACCACCCTGAGGACACAGGCGGCAAACTTCTATGAAGAAGGTATACAAAAGCTTGTTCCTTGCTGTGAAAAATGCCTGCAAAATTTCGGCAGTTATGTAGAAAAGTAGTTTAAGATTTGTAGCATTTCGTGCAATAAATAACTTTTGTATCTGTACACAATTTAATTTTATTATCAAGCAGAACTTACTTTCTGGACGTACCTCGTAATATAAGGCTTTCTATATCGCTGCTAAATAATCTTGCAACCTAAATACTGCACATACATGACATCGTAGAAAGCTAAGTCAATGACAGTTGTACAGATTCTTATAAAAATAATTTTGATTTCTCTGGAAAGTGTATGTCAATTATTTTGTTTGACATAACATTTCAGAAAAACCATTGATTTTATTTTAGAGAATATAAAATAATAGTAGAATAACAGTACTATATTATATAATGTCACTCATAAATGTCCATTTCTTCTGACTTATAGGAAGTCGAACCTAAACGGAATATATGATTATAAACTAGTTTCATATGAATTGGGCATTTTTGTGACGCGGGCACACATATTACAATGTTGCTTCCTGCCGTCATCTAATGCTTCAAAATGGAAAATTACAAGAAAATACTGCATATTAACAACAGGACCCTTGCTGCGTTTGCCATATTACGTTAAATTAACGGATTTGTCCTCTTGCTGCCTCCGCAGCCATTGTCATACTTCGGTCGATCACTCTATTGTTCTATATCGCTATATCTGCCTCCACGGTTTCTCTTATCTCTCTTTCTCTGTCATACACCCTTTCCTTTCCTTTTCAGCTACCATCTGTTTATGCAAGTATGATGTAAAGTGAGGTTTTTAAAACAGCTTCTTCTGATGGCAACTGGTTTATGTACACGATTAGTAGAGTTGAAAAATTGTTATACCTCTTTTCCTCTTTTGACGTTCACCTTAATTGGGTTTTATAGATATCAAGGCTTCTGTGAAATATCATTGTTATGTCATTTTAATGCAACACTGAGAAACGAAGCAGAAAAGCCTAACTGATTTATTGTTGTTGTTTACTTTTTCTCCGATGTACCAAACGAGATGTCCCTACGATAATTTGTGAGGTTCGAACTAGGAAGGTACCAGAATTGCTGCTTGGGACCCGCCATTCCGATAATGTGTTTTACGTGGTCCTCCGTGATTGTTTAGACGAATGCTAGGATTGTTTTTCTTTTATCTTAAATTTTATTTTATTCCTTTTCCTATCATTTCAGGTCAAGTTGGAGCCTAAGGTCAGTCTCTGACAAATTGGGGCTTCTACTGAGTTGCCTAACTTGGGCCGAGTTCCCCTCCTGCCACACAAGTTCTTGGACTCTGCCTCCTCGATCTTGCGTTTACGCAACCGTGGCTTTACTGTTTCTGTTTCTTGTTATTTTACACGCATACACAATACACACAAACACCTAGGCCCAAGGCGGGACTCGAAAAAGCGACCCACCATACTGCGGAGAGCCAAACATACACTCGTTATGTCAACCATCCATGTACTAGATCTGCACTCATATGAGTCTTGAGCCGCTACAGCTTACGCTAAAGAGGTGGACAGAGAAAGACTTGGTCATCATCATTATTGGTTTCAAGTGTCAACAGAAAGTAACGTGGGTGTAAAATTGAATGCAAACATGTTATTTAGGTTCAGCATCCTCCGGGGATGCGACAAGAAAATTTTTCCAGAAGTTTCATTTAGTTAACATTGGCGCTACTGATTTTGGTGAAACACTAGAGGTCCAAGATATATTCGTGACAAATTAAATGTTTGTCTTGGATTTTGTGGAATGTTAGAATCAGTCTATATCATAGATGATCTATAAGTCGCTGGTACATTGTAAGTGATCCAGGCAGTATGAGTGCACAAAAAGGAAAGTTGCATTTCTTAAATCATACAATTTAGGAAAAACTTATTACGTCTTGCAGGAAGCTTTGTAGGGATATTATACGGTATTTTTCTCGATTTTAAACTACTTGTATAGATTTCTGCTCAGTAACTTCTGAGTAACTTCTCAGTAACTTAATTTTGTCAATAATAGCGGTAGTTAATTTGTTTGATATATCAGATGTAAGGTTTGCTTATGATCATTATCGGATACAAGAGGCAAATCAAAATTGCCAAACGGTATTTTCGGTAAATATTTATTTTGAGTAAGCTAAAAGCCTTAACATAAATCCATTTCAGAGTATTTCCATTTTCATGCACAATTATTGGTTTCATCCAAATTTGTGTGTATATAGTCTTAGCTCCTCTTAAATTTCGGAAAAAACTGTACTTAAATCTATGCTAAACCTAAAGAATACAGTTACCTATCTCATAAAGCTTTGTAAATAACTGCAATTCTTATCCCTCATAATACGATACTACAGGTAATGCCATCTGTGGACAGCTATTGCTTCTGAGCGAACATGTTTTTCTTGGAAGTGATCTGCAAACTGAAATATTGTCGTGTAATTAACATATGTTTATAAGTATCTTGAGGATTTTTACAATAACATTAAATTCGCAAATCATTCTTTCACAACGGCTTATCCTCTAATCTATTCGGAGCCACGCCGGGGCTCAGTGGTTAGACCGCTTAGCTCTCACCAAGTTGGCCCGGGTTAAATCCCAGGCGACCGCAAACTGAGATTCGTGGTGGACAACGCGACGCTGGGGCGGGTTTTTTCCGGGACCTCCGGTTTCCCCCGCCATCTCATTCCACCAGTGCTCCATCTTCATCTCATGTATCATCAGTGTTACCGCCTGCGGTGCCGTATGTAGCAAAAGTGGGCGTTAAACATTACACATTACATTTTCCTAGTTATACCAAATTTGGCATACCGCCTCACAGCAGCGGTCTCTTAGCCCGTTTCGTTGTAAGTACCACAGAGATAGAGTATACATTAAATATCACGCACCTCTCATAATATGCCACGTTAACCTCTGCCTGAGCTAATGGGTTATTGACAAATGTGCAAGCAATTTTTTGAAATGGAAATGATTATTCCTTTTTCATCTCTAGGCGAATGCAAGATTGCGGAATTTCCAAGCCTTGCATTGCCCCAACACGCCAGAAATACAAAATTGCTCAAGGCTGCTGCATCCTGGTGTTACTCTCGAGCCTTTTAGTAAATACTTATAAAAATGTTTATCCACAATTATCTGTCTCTTCTTCTTCATCATCATCATTTTCTTCTTCTTCTTCAAAAGTCCTCTTATATCCTAGTTGATAATCGGGTATTGTTGTGCTTAACCCTTATGTGGGTTGAGGAACGGAATCCCTGAATCTGCGAAAGAGAGAACCAGTTTGGGTGCTTGGTATGAAAGCGAGAGGAGAGAATGACAGAAGGAGGGTCAGAAGAAATGACAGGAAAGAGTATAATGGAGCAATATGTGGGATGTTTGCAGTGAAAACAGCAGGACCCGAAGAAGAGCTATCCTAACTCCACATTGTTCAATTTGCGGTCTCCTGGGATCGAACCCAGTCAGCGTTGGTGAGAGTCGAGCGGCCCAGCCCGTCAGCCACGGCGCGGCTTTTATCCTTCCCGTTGTACATTAGGTAAATATAGGAAAAGGTTTTTAAATATTTGTTTACAAGAATGTGTAAAGAAAATCTTATAAGTCAGGATATTTTAAGTCGCTCCACTGCTTGATCTGACAGCTAAATTCGATTCCACATATATAATTTAAGTTGTTCAAAACTAAAGAATTTTGCAGACGCAGTTGTTATTTGTTTCTGAAATGTGCAACGGCCCGTCGGTATGGCCAAGACAGAGCCAATTTTAGCGCTTTCCGTATTTTTTTTTAAAGTGCGGTAAAAGGACATTAGCGTATCTATCGGCAGTCACGCGTTCAGTGAGTCTGATTGAATAGCACTTCTAGGAATCTCTCCACATTATTCGAGCTACACTCTTTGCTCTACAATATATTGTCAGATTAATTATCCCTAAATATTAACTTTACTTAGGCTAAGGCTGTCAATTTATATCCATTTTATGGTGCATCCATTCTCGCTTACGATTTCTTTTTTCTTTGACATTTGAATGTATACATGCCAAGCTGCTCTCAACCTTCCCGAAATAACACATAACCGAATCTATGTCAAACCGAAGCAATACAGTTACACATCTCATAAATTTTTATATAAATGTGTTTGAGACGCAACTTTCTCGGTATACAATAGTACAGGTGGTGCCATCTGCGGACAGCAAAACAAGGTTGACTATAACTTTCAGTTTCTGAGAGCCAACAGATTACTCCTCAAGGAAATGTGTAAACTAAAATATTGTGTGGTATGTAACAAATGTTAAGTAACCTTACATATTTACAATCACACTGCATTCTCAAATCACTCATTCACGATGGGTTATATTCCCAACCATTCCAAATTTAACATACCGTTTTACAGAGGTAGTCGCGGTGTCCATTTCTTTGCACGTCCAACAGGTATACAGGATATATTCGATGCCCCAGCGTCGTCGATTCCACCACAAATCACATTTTGCGGTCGCTTGGAATCGAACGCAGATCGCCTTTTTGAGAGCCGAGTGGCGTCACCACTTAACGACGGCGCGGCAGTAATCTGAATCATTGCACAATATATTACTGAAGGAGAACGGGTTTAAAATATTTGTTTACAAATATGTGTAGAGGAATTTATTAACTAAACATATTTTAAGACGCCCCACTACTTGATCTGACCACTGATGTCGATTCCACTTATTTAAATTTAGTTTGTCGTAGCCAAACTGCTTTGGAGATACAGAAATATGTTGTTTTTGAAATATGCAACGCTCCATTTTCCGGAATAAGGGACGGTTAACGTTTGTCGCCTTTGAAGTGTTTTTTTTTTTTCGAAAGTGTGAGGTAAAAAGGGCTTTGCATGTCAATCGGTAGTAATGCTACTCGTATCGTGCAAAGTATCGTTGTAGAATGGCTTGTGCTTCACAAATTATATAAATAATTCTCAATAAATGAATTATATGAACTGAGTTGCCTGAGAGAATGCTGTCAAACATGACTCATTCTGGAAAAACTTATAAATGTTGCCAACAAACGCAACATTGAGATTGATCGTGACCGTCTTCGAATTTAAGTACTGACAGACATTTCTCAAAATTAACGTTGCAGCATGTTTTGAGTAAGCTAAAATCGTTAATAGTTACTTATTATAGAGCGCTTCTATTCTCACACACAATTATCTGTTTCTTTGACGTAGTGTGTAGACATTTCCGCTATTCTCAGCTTTCAGAAAATGAACGCGCTTAAATCTGGTGTAAACCTAATATCGCATAACACACAAAATATCACATGATAAACTAGTTTCATATGAATTGGGGATTTTTGCAATGTGGGCACATATATTACAATGTTGCTACCTGCCGTCATTTTATGCTTTAAAATGGAAAATTACAAGAAAATACTGTATATTAACAACAGGACCCTTGCTGCGTTCCCCGCACTATGTTAACTCTAGAGGATTTTTCCACCTGCTGCCTCCGCAGTCAATGTTATATTTCGGTGGATCTCTCTATTATTATATATCGCTATTTCTGGTTGTTTAGGATGTGTGCTTGGTATGAGGGCGAGAGGAGTGAATCACAGAAGGACGGAAAGATGAAATGACAGGAAAGAGGATAGTGGAGCAATTTGTGGAATGTTTGCAGGGGAAACCGCAGGACCCGGAGAAGACCTTACCTAGCTCCACATCTTTCACTTTACTGTCACC